>JAAWXA010000011.1:16216836-16595758 GCA_038090715.1 Florisuga fusca
GGGGGGGGGGGGGATAGTCGCATTAATCCCAACACTGTTTATTGTGGGATTCTGCCCCAGAGCAGCTCACCAACTCCTTTGTGGCAGCAAATACTAGCAGATACCATGGATGAACTGCAGCATTACCTGGTTATCATCTTTTGGATTTACTGAGCCAGGTGGGACAGACCCTGTGCCTTCTCTGTGCCAGCAGCACCAGTGGTGAGGGGTGGAAGGAAGATTCTCAGCTTGTGTCTGAGGGCACCTTCCTCATGCAGGGACAGCTGGCTGCTGAGACAGACCTAGCTGTATCAGACCTCACCATCCAGGGAAAAAAAAAAAAAAAGAAAAAAAAAAAAGATATCATTTAGGTCATTTGCAGTGTGATGGCCTAGAGACAGGAAAACACAAACCACTGATACTTGAAGGGAGTAGGATTCAGAGGAACCTCCCCAAGTTCAAGACCAGTTGGTGGGGGCTTGTACCCATCCTGGGGCTGTAGGGTGAAACTTGATGAAGATGGATAAATGAATGCATGTCTTAAACAAATGTTCTCTCAAGAGAGTAAATCTTCAAGACTAAATTCTAACTTTCTTCTGAAAGCAATAGGGCTCTGAAGGCACCCTTTGTTCCAGCTCCCTTAGAAGTTTTCAACACCTCAGGTCAGCATCCAGATCTTGCCTTTGACTCCTTCTATCAAAAAGCAAAGCTAAAATCAGATCCAGTTTGCTCTTTGGGGAAATGTAGACTTGCTGAAGTCACTTCCAGTTTTAATGTCATTATTTGCTCTTTGGCATTTCAGATGCTGCTTCGTTTGCGTATTTAAATTACAAACACTTCCTGACCCATGAGAGCTGATACAACTTGTGCAAAGGGATCCTTCCCTTCCCTAGGTTTGTAGCCCAAACCCATCACTGGTGCACACAGGCTTCTCCCATCCCTGTCCCCACACTGCTTTTGTGAATCAAAGGAAGAGAAAATTATAGAAGTCTGGCTAATTTCCCTTGGTTCTCCAAACCATAAAAATGTACAGCTAGCAGAGAACAGGATAATAGTGATTTTGCAAAAGTTCTCCTGCTAGAGATTAGAATACTCACAGACCTCAGGCCTTGCAAATGAAATGTCATCGTCATTTCTTCAGTGCTTCTTTGCCACAGCAACTGCAAATAAGAAATTAAACCTCAAAGGTAGAAGTTGTGAAGCCCAGAAACACCCTCACACCCACATGCAATATGAGAAAGGGGGAAATCAAATTTTCAGCTGCTTCCCAGAATGAGAAGTAGTTCTCTATGACGGTTTTTTTAAGGTTGCTCTCAAGTGCCCTAAAGTGATGGGAACTTAATGAAAGCTGTATAATGCTTTAGATAGATACAGGTGACAATGTATAATATGATTTAGCCTCTGCATTTACCACCTTTTTAAGTCGAGGGTGTTATCAGAAATGGGTAAAAATATTTACAGAGTTGATCTTATTATGAATCTTTCAGTTTCTGGTTTATTTGGGAAGAGTGATTATTATTTAGTTGCTTCTTTTAGCTTAAAATGTAGTTACTGTTTTTCTTCCAAGACTTTTGGCTACTTTACAGCTGTTGTTAAGTAATCAGTATTTCTTAGTAAAATATGTGCCCATTTCTTAAATATTTGTGACAAGGCAAATTTCAAAGAATCGAAAGCCTGTGATGTCATTTTTCTGGAATAGGCCAGTAGTTTGCCAATAAGCACATTTCTTCTTAACAGGTCAATACCAGTTAAGAAGAAAAGGAGGGGCTGGATTTTGGGATTTTTTCTGTTCCACAGGTACTACAGTTAGTTATTCTACTTTGCTCTCTTTGGGTTCACTGTAAACATTTAAAAACATTAGCAAGATACATAAGGGATATTACTTGCTTTATAAAGCAATAAAATAAATGGTAGAATGGTATCTTGCTGGTTTTCTTTTTGTAGCCAGTAAAATAATCCGAATGCTTTCTGCAAAGACAACAGTGGGAAGCAGAGCCTTGAATGTCATTGCCTCCTAGCTCGTGACTTCTCACCTGACAAATGCCCCTCATAGCTCCCAGCAAGCACAGGGCTTGAGACAACTCTTGTAAATTGCCTTAAAAAGGTTTCACAGACTATGTAAAAAGAGTTATACAGACTGTTATTTCTGAAACCATGTCCAGAATGGATGTCTTCCATCATGCAGGTGACCAAGACAAAAGAATTTGGCCCAAGATGTATTCAAAAGTAATATCTTTAATTCAAGTATTAATTTGCTGAGATTTAAGGATTAAGGCCACTAGTTTCTATATCTCACTCCCTCCCGCCTTGTGTATCTATGCAGTGTTGTAGTACTTAGGTGATACTCAAATATTAAGAACAGAAGAAAGCTGCAGCTTTCCTGCTAGGAGGAGCACCCCAAAATGTATCTTTAACCTTTGGGGTTTTTGCTTTTTGTACTTATGGCTGGATCAGCACCTTGCACCTGGGTGTGTTTGTGGATCTGTGTATGTGAGCCAGGACCCTCCCACAGAAAATGCTGCTGCTGGGGTAGGATTTGTGTCTGGTTTTGCATGGGAAAACCCATTCTCTTTGCAGAAGGGATTTCTGTTTCATGGCAATATGAACAATATTTACCTCTAGAGAGTCAGATTTGAAGATCATGTGGATAATTAAGCAGTAGTGATGCTGACAGTTGTTAAACTTCTAATTGCTGCAGGCTTTGTGATGCTTCTGTGCACAGACCTATAGCTAAACCACACACCCTGAGCCCAGAATTGTATGTGTGATTGGACTGGAGGTGTCCAGATAGTTTTGAAGACTTCAGAAGGTGAAGGAAGACTTTTTCTCCTTTGATCAGTGGTCTGGTCATACAAGCTGTAATGTATCCACCACCCCTCTGTAAAGTCCCATGTCTGATACTGCTAGTGTCAGATAATTCAGAGTATTAGTAAGACAAAGCAGTATCTTTGGTAGACCAATCTACACAGCTGGAAAAAATTAAAAGTTCTTGGCCAAGACACTTTAAAGACTCCAAATATAAATAAATAAATAAAAAGACTTAGGAAAAATTGCTCTGAGCTTACTGTAATTTTACAAATTACCTGAGACATAAAAGCAGAGCAGAGACAGTCTTTGCAGTGGGGGAGATGAGGGCAAAGATTTCGTTCCATAAGAGAAGTATTTCTATTGTATCCAAAATAATTACTATCTAATACAATTATGAATTTCAGTTCTCAGATTCATCTTGCATTAGTCATCTTCATCCAGGGCTTAGAGGTCATACATAGTTTGTCTTTTTTTATGTGTGTCCTTGTAGACTTAAGCAGTTGCTTTTGTGAGCTCACACTTTATCATCTGGTCTAATTAACTGCTTCAAAAAGCCCTCCCTCCCTAGGCCTGACTTTTTCTTTCAACAAGATGACATCCTAAGCCTTCAGCAGTGTAAATTTTAAGTTTATGTTTCTTAATACCAAGTCTGTATGTTAAGCCCTATGTTTTAACAGCAAGAACATGGCAAACTCTGTGGTCAGTGGGTTGCTTGTGAAGGTGGCAGAGCTTTCACAGAGACCTTCTCCACCTCCATCAGGTAAGTAAGGGATAAATGGTTTGCTGCATATTAGTGCCACGTTTTTCCATGTGTTTCCTGGAATAGAAGAAACAGTACATAATATTTTTCACTATACAGAAAAGCAAGCATTCAGGAAAAATTAGGTGTCTTGGGCTTAGAAGCATGCTGATGGCTGTGATACCTTGTTGTGCAGATACCTCCTCCTCACAGCCAGCACCTCTCAGTCCCTCCTGAGCAAAGTTTAGCCACTCTGAGTTGTGCTAAGCCATGAGAAAGCTGGGAGGTGCTGCTTTTCATCTTTGATGCAAAGGAGACAACCTCTGTTTTCTTGACACTTTGACCCGTTGCTTGCTAATCACTCACCACAGCTATGCCACAAAGACACTGAAGATTGGAGAGGAAAAGGGCTGAACCACATGAATCTAGTTTCATTATTTGCATTTGAGTCCCAGTTCAGTGAAACTCAGCAATTTCAGGACTCCTGAATTAAAATATGTTTCAGGATGACATCTCCTCAGATAGAAGAGATTTTTCTGTGCAAGCATAGGCTTGGATGCAACCCTTATTGTGTAGGAAAGAGGACAATCAAGTCATGCTGGACTACAGAAGAGCAAGCCCCTGTACCCATCAGCAGGGCTGGTTTGTTCTTCATGCAATGACTTATCTTAAAATCTGTGGGAGTTTTTTTATTCTTTTCCTATTTTTACAGACCTTACATTTTAGGCCTGGACTAACAGGAGACTCAGAGGACTCTTAAATTAAAAGTTTGTCCCACCTGGTCTCATGAAGTAAGATTGTTGCTTCAAACCAAACCATTGCCTACCACTGCCGCAAAACATTACTGTAACAAGCAGTAACAGGAAAAGATTTGATCATGTCTATATAATAACTTCATCCCAGGATCCAAGTGTTCAATGCCTTTTTTTGTTGTATGTTATCCTGAAGTCTGAACCATTTTCAGGGGGCTCACTGGCTTCTAAAGGATAACTTTGCTGTGGTGCCTGAGTGTGCCTGTGCATGTATACATGTTTCTGTTGAAAATAGTTTCAGGAACTTCCTGAGCTCATTGCCTGGTGGTTAAGCATACTGAGGGTTGGAGCAGCTCTTCAGTGTTGAAGGATGAGATGATTTCAAAGACTGAGTCCACAGCAGGGAATAGATGTGCTCCCTTTTCCTCTCCAACCATCCACATATTTGTGGCTTGGGTGTACTCTTGCCATATCCCAACTCATTTTCTGGGAGAAAACTGGACCTTGAACCATTTCCCTCTTCATCTGAATGTTCTTCAAAGGAAATACAGGCTGGACAGGCCTGCTGTGCATCACTGGTCCCCCAAACAGAACAACTGTCACTGCCTAGCCCTAGTTTATAGGCTCAGCTATAGATGTGCCATCTTTCCTAGTTCCTTTTTCTAAATAGTGCAATAAATTTTCTTGCATACAAAACCAAGAGCTTGTGAAGAGGCTTTGGGATCACAGACACTGAAATAATGCAACTCAAATGGTGGCTGTTGGCAAATGTGGGATGAAACACATTTTCTGAAGCCCAATGAAAGAGATTTCAAACTCATGTGTTTGTAGAAATGGAGCTGCCATGGTATTATTCATTGAGCTGCAGTGACACAATCGTGTGCCTGAGCCCTCTGATTCTGCAGACCAAAGGATAAAATTTTTATCAGATTTGACCTAGATTTGACCTTGATCTTTAAAGGCAGGCTCATTGCTCTATGAATAAACTCAGGATGTCAAACATAAACATCTAAAAAAAAGGAGACTCTTCTTACTAAAGCCTTAGAAACCAGAAAACAAGAGAATTAAGATTTTAAAAGAAAAGCCCCAGCAGTGTGGAAGCAAGATGGGAAGATCCTCCATTTAAAACAAATTGAGTTCCCACTTTCCAAATCCTTGGGAACATGATACTCCTGGATCAGTGATGTCCGCACTGTGTGTCTGTGCAAAACCTGCTGTACTTCTGTTTTTTGTTTTTTTTTTTTCTCACATCATCTGCAGAACTGAGCTAAAATTGGAGACATGCAGCAGCCTGAGCCCTCGATAAGAGGCAACCACGGTAGAAACCAGAGACTTCAGTGTCTTCCAGGAACCCCGGGTGGGGTGTTTTCAGAGAAAAGGTCGAGCTCTCTCTTTCCGTCCACAAAAAACAACCAACTGTTGAGCTAGGCTTGGCTACTTTCTAAAGGGCTTTGCTGTAGCCCAGACAGATAGGAAAATAATACACAGTGAGAGTAGATCTTTCCTCCTCACTCTACTATTTGTTTGCACAAGGTTTTCCCTTATCAGGGTTTCCTGTCTGGGTGCTACATGTTTGCACACTTTGGGCTTTTTTTGGCTTGTCCTTTGCACTCCTAACATCTGCCTGGACCTCCACCCCAGTGCACACCAAACAGAGCTCACTTGCCTTAGCAAAACTGAGCTTGTGGAAATCTGGTTTTTTCCCTTCTGGCTGAGCAAACAGGAACATTCACACCTCCTGACGCTGGGCTGTGGTGTGGAAAGGAAGGCAAGATTTATGAAGCCTGGGAGAAAATAAAGTGGAAGGGGAGCAGGTGCTCCAATAGTGATGCTCCCTTGGGAGGAGGCAGGAGTGTATTTCCATCTTCGTTTTGCCAGGTATTAATGTTTCCAGGACACTGGCTAATTAATTCTTAGACATAGCAGCCATTTCCCCAAATCCCAGCCCAAGATGAAGCTGAGATGTTTGGGAAGAACTGCTGCAAATAGACCAGTTCTGGACCCCAGAGAAGTAGGTCAGGTTTTACCTTATCCAAAGCTAAGATAATAGACAGACTTCCAGATCTGGGCTAATTACTCCACATTCACTCCCTATAAAGCCAATAGAGGGGAAAGTAGCACTGAACAAGTTTAGTTGCCCACTTTAGTATGTTATGCTCTAGAAGGATATTTCCCCCCCTGACCAGCTGCAAAAGCAGCTCAGAGTCATCTGCCCTAGGATCTGGGTCATGAGGAGGTGCAAAAATCTGGGTCCCTGAAGCCAACCTACCAGAAGATTTCTTACACCTTTTGGCTGGAAAATAGTTCTGTGTGTTGATGTCCAAAATATTATTTTTTTTTATTAACAGTGAGAATCTTTGAATTGGTCTTGATGAGCAGGGCCCAAGAGCTGATCTGTTACCTGCTGGACCCAGGGCTGAGTTTTCTAGTTTTCTGTTCATTAGCAAACAGAAAACTGCTCCAGGAATCAAATGAGAAAGAGGTAGAAGGGCGATTTTTCCTATGTTTGGTACAGGTGGTAATCTTGCTTCTCTGGTACCTAAATCAGATGCAAATGCAGTAACGTTAAGTAACTGCACAAATGGTGATGAGCTGGGGAGACATTCTGACCTCAAAAAAGCCTCAAGGCTCCTTCAGACAAACAGCCATAGACTTGGATGCTTTCCAAAAGTGTAGATAAACATCTTGCATTTGGAAAAAAAAAAAAAAAAGTTTGAAACCTCCCAGGAGTCTTTTCCTGAGAGGTGTCTGAACTCTACTGCTCTGATGGGGCCAAAAATTGCTCTGGGACAACTTTGACTCACCTTGGGTCAACTGGAGGGAGGCTGATGGTAGATGGTAACAGCATATTGAAATGGGACAAAACCCAGTCATAAGATGGGTCTTCTGCATTTCAGCCACATTGTTTCCTATCCTTAGCAGAGTAAAAATACTGAGAGAAAGATTCATGCACTGGTAATGGCAAGAGGTGCAGGTACAGGTGGAATCCAACCAACAGCATTGGCCAGGCAAGAAGAGGGACATCAATCAGCTGAGGAAGGAGTCATGGTGGATATGGGGTAACGACACCTGAAGGCACTGCTGTCTTGAGCTGCTCCATGGGGTCAGCCCCTTGATTCCAAGCAGGTGTTTTGTACTAATTGGATGTGCCTCACGCCCAGGTCCCCTCCAGCCTTCCAGAAGGAGTTTTTTCTCTTTCTCTGCTCTGATATGATCTGAGCATGATGTGATCTCTGAGCATGATATGATGATATCTGATCTGATATGATCTGGGCAGTGATGGCTGAGGTACTGGAAGGGGAAACTGTGATTTTGGGGAATAGAAGATGCTGTGTCCAGGCTGCTCTTGCATTTGTTCCTACCTCCCAATGTTGCAGACATTGATCCCCAGGCAGTTCTCAGAAAAGAGTGGCTTTATTTTGCTTGCACAGTTTTTTTTGGATGGTGTTGCCTTGACTTCTCTCTGGTCTAAGAGCTCAGTAGTGGATGTCAAACCTCTGTCTTTCCTCTCCCATCACACACCAAGCAGTTGTCCCTTCCATTGAAGCAGGTTGCTTCAATGTTGGGGCTTCACCAGGCACCCCTTTGCTAAATAAAATCATCATTAAAGTGATCCACATAGTGTTTGGTCCCTGTTTTGACCACAGAAATCAGATGGCAGGTGGGAGAAAAACATCCCCAGTATGTCTTTGCCTATGGCCATGGTAGGCTTCATCCCTGCAGCTTCATGAACAAAACAGTGTCTGGGCTCAGGGTCTGGTCCTGAAGCCTCTTGGGTTTTTTTGTTTTGTTTTGGTTTGTTTTTTTCATCAGATCCATAACACTAAATACCCTCAGCCCCTAGAAGGGAACAACCACACCCAAAATACTTATTCAAAGTGGTCCTTGGTTTTGCTAACATGTGGTCTATGCCTGGAAATGTCTCAGAGAGTGCTACTTGACTGTGCCCATACTCCAAATTTTGCAGTAGGGATGTGTTCTTGTGCCCATTCCCTCATGCCAGGATTGTTTAATTTACTATATATAGTCATAGCATATGTGTGCTTGAATATATTCCCTTTACAGCCCGGTTCAGTGTAAAGGGTTCATGTAGCATACACTATAAAAAGTTTCTTTTTCAGATTTTCATCTTGACATGAAAGTGCATTACAACATTTGCCATCAATAAAACACAATTCCTTCCATGTGAAAAGCATTACAGCCACAGTATGGTTATTGAGTGATGATACCTGGATGACGGAAATACACGAACAGGAAAGTGTACATGGGGAAACTTCAGAAATGATGCCAAGTTTAAAAAACCAACATCTTATAGCATTGCAGATGGGCTTGGAGAATGTAGTTTATTTGTACTCAACAAGAAAGGGAAAAAAAAAAAAAAAAGGAAAGTGTAAGAAGAAGGGCTGAGAGAAATCAAAACAAGGCAGGGAAAAGCTTCACAAATGGGTAACTGAGGGGACCAGCAACCCAGTGAAGACACGTGTGAAGAACAAATTTCTATCCTCTTGCTCTGTGGTTTAATCTTGGGCCAAGCCAGTCATGACCAGGCATCAGGGTTTTCAAGAGCTCCTTCTGCTCTCAGCTTGGTGCTTGTGCTCAGTGCATCATCCAGTGCTGGGATGCCGGGGACTGAAGGGATCAGTGACATTATCCTTGACTTTGAATCCCTGAGGTAGATCCTCCAGGTCAGGGTTGAGGACACTGGGGACCCTAAGTGGTCAGTTGCCCTCTCGTACACAGTCTACACCTGACTCCAGACTTGCTGAAACAGAGGGAAAAACTACCATGACTCTGTAAAGAGCTTTGGATAGAGGCCTTCTTCTGAAAATGGGCCAAGTCAGGATCCTTCCACTGCCTCTAAATTTGTTTTTTATGGAAATGTTCCCATCAGCAGCAAACTAAATGCTAACCCTGTTTTGATTTTAGCAAAAATGTAGCTCTGAGAAAAAAAAACCCAACATGCTAATTAACTCATTAACCGAAACCCATTAAATATACACCTCCAAATCTTCCTGAAAGTGAAGTAAATCACCAGCACCGGGTTCCCAAGATTCAAGGCAAGTTGCTCGACTTCGGAATGCGTAAACATTTAGCGGAAGAAATTGCGACTTCAGAGAAAGTACAAACAAAGCAGCCTGTTTGTTTGTGTGGCTGCTTTCTCGCAAGAGAACAACCAAGAGGCATGGAAAGGCTCTGGTGTCCTCCATGGCTCGTGTTTGTAGCTGTGATCCAAAGGGTCTAGAACAAAGACTTCCCTATATATAGCCAAGTGACCAAAAGCAAAAGCGCTCAAGTGATGAAAAGGCACAGTCCACCATTGTCGACGCTTCTGAAAAGAACACAAACCATGGTTTATCAAAGAGCATTAACAAAAAGGATTTTGCTGAGTGGAAAATAAATGATGTTTTGCCATTGGATCTACCGTCCCACATAATAATTTTTTTTGTTTGTTTCTTTTTTTTGTTTCTGCATTGGTCACACTTCATCAGAGCAGTGATTACAGAGTGGGGGGGAGGTAGGAGGAGAAACACGTGGCTACGTGTGTGTGGAGGAAGTGCTCGGCAAAACCCACGCTCTGATTATTTCCATTTTGCAGGAAATGCCAATACTGTTACATGACATCACCAAAAGGGGAGATTTTGATTTAAGGAATAATATAAGATCTGCTGTTCGTGCTAACAGCTGCTTTCAATGTTTATTTTTTTAAAAATTGAAATGATATACAATTAATAAATAAGCCACTTCATCTACTATACCAGGTCTTATTCGATGTCTTGCTGCAGTATTGAACTCTCTGCTGTGTCCTATTTGCACTACTACTGGGGCATTAGGAAATCACAGTTACCCAAATAGATCATAAAGAAAAAAAGCAGTTGCAGTGTGGCACAAAAATCCTTTTTTACTTCCTTCTGAAAGAAGAGTTTTCCTAAAGAAGTTCTTTTGCTTTAAAAAGAGTGGGTTTTTTTTCATCAAAGCCTATTTGTAAGGAAGAAAAAAACAAAGAAGGAAAAAAAAGTGAAAGATTCTTTCTTTGAATCACAGTTTCTGATAGGAAGACATTTTAATGGGCTTTTCTTTTCCCCATCTCTAGCTTTGTTTCTTCCTTGGGGCTTCCTGGTACTGTGACAAAACCACTGATACCCATCCCAGAATTTGACTGGTAATGCTTCAAAATCCAAGATTTATACCCAGGTAGCTGGGTAACTCAGGCATGTAAAGCCTGAGCAGAATTTAGCTTGTAGCTCTTAGCTGCTCATTTGCCATGGATCAGTGTTGCAGCCTGCTATGAGAATATATCTGCCCCACCTCACCACCACCTCCTCCTCCTTAATGAAGTCTCTGTTAATTAATTACACTGCACTGTTTCTTTCTGGCCTCATGCAAGGGTTGTCTTGGGGTGTGTTACTGGGGTTTGTTACTGAGACCAGAGAGTGCTGGAGAATCCTGAGCTACCACTGGTGATGCTGAATTTAGAAGGAAGGCTGGGGCTTGGTTGTAAGAAGATGCCATGTCCAGGGTGGGAGCAGAGAGGTAGCAAAAGGGCTCAGGAAGTGATGGGACTTGGGCAGGAAAGAGGTGAAAAATTTGAAATGTCCTGTTCATCAGTGACCTACATCAATGGAGCTAGGCCCACCCAACCCATTTTTAAATTTGACTTTTCAGCTGTAAGGTGGGACCTGCCATGGTCCCCAAATATGGAGACACATTGTCATTGCTAACTCAGGGAAAAAAGACTTCAAAAAAGACTTGCTAATTCCTTCAAAGCAGACCTCAACTCTTCTGGTTTTACATCCACTCCGCTGTGATCAGGTGAAGTCAAGGTGAACCTGGGCAGAGGAAAGGGAGGCTCTCAGATCCTCTAATGAAAATCACTTTTGTTTTCTGTGATTAAGAAAGGAGATGGGGAGAAGGGGAAAAGAGGTGGTCCATCTGGGAGAGAAGGCAGAGATTACAGGAAATAATTGAAGCCATATGAGCACAAAGTCACATTTCCTTGCCAATGTCCACAACACAGAGCTGTGATGGGCAATGAAAGGATGACAATAAAGATGGTTATCCAAAGAAAAGGCATTTCAATGGTGAAAGCCAGTCTAAAAGGGGACATTTATACTCATGAATTAAACATTTCAATAATCATATTGATTGTCTGTTATTACCATGGTCTTGGCCTAACAGAATTATTAGGAGAGGCCTGGGTAAGCTTTTGGCCTGGACGTTCCCATACAATGCCTGGCACAGCTCAGAAGCCAGCACAAGCCAGGCACCGTTCCCAGTTTAGATGTGACCACCCTGATTTGGAGGCTACATTAAATATGGCCAAGTCATTCCTGTTGGCCTTCTGTCCAAAGAATGTGCCCTGGTCTTTTTCGTGGTGTTTTTTTGTTTTGTTTGGTTTTTTGGGGTTTTTTTTGTGTGCGTGTTTGGTTGGGGTTTTTTTCCTTTTTTTCCCATCTTTTTTGTTTCTATTTTTTTCTTTTTTCTTTTTTTCTTTCTTTTTTTATTTTTTTAATTTTTTTTTTTATTTTATTTTTTTTAATTTTTTATTTGGCTAAGCATATTCATTTTGTTATCTTTCCAAAGCACTTAGCACCACCCTATCATAACCCTTCCCTATCCATGATGTATTTATCTTGACAGCCCATCTGGTAGGTAGGAGCTATTAAACTTATTGAGTTGAGGTGGATGGAGGTGAAGGAAATTCTGTCTGCACACCAACGCACAGCAGCATGATTGGATGAAACTGGTTCTGGGCCAGTTTCCTAGCATCTGTCCTATGAAGAGAGACTTGGGGTTGTTCCACCTGGGGATGTGAATGCTCTGGGGAGACCCTAGAGAAGTCTTCCAGTACTGAAGGGGCTACAGGAAAGCTGGGGTGGGATTTTTGACAAGGGCATGGAGTAATAGTACAAGTGTTAATGGCTTTAAACTGGAAGAGGGTGGATATAGGTTAGACATTAAGAAGAAATTCTTTCTTATAAAGGTGGTGAGACCTTGGCACAGGTTTCTCAGAGAAGCTGTGGATGCTGCCTCTCTGGAAGTATTCAAGGCCAGGCTGGATGGGGCTTGGAGCAAACTGGCCTAGTGGGTGCTGTCCCTGGACATGCAGGGGGTGGGAACTAGATGGTCTTTAAAGTCCTTTCCAACCCGAGCTGTTCTATGAGTCTGAAGTTAATAAGGTTACAAATCTTAAAGACATGGAGGGGGCCTGTTTCTTTGATCATCTCATAGCTTCCCAGCATGGTGGCTGTGGTGTGACACATCTTCACTGTGATTTTGACCCATGCTAAAGAGTGAGGATACACCTACCTATTGCTACGACACACACCTTGGCTGGGTGTGTGGGCACACAAACAAGTTGCTGCAGGGTAAACAAGGGCGTGAGATTTCTCCTCCACCCCTCAACCTGTGCATGCTTGTTACCCTGAGGTACCAACAGCAAGTTTCAGGTACCAGGTGCCCATCCCCTCTTCTACGGATGAGCAGCCTGCTCCCAGGGCACTAGGAGGCAAAGAAACACACTTGCAATGATGAAGAAAAATCAGTTGGAGCTCCAGCCATAGATCACCCTGTAGGAACCTGGAGGTTTATTTATACACTTGTACAAAGCCCCCAGGTCACCCCAGAAGTCTGAGGTGGAGGCAAGGGTAGAACTGGTCTCTACTGAACCTCCCTCCTAAACCTCCGAGCTGCCCTTCCACCCTCCTTGGTTATTAACAACCACATTTCTCAAGCACCAGCAGTGTGTTCATAGCTATTAAAAATATAAAGGAGCTATAAACTTTGACCTGCCCTCTGTTCCACCCGTGTCAGATAGCCACTGAAATGAAGAGGTGTTTATTTGCCTGGAAGTGTGGAGTCTTATGTCAGCTCCCGGTGTAGGAAGTAATTTTGCTGGGGGTCTGATCCTGCCACAGGGGAAAGGTCTGGAGCTTTTGTTTCTATTTTACTCTGAATGTACACTCTCAGCATACCTGGAAAATTATCTCACTTCGCAGCCAGCACCAGTTCCTGGCCACCCCTGCTCCACACCAGGCTAAATTGGGAAACTAAACTCCTTTTTATTTTATTTTTTTTTTCCCTGGTGTATGGCTGGCCTCCCCACCTTGCCACTCATGAATGCCTTGCTGAGTTAGCTGTGATTTGGAAAATTAATTGACTCAGAGCCTACTGCTGAAGCAGCCTCAAAATGTGGAACACCCAAGACGCAGCAGTAGCAAGGTCAGAGGAGGTGGGAAATTTTGCAAGAGAGGTAGCAAGCAATAAGCAGAGCAGAATATGGGCAGTGGTGGGGAAATGTAAAAGGAAACCATTCAGATCAGACACAGCCATGGGAGACAAGGCAATGGGACCTTGGGAGGCTCTGGAATTTAGTAGGGGAGCTGGCAGTGCCTGCGGCAGGGAATGCCCCCGGTTCACTGTGGGAGGTGGGGGTCTCCAGAGACCCCTTGCCTCTAGTCAGGATGTGTAAAGAGCACCCTGAGGACCATCTCCTGTGAGTGCAGAGAGCAAAGTCTTTGCTGTGTATAGAAATGCTAAATTATGCAGTTTATCTCAGGCATGCCATCTGTTTGGGAGTCAGCTCCCAGAGAGAAAAAAGGAACAAGAGCAGCGTACTGATCCATAAGGGCTTTTCTTCTATAGCTTCACTGGTTTTGCTCTCATTTTATGAATCTTCATAAAGGAAAGAGCCCTCAGAGCCCACCTTTTGTCCATGACATGAAGAGTGTGCCAAAACACCTTCCCTGACATACCAAGGTCCAGCTCTTTGAAAGTGTCTGGAGACCGAAAACCTGTGTAAATCCTTCAGTTACTGATTTGTTTTTTTGTATCTTCTCTTCAGGGCCCATCTGGGTCTATCCCTGGGCAGGTCATGAGGATGGGAGGAAGGGTGCTAACACATCGTCAAATGAGGACAGGGCAATCCCTTCCTGGTCACAGCAAGGGTCAGGATGATCCACCTGCACATTCATCCACCTCAGCATGTGAAGCAAGGTGACACTGCCTGGAACACCCTGGTGATCCTGTGCTCAGCTAAATCATATTAATTCCTGTCTGAAGTGGCCCAGGGGCACACATACAGGTAGTTTTGGGGACTCAGCTGGTAGAGAGGCCATTTGTTAAGCCACTGTCCCTCCTGCACAGGTTTGAGCTTTCCCCATCTGCAAGACAGGGAGGATGCTGACATTCCCGAGTGGTGAGTGAAGCAATGGCATTGCTGGTGGCTGAGGAGTTGATTGTGAATGCTGATCCTCATTTTGGTTAGTCCATGGCACTAAGGAAGTGGTGAAGAACTTGATATGCAAAATCTAGTATCTTATCCTCAATGTCTTTGGAAGCAGGAGCTGGCATTGATATCTCCAAAGCTGCTCAATAGCACTGTTGCAAATGGGAATACTTACCCAATCAGGAAAAAAAAAAAAAAAGTTCCAATACATCTGATTTAAGTACAGTTTTATGGCTTGATCATCAAGCAAGTGTCACCAATCTTGTGTTTAAAACATCTTTCCATGGTGAACCACACAAGCCTCTGTCCAGGGTAGGAATACTGAACCAACCTGCTTTGGATAATGCTGGGACTATGCCACAGAGATGGAGACCAATCCTTGCCAGAAAGTGGCTGAGGATGGGAGAAATGAGTAAAAGCAACATTTCACCTGTCATCACTTTTTCTGGCTCAAGTCTTCCCCTTGTTCCCTGGTTTCTCAGGTGTGGGGGAAAATGAGGCATAGAATGTGTAATGATACCACTGTTGGCTGTTTCTGTTGATGTTCAGCTTGCTGCTGCCTGGAAGCTTTGTGGCATGTTTTAAAACTAAATTGTGCAAATGAGTTTGATTGCTATTATCATGGAAAAAAAAAAGAAAAAAAAAAAAAGAAAAAAAGACCAAAAAAAAGACAAAAAAACAAGAAGACAATTTATATACAGCTACCAGCTTGATGAATCCTCGCAGCACAAGGTTCTGAGCAAGTCTGTGACAATGCTGGCAATCAGGCCCTGCTCCTAGGCTCCCCACCTAGTTTCTATTCATTGCTTGTTTAGGGTAATGAAGAGCAGACTGATGGAACTGAGGCTATTTACTTCAAGAAGCTGTTATGAAAAAACCCTGCTTCAATCTAATACTTGCCTGAGCAGTGAAGAGCAAGTTTCCAGAGCATCCTTGCTTTCCCATCTTCCCCAAATCCAAACGTTAAACAGGTTCCTATTTTCTATCTAATTTTTAATGAGATTAATAGCAAACAAGCAATGATTCAATACATTTTTCCTAGATATTGCGCCTGTGATATTGGTGATAGATCTCTGCTGGGTGGATCTGAAGGAGCAGGCTGGGACAAATAACTCTCAAATGCTCAGGAGCATCTTCCTCTTTGCTTTCTCAGTTGATTTCCTCATAAACAGCCTATGCTAAAGCCTTTATGAAATTCAAGTCCAGCTTCACATTTCATTGAAAAACCTTTAAGAAAAGCCATTTTTCATGCTTAAGACTTTTTCAAATCTCCTCTAACCAGTTACATTTTGCATTGTATCTTTTGAATCTGGCCATTGTCCAACGACAATCCTTAAAATCCCTTTACGGTTTTAAAGGAAAATACAAACCCTCATTTACGACTGGATCCAGCCTGAAAATAAAAGCTTAATGCCTTGACAGGCCTGGATATTTTTTTGGGTCCTAAGTCTGATTTATGGTGGTAGCCAGCAAACCAGGCTGGTGAAATATTTGCTGCTGCTCGCAGGGATCTGGAAAAATGAAGTGTGAAGTTCTGAAGAGAGCAGGCAACAGTTCTCCAGTCACTAAACACTTCCAACAAGTTGGCAGCGGAACAGAGCTGTGGTCTGAAAGATGAACCTCAAAGGAATAGGGGAGGGGAGCAGTACTGCGCACAGTGTCAAAATACTGCTGCAGCCTAAAGCTTTCCATACATTCCTGACATCGAGAGGGAAAGAGAAACATTTTCTTCATTATTTATTTATTCTCTCTCTTTTTTTTTTTTTTTCTTTTTTTTCTTTTTTTATTTTTTTTTCACCCCACTTCCCCCTGCAGGGGTTTCACCCAAAGTAGGGAAAAAACCTAAAAGCAACAACAGGAGCATAGGAAGCTGCTTAAGCCCACCGTAAAAATGGGCTAGTTAAAAAAAGACAAAACAAAACAAAACAAAACAAAAAACTAGGATCTGGTTAGGGGAAAGCATTGCTTGGGCTTTGCTCATCACAGAATGATCTCAATGAGCAAGGCTGTGGAGAAGCATCTCCAACCTTTCCAAGTGCCAAAGCCCTGCGATCTGTGGGCGTGGGAGCGGCGATTTTCATTCCCATGAAAAGGGAATTTCCTAGAGGTAAAAGTGAGGTGGGGATTTTTCAGAGCGTTCTTGGAATGAATCACCCTTGCATACGTTTGCCAGGTAAAACATGTGGCTGCTTCTCTTTATTTTCTTCAAAGGAAGTTAATATTCATCCCTATCATGTAGATCATATGGAGACAGAGATAGGCTGATAAATGAGGCGTATTTCAATATTTGGGGTTTCAGCAACCTGCTTTAGCCTCTGAATTATCTCAGTTTCCAGTGTTCATGCTGAATAAAATGACCAGCACTGGGAGAGGTTTCTGGGGTGGTGAAATGGGGAAAAGCCACCTCTGAGGAGCTTTCTTCACCTGTTTGCAGCTTGGAGGAGTTGCCCCCCTTCTTCTTATCCATGTCTTAATCCCATCTTAATTTCCATGAATGTGAAGAAGAATAAATTTTCCCTGTTTTTGTCACTGTCATTTTCAAGTAACTGTCAAAGCCAAGAGCATTACTATGGACAAGCACCAGCTCGACTGATGGGTGAAGTCAATCTCATTTCTTCTGGGCCTGGGGCCAATAAAACCTCTGTGGGCTTTTCAGGGTGAGGGGGGATGGGAAGGGATCTTTTATTTCATGGTGTGCCCAGCTGTTGGGATGGGATTATTTTTATTTGTTTGATTTTTTCCTTTCAGAAATTAAAAAAAGAAAAAAAAGAAAAAAGAAAAAAGAAAAAAGAAAAAAAAAAAAAAGGGCAGGCTCACTAAGCATTTTGGTTTAAAGCTGTTCGAGGTCAGAAGCCGGGATGATATAACAAAGCTCTGCTTGTTTCCAAACACAAGATTTTGCTTCAGGGGGGAACAACTGCACGTTCTGATCATCTTTAAAGTTGGGGAATGTTCTGTCTCTGCCATGGCATGGAGTGGGCTGGGCTGGGGGACCCACCCGGGTACCAGCCTGCAGCCTCCTGCCCTAACAGACAACACATATTATTATTTTATTTTTTTTTTCCTTGTTGTTATGAAATGGTTCCCTTTTACAGTAGAAGCATTTACAGGACATGCTCACAGACAAACTCGTCCATACCACAGCCGTGCAGCCCCAAACCCACAGGGTTTGTCACACAGGGGCACTCTGTGCCACCCACACTCTGGCACCGCCGCGGTGCTCCACACTCACACACAAACCAAAACCCACCCTCCCTGCCCTACACCCACATCCACGGAGCCAAAACAGGGCCCTTCTGTCTCACACGTCCTTTCCCCAGCCCCATCATGACCTGCTGACATCCCAGCATCAAAGGGGAGAAAAATACAACCTGAGCTGCTGTGGGTTTTGCAGTGCTTGTCTCATCCAGGAGAGGTCTTAGAGCCTTGTCTGAGGATCTGTTGGTTTCTATTTCACAAGAACTCAGAAAAATGATGAATAAATCCCATTCCCCAAAGGTTGGGACCTTCTGGGACTCTTACCCTCCATAAACTCTTGTTTTTGCAGGACTATTAAAATTCTGGTTGTCACCTTTTGCTGTTTTAGCAGCTGGAGAAAGGGGTTGGTTTTAAAGTCACCTGCAGAAGCACGACTTGTGGCAATAAAAATCTTCCTTGATTGTTTTGGAGGGGGGAGAATCCAATCAACTTTGTGCTGGATGATGCTTGTAGTAGCAACCTGTTCTAGTAGGAGGTGTATGCAGGGAGGTTGGAACTAGGTGATCTTTAAGGACCCGTTCAACCAAAAGCATTTTATGATTCTGCAGGACAGGGATTCAGGCAAGGGATGAGGTGGAGCAGTGCTGTCCTTTTCTGGTGGCCAAGCTGGCATTTTTTCTTAATAGGACAATCCTTTTCCAACCATTTGACTCAGAAAGCAGTTGGTGGTGCTGACAAGCAGCCCAAGATGTGGCATGGGCTCAACCTTTCTGGATGCACTCCTACTGTCACCCCCCCACACAGAGCACCTCAGACTGTCTGTCCCTGTCCCACAAGAACTGCCTGCCTGAGGGTTTTCTCAGGAGACCTGCTTGCTTACCCATACCCAGCCCCAAGGCTCACACACACACTAGGTTTCTCTTCTCTTCCAGTTTTGCTTTTCTCTCCTCTCCTTCCCTCACAGGGCTTTAGGTCCCTCTAATCCACCCCCACACCCTTCACCCCCCGAATTTACAGCTTCTGAGCTGTAGTGTGGTGGTTCCTGGCTCTGGGAGGGCTCCAGCAAATGGTTTACCTCTTGGTTTGTGAGCTCCCTGTGGCACCAGGGACAAGAACTCACTTGCCTGACAGAGGTAGGGCACTACCCCAAGTGCATCAAGGGCAGCAAAGTGAATTTCTGTGCTAGACAACCTCAGCAGGCCCTTATTACCTCCAAAAGTGGAGTCCAGGGTTTCAGTAGAGCAGCAATAAAAGCTAAAAGGGTGCTGCAAGCACTGAGGATCACTGCTCAGTGCCTTGGGGTGTGGGGAGCAAGGGCAAGGGAACCAGAAAGGATTCAACTCTGAGCCATCCAATTCCCATGCCATCACGTTCCTTCAAATATTTATTCAGTATTTCATGGGCAGCAGATGCATGGTGCTAACAGCCTTCTACCACAATGTGCCATTCCTGAAGTACATGTCCAAAATGGTGAAAAACACATGCAAGATCAATCATGTGCTTTAATACTGTTCAATGTCTTTAGCAGTGTTTAACATCTTCATCAATGACATAGACAGTAGGATCAAGTGCACCCTCAGCAAGTTTGCAGATGGACACCAAGCTGTGTGATGCAGTTGACATTCTTGAGGGACAGGATGCCATCCAGAGGGACCTGAATAAGCTGGAGAAGTGGGCCCATGGGAACCTCATGTTTAACAAAGTAAATATATGTCCCTGCACATGTGTTGCAGCAGCCCCCAGTATCAATGCAGGCTGGATGATGACGAGGTTAAGAGTAGCTCTGCAGAGAAGGACTTCAGGGTGTTGGTTGATGAAAAGCTGGTTCTGAGCCAGCAATGTACATTTGCAACCCAGAAAGCCAGATGTATCCTGGGCTGCATCAAAAGCAGCATGACCAGAAGGTCAAGAAGGGTGATACTGTCTCTCTACTCCACTCTTATGGGATGCCATGTGCAGTGCTGTGTCCAGTTCTGAGGCTCCCAACACAGAAAAGACATGGAGATGTTGGAGCAAATCCAAAGGAGAGTCACAAAGGTGATCAAAAGGCTGGAGCACCTGTCTTATGAAGACAAGGGGAGAGAGCTGGGGTTGTTCAGCCTGGAGAAGAGACGGCTCCAGGGAGAATTTCACGTATTTTAAAGGGCTGTATAAGATGTGGACAGACTTTTTAGTAGGACCTACAGAAACAGGACAAGTGATAATGGCTTTATACTAAAAGAGGGTAGATTCAGACTAGGTATAAGGAAAAAAAAATTACAATGAAGGTGGTCAGACACAGTCACAGGTTTCCCAGAGAAGCTGTGGGTACCCCCTCCCTGGAAGTGTTCAAAGCATCTTGGTTGGATGGGGCTTGGAACAGCCTGGTCTAGTGGAAGGTGTCCCTGCAGGGGTGATAAAACTAGGTGATCTTTAAGGTCCCTTCCAACCCAAACCATTCTGTGATTCCATGTCAGCTCATAGCGTGCTTGCATGACACAAGTGGAATTCTCCTGATTTTATTGGAATTGATCTATTTTGGTTCGGAGATTAAGGGTAAAGTTTCAGTGGGACTGGAAGAACTGCTTTGCTATGCATCTACCCAACACGTTCTGTCAATGCATGCAAGATAACCTTAGTAAACTGCTAAAATATATATGTGGAGAAACACCAAATAATGTTTTTTCAATAGAGGCTTCGAAGCCATCAGGGATACTCTGAGCTACCTGTCTCTGAGTGGATGGGAAATTCAATGCTGTGCCTGAGTTTGGGTTTTTTGAGAAGCCCGAAGGAAGCTTTTTCCCATTAAAAGCCTGGTAGAAGTCTTTTCCCTGTAAGCAATTTCCAGTGGAAGTGGTCCTGGCCTCCCTTCATTGGGACATCCATCCTGAGCCTCACCCCAAAGAAAGACCCTTTTGTTGAGCAGAACAATGCGGCCACACGGGGAGGAGGGATCAGCCCCCACTCGCAGGGTAGGGTTTCTCTCACCTAACTTTAGCTGTCTAAAACCTAGGTGTCTGGTCTAAACCCGTCATTCAGCCCTCTGTTAACGACCCCGGGGAGATGGAGGCACCTTCCTGAGGCCTTTCCCTCTGTCTTCAGGCAAAACAAATCGTTTTTGGGGGGTTGCTGGCTCTCCCGTGGCTTGGGGGGAGCCCTTGAGAGGGGCTCTGCACAGACCACAGGCGTGGTGATGGCTAATTAGGTGAGATGAATCCCACCCCAAGGAAATCGAGGTAGCTAATGAGTTGCTAGAGTATGTGTTTGTGGAGATCTTGTGTGCACGAAGCGTGACCGGGCTGGAGGCTCTTTGGGTAGCTGTAAAAGATGAGGACTGAAAAACTGAGCAATGCAAGCAAGTCTTTTTTGCTATTATTATAGCCATATCGTGCTGCTTTGCTGATGGCCATCCACTGGATCAGCTTGATGCATCTCATTTTACACCTAAATGGTAAGACTTTAAGATACGTGACTTGGTGGACTTTAAGATACGTGAGAAACCAGCTTGTGTTCTCACTTGGTTTTTTAGGCATCAGTATGATAGAAATTAAGCAAGATGTTTTTTTCTTGTTTTGTTCTGAATTCCTACAGAGCCAAAGAATTAAGTATCTAATCCCAAATAAAACCTTTTACATTTTCCAGTGGCATCAATAGGGCAAAACCTCATTGCAAGCACAAAATTACTTGATCAGGCTTGTTTTTGTATTCGGTTTGTTATTATTTTTAAAATTTACCCCTAAAATCTTACAATATCTCTACTTCTTGTAGAAACAGCATTAAGCACTCTTTTTTTGCTGGTGGTTTTTCTTTTTTTCTTTCTTCCACAAGCTTGTGTTAATCTAACCTAATCAAACCCACTGGCTTTGCACCGATGTGTCGGCTTTCACCACGTCAGGACCTCTGTCTTTCAAGTCCAGGAGTGCATGAGATTTAACAAGCAGCTTGTCAAGCATTTGTTAGTTCTTCTAAAAGGTGATTATTGCCAAATGCACATTCTCAGTGGCTCATTAAACACTGTCACGTGACAAATCCATGCAACGTTTTGCATGGCTGTCACCGTTCAGAACAAAATGCTAAATATTTACTGGCAAGGCAATCTACGAGTATAAATATTTATACCGAGGTATAATAAAAAAAAAGAACCATAAAACTGATATGTTATAAAGAATTTATGTGTTGAAACTGACGAGGCTGTTACAAAAGATGTGTTAGTTCACGATTAGATTATGTGCAGAGATCACAGTGTTTAGGTGTTTAATTTACTGCTATCTGGCCTTCGCTGTTCGACTCATTAATCTGTCAGGTGAAGGAGGTCTAATTATATTTCTTGTAACCTGGCACACTACAGAGAATCGTGCTCACGTGGGGAATAGGTCTTGAAGATTTACTGGTCTGTTGCTAATGGTCCCACAGGGCTCGAAAATGGAAAAAAAATACACAAGAGCAGCAAATGTTTATAAGGGGAATCTGTCTTCCTAATTATTGCACTGAATGTATCCTGTTGTGCTGAGATAAGAGAAACATAAGCAACGGTTTATGTAAAACTACTCACAGGACACTTTTGAGGCAGTAATTGATTTAGCTTTGTGCATGAGGCTGAATGCATCCTGAAATTAAACATCTGATTGAGGTGACGAGGAACCTGTCCCACCCTCATGTTACCCCCTGATCCATCCTGACCCTCACCCACCTGTTTTTGGGTGAGTCAGCACCTTCAGCTGGGTGAGTTCAGGGTTGTGTAGCCATGGTCCCTTTTTTCTAACTTTTACAACTATTTTCTATTGCTATAATGCAAAAAGGTTGATGAGGAGGCTTGAAAAATACTCCCCACAGAGGTGAGTTAGTGGAGAGAAGAAATAGTTAGCTCAGGGCTAAGTAGTAACCTGGGATGAAAGGCTGCAATCCAAATTTTGCTGCTCCTGGCTTAAATGGTCTCCTGTGGTCCACATCTGCCTTTACAGTAAGATGTCCCAACCCACCAGCCATGAGCTGTGGTATCCTGGGCATATAGCAGTGAAATTGCCTTTTCTCATGCTGGGCACCAGTGCGGGGCCACTGTCAGGGGATAGATACTGGAGTAGGTAGATATTACATATGATCTGTTTACTCCTTTTTTTAGGTCCTATATGTAAAAGTCATCTGCTTAGATGAGGTACTCATGGACAGTGTCTACTGCAAGTTCAGTAGCAAAGCACAAGGCTTATAAAATGGGGCAAAGAGAGGAAAGGGAAAGAAATCAGCCTCAGGTGGATTGTCACGTGTGATCTTGGATCATAAATGTCCAAGTAAGGTCCCTTGCTCTTTTTTATTTATTTATTTATTTTTTATTTTTATTTTTTTTTTTATCTTGCTATGCCTGTCAATATACTCTTGATGAGAGGGCATAAAAGTAAGCACAACTACAAAAATAGTTCCTACCTGTTAAAGGTACCTTGGGGTCCCCTCATCTCTAGTATTCACTTCTCATAGTTGCGTTGTTCTTATTCTGTTTTTTAAGCCTTGGGGAAGTGCTTTGTGATCTGGGGTGATGGGAACAGCTGCTGGGTGAACAGGGGTGCGTGTGAGCTCGTGACACTGGCAAAAATTCAGGCAATCCTAGAAGCAGACAATGCCACCTCCCACAAAATAATATTTTAAAAGCCCCAACATTGAGATGTCTTGGAAACTCTTTCCTGCCCACAGCTCTGACATGCAGTTCTGCTCTGAGGACCTCAAAGTCATCATAGAATCATGGAATGGCTAGGGCTGGAAGGGACCTTAAAGCTCCAACACCTCTGCCATGGGCAGGAACACCTTCCACTAGATCAGGTTACTTGAGGCTCCATCCAGCCTGGACTTTTACACTTTGAGGGAGAGGGTACCCACAGCTTCTCTGGGCAACCTGTTCCAGTGTCTCACCACCCTCACAGGACTTTTTTTTTCCTAATCTCTAACCTAAATCTCCCCTCTTCAAGTCTGAAACCATTTTCCCCTGTCTTCTCACTATTCACCTATGTAAAAAGCCCTACCCCAGCTTTCTTTTAGGCAAGAAAGACTTTCCTGAGTCATGTTTTTAAGGTCAACAATGAGCATATGATGCTGAGAGAGCAGTGGAAAAAAAAGGTGCCCATTGCAGACAATCATAGAAATCCCTGCCTCAAAGAACTTGCTGTCTAAATCTTTTACTATGATGTGGATAGGAAAGTGAAAATATGTAGTATCTAATATACAGGTTTTTTCAAAAGAGCTCTCGTAAAGCTTGTGGACTAGACATTCAGCCAATATAAACTGAGGCAGAGATACTGAATTATTCTGTTTTACACCAGTGAAGGGACTGACTCTATTATTCTCTATAAGAGTTTGATCAATGTTTTCCTCTGGCTCAGCACTTGATTAATATCATGGACTAGCCCATAAATCGGACTTTTGAAACGGCAAGATGTGATCTGTTTAATCAGTTTGTCAGTTTTATTTTGGAGACTTAACAGAAAAACAAAACCCTCTGCATAGTTATTGATTTAATACTCTTTGCCTTATATTCCCAGGAAGGCAAATGAATAAATATTTCTGATGCATCAAGTGCTGGAGGAGCTTTATTGCTACATTCAGGGACAATTCATGTGGGAGGACTGTAATGTGTACTATCAGGATATTGTTAAGTCCTTTCGAATGCCAGCAATGAAATAGATACTAAAATAACATTAATATGAAAACAAATGCAGAAACATATGCTTACATTTACACAAACATACCTCTGGGAGCCCTTTGCATCACGTTTGTTTTCAGGGCTATTTAAAGATAACGTTGTTCCTCCAAAACCAGTTTTTCTATCTTAGGCTGGTATGAAACTGGAAATGTTAGGTTGAAGCTTAACTACAGAAGTGTCTCATTGGGCCAGGTGCTTCCAGTGGCTTTAGGGGAGAAGCAAGCGAATATGCCTGGCAGCAGAGGAAAGCTCTGCTGACCTAATAGGGGACCATACACAGCATTCCCATGGAAAAAAAAGAAGCTTTAAACACACTGCTGTATGGAACAGCCACATGGATTTAAAGGCAGAGCTGGACTCAAGTCTGGATTCCTCCAATGGGATCCATCTCACCAGCTTTACATGCTGTAGACATTTAGATCTCTGCAACAGCTGAGAGTCCCTGCAGAGAAACTGGGACTGGTGGCTTCAACAGAGTGCTGGTAATTTTTTTGTGAGCTGAATGATGCTGCTGATATGCTCATTCCTCTCCTGGGACAGGTTGGTACAGCAGTACCAGCTCCAAAAAACCCTACTTTAAAAAAAAATTAAGCTGTTGGCATTTCTTACCATTTATCCTATCTTAACCTAAGGTGCTTGGGGATAGCTTTTACATTTACATTAAAAATTTAAACTTATTTATAATTCCTTTTCACATGATCCTATTAGCCTACCTAAACATAAATAAAGTTTCCATTTTGGTTCACACTGATTTAATGAAGTTGCTATAAGAATGTAACTTCTGCTGGAAATTCCTTGTGCAAGATCATTGCTCAAGAGCAAAATTTTTGCTGATTATTGACAGTAATCCCAGAAAGTTTTGCTTAAATATTTCTTCTCTTTTATCCTGTAGCTTAGTTTATTGCTTGTGTGTTCCCTGTGTTGTGTTTCACTGCCTGGTCTTCCAGGCATAGCCCTCAAGACTTGTCTTAATTTTTGTTTTTTGGGAATGAGGATGGCCAGAATGAACAGGGTGCTTGGAGTTCACCATATGAATTCTTGATGCCTGCCAGGTAGGCATAACTGAGATGGTTATCTCAGGCTGCTGTGTACTCCCTAGAAAAAAAAACAATCACTTCTGGAAGAGAATTTCCTACCTGATTTAGGTATCAGCTTTATGGTAAGGTTGATTTGGCTTTGCCATCTTCTCTCCACTGACTGAAAACCTGGTCTAGGATGACCAGGGCTAAAGATTGCACTGTAATGGGATAACATTAACACTACTAGTGGTTTCTATGGACAATAATGTAATTGTTCAGTCTCATACCTTGGTAGCATCCAGGCATTGAACTGCAGTGATATCAGCTGGGATCTAAACAGAAATTAGATGCTCACATAATTCTGGATCTGGTCCTATGTACCTTCTAAATCTTCAAAGATGATATGCTTTAAGATTAGAAATTATAATGTATATTTGTAACTAAACTTGTGTAACTCTTTCTGAAGCATGTTGGAGCAAAAATCATGCATATTGGTAGCCAGATCTTGCATCTTATGCCTAGTTAATTTATTTTCCTCAGTAGTCAAAAATGAATTCAATGTGAACTGTGCAAATGAGAATTTATATTCACACTACTGCAAGCCAGCTGCAGATCAACAGTTGCTCAAGATAGGGTAAGGTTTTTGTGTGTCTCAGTTTATAATCCCAGCCCTGCCTTTTGCCAAAAGTTACTGGGGATCAAGAAAAGAACAGGAAATTCTGTATTAGACTGCACGTTCCTTACATTTCACACCCTTTCCTACATTTCTAACAGTGAGAAGAGATCCAGACAGCTTTCTACATTTTAGTTTTTTATTTATTTTATTTTTTATTTATTTTTTTTCCCCTGCTGATTGAACAGGATGCAATCTTTCTGGCTGAATAATCTTCATTTTGAATGGGTAGGGTGTGCCTGCTTTCCCCACTAGTGACAAGAATACAGTTGTTGGAGAACAGCATTGGGTGCGTTTTGGCTTTAAGAAGTGATGTTTTACCTTCTCTCCTCTTCACACCACTGCATGGGCTTCTTCACACCCCCTGGGCATGATCTGAATGAAGTGGACTCATCCCTTGATTCCCTGCACAAAGTGTCCTCGTTCTACAAGTGCTTTTGCATGGAAGAAAACCAGATCCCTGGTGGATGGGCAGGAGGAAACGCTTCCTTTTTGCCAGTGGTTACAACACTGTTGTTTGTTGCACCTGCATGCTGGCCTGTTTAAACAGAGAAAACCACCAGAAAATACAGGAAACACTTACTCATTTTGCCCTGCCTGCCCAGCTCTGGTGACTGTCCTCATGCAAGCAAATACTTTCGCATCTAAATTCCACAAGAGTTTCGCTCCTGAAGAGCTGCTGTTGTCCCCATCACCCACAGCAAGCAGCACTGAGAAGCTGCAGCCTTGACCTCGTGTTATACAAAAAAAAAAGGAGACAAAGGGTTTCTCTCTGCTCTTGGCACTCACAGTTTCAGTATCCCAGTGCAGGCTAAGTGAGCAGCTCTCCATCTCAGCACGTTTAATCATCAGTTAATTGTAAACAGTTGTCAGGCAGATGGAGGAACTTCTGTCAGCAGCAAGGTTGGAGCGCTGGGTTGCTGTGTGGTGTCATGAGGAATAAACTTCATCTGAGTGTCTCCAAGTCCAGACTTTTATAGAAAATTACCCCCTTGACTGGATTAAATGAGAAATAAAGTGGCAAATCATCCTGCATGTAGATCCACCAGGCTGATAATTGTTCTTGGTTATATGTGAGGTGTTTTCACCAGACACTAGGTACCCTCCAAAATACTTGCTGCTGTCAGCACCTGTCACTGGATCGGGTTTTTCTTATTGTCACAGTGCCACATGGCAAGGAAATTCAACTTTTCCTATTGTAACGTCACCATGTGCATTGTGGCTGTTGTTACCAGGTGTGTGTGATGTGATTGCAGCTGGAAGGGGAGATGGACCACAAAGAGATGCCTTGCTGGAGGGGTGGTCTGCTAGAGACAGGATGAAGTGTGCCTTAAATCAGAAGTATCACTTCCCCTGAGCCCCAGGTAGTGAGCATCTATTTAATACATGAAAGCAACACTGCCATAGTTTAGGACAGGAAGCAAAATTTATTGCCCTGTTAGATTAAGTGACACAGGAATATTAAGTAGTTCAAATACAAGCACACAACTGGAATTCAGGCAGTACATCAGTCTTAACACCCTTGTCTCATGAGCAGTTTCAGTATCTGAAACTGTGAAAAAAACCCAATTGCTTCTTTTTTTTAGTTGATGCTTTTCTGGTTTAAGTGTTGAGCAATGGAAATATTTAAAGATAAGAATTATTCTTTAATCATTAAGTAATTGTACCCAATCTAACAACACTGTCCTACCAGATGCACCACTCTGGGGTGCACAAAAGCTTCATTCAGACTCTGGAGGATGAAGTCCATTTCATACATATTTGGGATAAAATTTTTCCAGTGAAATGTTAGTAGTGTGCCACATCCAAAAGCAGACAGTTAATGGGACCTGATACAATTACAGCACATGATCTGCAGACAGACAGATCCCCCAATATTAAGGAGGACCTGAGCACCATGGAAGAAACAGGGGCTGGTTCAAGAAGTGTATGTGTGGATTCAGGAACCTGATCCACTGCAGGGAACCTTCATGAAAAATTATCTGTTCATCTGAAATTGTTGTGCTAAAATTCATTATATTCACTCTAGTCTCTGTAGCTCTGTACAGAGCTCTGTAGCTCTGAAGTTTTAGTTAAACAATTGTCTGTCTTGTTTGTCTAGAATCCTATTCTCCATAGCTCATATTTTTATGATCCCCTTTTCAGCCTACCTGCCTAGCTCTTTTGTTTTTCTGTTCAGGCTTGTTTATTATAACTGTAATTATAATATCTGAGCAGTGAAATCTAAGTTGACTAGATTACTCAAACTGCTATTTTTTAATTAAAAACACACAATAATTTTAATATTTTCCCTCCTATATACTCCTACATATGTCCTATATCTTGTATTTCCCAAAGATGTTCTAAACTGAATTCCCACAGCTTTGGTAAGCTATGGGAACAATTCCTTTAAAATTCAACAATATATTCAAGGTAGAGCTAAAGATGTGTATACTCTCAAGAAGTATTTTTACTTGGTATTCACTTTAAGTGCTTTTCACTCTAGCTGTCCAAAGTCTTGCTACATAATTCTAATTCAACATAATTCCACATTTCTTTATTTATCTTTATTTGTTAAAGGATTTCTTGAGTACAAATGGGGTTTTCGTCACAGAAATTGCTACAAGAGCAAGACTGCATGTTTCAGAGCAAAATAGCTGCTTGTTTTTCTTTGTTTCCACTGCATTCAAAGAAACGGGATTTTATGTGCATATTCCTTAGTTTATCAGGATTGCTGTAGAGAAAGAGGGAAGTTTCTCCCAATAGAAACAGATCTGCAGGAGTCCATATATTAACTAGCTAGTCAGGCAAGAGCAGCAATCCTAGTTTACATGTGGATCTTAACTTGCTTAACCCCCATGGTTCCCACTGAATCTGTGTGGATCTTGTTATCCTACAGGTGAAGTTGGGACAATTCTGTGGTCTGCTGGAGAATCCACAGTTTTCACAACTGCATCAAACAGTTTGAAAAACTATTATACTTCATGCTTCAGTGATTGAAATGGTCTTTTGCTCTTGAAGTCTCCATAATAATCCCCAGGAGGAAGGAAGGGGTGGTGCACTGAGGTTGTGCCTCTCTGGGACACCTGCACCTCTCCCAAAGGTGTGTGGTGCTGATCACTGAGTCAGGATCTTGAGCTTATTGGACCTCAGATCTTTAATTCAGTGTGGCAAAGCTTACGTTCTTGACATCAGTCTGTACATGCCACGTGTCTAGACAAGTACATGGAGAATATGTTGCTTTCATAAAGAGGGAGTTTGGATGGGAAGAACCTCTCCTGCCTTTCTGCCAACTTCTTTGTGGTGTAGATGCCCCAAAATAACAGAAGTCCCCAGATAATTGCTTATTCCAGCTCAAGGCTTTTTGATATTCAGGTTTACCAGCATCCCTTGTCACATATCCCAGCGGCAAGCAGAGTGGCAGCATGCCCACTCTGAACTCCTCTGATTTTAGTTCATGTCTGAAGATGTCATTATTTCTTACCGGAAATAATTATGTGGGGACAAACAGTATCTCTCTTCTGCCAGTGACTACTATTCCCCCTGTGTATTGGCTGGTGGAGCAGCTCTTATGATAATATATAGTTCCTTCTCAAATATGCAGTTCCTGGTAGTGCCAGACCAGAGTGCATCAGCGAAACCTCCGCTACAGGACGTGGGAGCATGCAGAAAGGGATTATGTTTCTCTCCACCGGTCCATTTGGATTCCTTGATAAGGAGTAGCTTTGAGCAATATCATCATCCAGCCCTTGTTCCACCTCCTTCTGCCACTGCCACTTGGTATTTCTTCCCTTTTGTCCTTACCCAGAGCTGGTGGCGTAATTCAAACACTTTTGGTTTGCAAAGTCTTTTTGTGGGTGATAAGTGGTGCACTTGATGGATGGCTGTGGTCTTGAAGATGATGGAGGTGAACAGCAGGATTTGTGCTAGCAGCAACATTATTTAATACTTTTATTAATGGTCTGGAAGGAGGTGTAACCAAGTACATTAACTAGACCTGCACATGACACTGTGCTGGAAAGAACTGTAAACCAAGTGAAGACAGAGAAATAGCACTAATGGAACCAGAGGTTAGAAATATGAGCAGGAAACAGAATGAGATTCTGTCTGGAACAAGGCAAACTAATAAATCTGGGAATAATAATCCAAAACACAGATATTTAATAGGAGGGTGAGAGATCTGAAAAATACCCTGATGTTCTAAAAGAGCTGGTAATGGTGGTTAAGAGTGACTAGGCAATGACTGTACCATGTCAAATGGTGGGAAAAGGCAATTTTTGGTTTGTAGAGCAAATTCAGAAGCATTTTGCCCTGGAAAAAGGCCTAGTCCCTCTTTCTGGATATGAATTTCTACAACATGTTGAGGCCAAGCTTCATCTGTGAGAAGAAGCCGACAAGTAGAAAAATGTCTTTACAGCTGACTTAACAGAAATACAGATCTGGAGAGCATCTGCTGGACCATACAGTCCTGAATCTGTTTAGTGGGGGAGCAGTATTTGTCTATGTTGCTCTCTCTGTCCTCTTTGCTCAGCCCACCTACACCCCTGCTAGGAGGGTGAACCAAGGTTTTTTTGATGTCTGTCAATTTGGACATCAAGAGCAGAAAAATATCAATAAACACAAGTTAATTCCAAGAAGATATGAAGGGGCAAGGAGATGACAGCTGTATTTTTTAGACATAAAAATAATAATAACAAAAAAGATAATGAATAATCAGTGGGATCACTTTTTTTCCTTTCACTCAGTATAATTAAGTTGTAGGTACCATGTTTGACACTTGTAATACTTCTGCCAGTTGATTCCAAGGCATAAATTAAAATCAATAGGCAGTGACATGTGGAAATGGATATTTGCCAAGGGAGAACTTAGAAAAACTGTAGGAATCCTCAGGTGGGACTAAACAAGGTTACTAAATATCAAGAGTTTTCCTAAAATGATTTGCTCTAGATTGCTGAAGGATCTTAAAACCATGTGGTCATTGCAGTCACCCATTCAGAAGCATGATGATGTGTGTTTGAAACTCAGGGATCTGAAAAGAAATAGAAAGGCAGAGGCAAAAAGCTGGAAATCTGTCCTCCATGGACTCACTCGAGGGCAACCCACCCTTGGTGCTGAGAGCTGCTGTTCCCCCAAGAGGAAGGGATGGAGTGAGAAGTCTTCCTGGGGTGGCAAGTGCAGTGTAAGCACAGGGTCACTGCTTGCTGTTCTTGATAAATGCTGTGTGCTTCCTTGATAAATGATTTTAATTTATAGTGGTAACTTCTTCTTGGTATTGATTACAAGATGCATAAGATGCGTGTGCAAGAAATACAGCAGCTGTGAGCTGCCTCACAAGAGGAATTCCCTGTCAGTGTGCAGAGCTGAGAGTGGTACAGGGCAGGAGCTCCTGCTTTGCATAATGAAAACATTTGGTTGTTTCTGCTCGGGGTCCTAATTAGTGGTAGAACTGGTTGTATACTTGGCCCGCAGCATTACCCCTTATGGAAAGGTTGTCTTCTCCTGCTGTAGCCCATCTGGATACTGCCAACCATCCAGCAGCCTGAGCCATAAGAAAAGTTAGAGGTGGGATTTGTGAACTCACCTCCTCCACTTCTACAAAGCCCCTTGGGCACTTCAGTATCTCAGAGATTTTTGCTTTATTTTGCTTTGTTTTGGTTTTAAGTGATTATTATTAAACAAGCTGTGTGAATAAGAGGAAGGGAATATTTAGCTTACAAATACCTCTCACACCCTGATAAATAATCTCATCCTCCCAAGGACTAAGAAGTAATGAGGAAAATGTCCTGTTTAGCTGAACAGAACCCAAGTTTATTTTCACCCATATCAGAGAAACAGAAGGGTCAATCTTCAAAAGATAAAGAGCTATTTGTAATTGTGTATGTTCACTGACTCAAGAAAGTCCTGTGGAGACTGAGAGGCACTTACTCTCCTGTACTCTATGGTACACTGCAGGCTGGGGAATCACTCAGACACTTTAAGAGTAAAAAAAAAAACCCCAAACATCTAGCCCCAAGTATCTATCATCTGCTTAGTCACAGGGTGGAAATGCAGCTACCTCTAGGGTGGAACAGGGAAGCCACATGTGTGAGCTTCACTACAATACTAGCTCTCCAGGCTGCAGCTTTTCAAAGCTCTGCTCACAAACCCATATTTGAAAATGTTAAGTCATAAGGAGCTGTTAGAGTGCATAGAGGAAAACCTTTGTTAGACTGTTTTCCCTCAGTTAAATCTCTTTATTCCTGATGTTCTCTGATACAGATATTAAACTGTTTCAATACTGTTTGTAGTAACATAATAATTAGAGGGGAAAAAAATTATATGGCCACCATATGAAGCACCCAGCTTTATCATGTGTTACTAATTTTGATGAGCCATTTCAGTCTGTTGTAAACGAGAAGGACAGTTAGAAACAAGTAGTGGAAATGGTTCAGTACTGGAGCTCAGCTGTTAAAATAATCCCCTACCTGGTTATCCCCGGATGATCTTTCAAAAAGGAAAAATATTCTAAATGAAGATGTGAAACCTAAAAGGAAAGTGAGCAGGACCTTCTTTTTTTCTCCTGGCATGAGTAGGGAGGTTGAAGTGATTGGCAGGACTGTGTTTATAGCTCCAACATGGGAACCACTAATCCCTGTCAAATCTCCTGAGAAACAGCCAATCCTGTCAGCATCACACAGGTCAGTGGAAACCAGGAAGCTGCAGGATGCGAAAATCTTGAACCATGTCCTGTTAACAAATAAAATCCTCATTTGGGCATTCCCCCCCCCCCTGCAGAACTCCATCTTTGCTACTGAAAAAGGAATATACCTGCAGCACAGCTCTCTGGTTGAGGTTCTGATCCTGGTCAGACCTGGGAACTCAGGGAAACTCATGCCCCACAGCTTGGGGTGTCCTGTCCTCTCTGCAACCCATGGTAACTGCAGCAGCCCATACCAAAGTTCTCAGAGCAGGGTGCCTGCTAAGTGCATGTAATTAGTGACATGAGCATGTATTCTCAGGATCAAGGTCTAGCGTTTTGCTACTGGGCATGCCTCTTTTTTCTTATTCTTATTAAAAAAAAAACACATTATTTTATTAAAAAAAGCATTCTGGCACCTGTTGTACCAGACATCTACAATTACCTGACCATGCTACAGACCCATGTGGGGAAAGACCCTGATGTGCACCAGTTACCTCCCTGGCCCAACCCAGCTCAGAAGGCAGCTGGGGCTGTTCTGGCAGATCCCCAGTATGGCAAAATGGGGGGACCAATATGCCACAGAGCACTCACTTTTCACAATAAGAGTAGCCTAGAGAAATAAAGAAAAATAAAAAAATCCCATCCCCAATCCCCATCACCTTACCTGGTGTAGAAAGTCAAGTTGAGGCACACAGAGTTAATGCTTCCTATAAAACATGAGAACTATACAAAACCTGAATTATTTTAGCCATTTCTTTTAAGAAAGGTGAATACCTTGAATGTTGCTGTTTCTTTCCACTAACCCTAAGCCTAAATTACCAGCCTAGATACTGGCAGCTACATTGAAAATCTCTGCTTTTCATGGCATTATGCTCAATACTTTTTGGAAGCACCACCTGAAGCACCATGAACAGACAGCAGCAGGCAGCAAAGTCCTCAGGGCAGCAACTGGTGGGCTACGAAATCATCTGAAAGGACTATCAGAGATCTCAGGGGTGGGCTGAGAACATTAACTCATCTTTCCTCAGCTTTGCTTAAGCAAGCCACAAACTGTCCATACTGTGCTGGTTTTATGGAAAGGTTCCTCTCGTTCAGCAGCAAAAGCAGAGATGGAGAAGGGCAGACATGGGAAAAGTCATTTTACTGGCAGACACGGGAAAAGTCAGGTATTTTACTAATGCTGGAGACCTGGACCATAGAGGTGATTTCCACACTGCCTGCTGAGGGCTCCAGCTTGAGAGCACTTTTAGCTGCCAGAGGATACCATAGAGCAGAGGAGTCATCTCATCTATCTCCAAGGATTCTGGTCTGATTAAGGTGTCTGATCTCCTTCAGTAGTGGAGCAAGAAGCTTCTTTTCCTGATGCCTTCAGATCTGTGACTCTGCTATCCTGGAGGATACTGCCCCTCTCCTCAGTGATTACTGAGGGTGATTTCTGGGGTCTAAGGACAAGAAGAAGCTGGACTCTTGTACGTTAGGGCTTCCAAATTATTTAAGAGGTTCATCACAGATTTTGTTGCAGAACAGGAAATCCCACAATGTGCCATAATGCAAAATAATTAATGTCTTGTGCATGGACTGGACCCAGCTCCTTGCTCCTGCTGCACATTGGTGCTGTGGCATGACCACATCATGCAATCCAACACACGCTTGCAGGAGTAACTATGCCAATCATAACTTATGCCTTTAGAGTGGGGTGTTTTTTTGGGAAAAAAAAAATCCTTGGTAGCTATTAGTGTAAAACTAACTTCCCAGGTTTTGTCTTGTTGGTCTCTGCCTGCAGTCTGCCTCCTGCCTGTGTCCAAAGCAAATCTGTTTCCCTGACCTTGGGACTTGTATAAGTTGTTCCCTGGAACTTGTTTGAAAATTTCACAGCTACATCTAAAATAAGTATACTTACAGCTGGAAAACAGGAAAATTCTGTCCAAAACCACTTGGCATTTGTTGAATCATTCTGCTGTATACATACATACATACATACATACTTTATGATAGCAGAAATTGGCCCTGATCAGAAGCACAAAAGCTGATATCCTAAGGACCACCGAAATACCCGTTTCCCAAGGCAGGACTAGCATTTTCCCTAAATTCCCAGACATGCCAGGTGGCTTGCAAATCTGTTTGGCATCAGTATATAACTTGTATAGATGATCCACACCCAGGTCATACAGGTTACAGAAGCACAGGACTGATTGTCTACTGCCCCCAACAGCTGCAAGGGAAAATAACATCTGCATTGAGAGCTCCAAGAAGAAACCCTGGGGAGACCAAGGCTGCTTCCCCAGTGTAACACTAAGCACTGTGCTGAGGTTGAGAGGGGCCAGATTCTACAAGCCCACTGCAATGAACACACAGAAAATAAAATCTGAGTGCAACATTTACATTTGCAAACTTGTACATTCTCTTTCTCAAATTCTCCTTCCACTACTCAATTTGGCACGTGGGTGCAGAGGAGTCACCTCTTGCTTCCCACAGAGATGACTATGTAGGGAAGGATCTTTGTAGCTTGCCATCAAAGTGGCAGACAGACAGCTGGGGAACATCCACATCTGGGTGTGCTGGTGTTTTATTGCATGTCGCATTCCGTATAAATTCCATATGGAGTTGAAATAATTTTGGACTTGGTATCTCCTCAGAGCAAATAGCTTCATCAGAAGTGTTTTGCTTTGCTGCTTTCTTAAAGGAGAGCTGCACCTCGAGTGCATTACTATGGGTTTACACATTGCTGTGCTCTTAATATCAAAGTTTTCATTTGGCTGGAGGGTTCCTTCCCCGTGGGGGAAGGGTTGCTCTGTGAGTGCTGTAGGTTACACAGTATTTTCCCAACAGAAAAGCAAAAAAGCCCCAAAATGCACGAGTTGGATGGAGTCTGTGGTGATAATACACAGGAGGAAGTCAAAAGCAAGTCTATGTGGTAAAGGGAGCCTGAAAATGAGCTGATATTTGGGCAGTCTCATATAACGGAACTGTTTCAGATTGCAGCTTGATGTTAGGTTCCTGTATACAGATTAGAGCAAGAAATAGGAAATCAGATAACATAGCAACCTTCACAAGATGCCCATTTACAGTCACAAAATGGCCACTGTGGTGACATGTTCTTGGTTGGTTTGTTCTTGGTTCTAATGCCCATCTCTTTGGATTAACTCCATTTTTTTGTTGCACTGAGCAGTCTGAACTGGGTGCTGTACTGGCAGGTAGTCAGGAGAAGACTCTGCCCAGAAATTATAGCAAGCAGAGTAAACAAGAGCAATACAAAACAGAGCAAAAATGAGTACTTTTGCTGTCCAGCTTGGAGATGGTAAAGATAGACTTTGTGGCTCTGTCTTGGTTATGTAAAACTGGGAAATAAATCCAGCCTTTCCCAGCCTCAGCCCACTGTAATATCCTTCTTCTGTGGAAAGTGAGGGTAGCTACCAGGAAAAGGTTCCTGACAGTGGTTTTTAATTAGCTAGTGAAAAAGTTTTTCAAAGGAAGTTACAATCCATTTGTAGGGACTTCTGTTGTTAACCCAAAACATTGTTTTTTCCCCATACAAAGGCAATGAGACTGACACCAAATTCCCTCCTATTTTTTGTCTAATATTAGTTATGCTAAATGGGGACACAATAAATATTCTTAGGAAGGATCATTTGCGTGAAGCAGTCATAATAATAAAAATTACACGTTATGAGCAGTGGAAGAAATCTTTCCCTTTTCTCTTACTCTCTCGTCACCAGCACAGGAATGCTGTACCTACCCACATCTTTGCCTTTGTTCTACAAAGCAGACACGGGGTGCACGGAAGTCTTGCAAAAATAAGCAAACATCCTCCACCAAAAAAAAAGCAGTGCTGAGCTACTGATTGCCTCCTCACTGAAATGTGCCATGCACGCTTTCTGCACCACACATTCACTTACAACCCTTTTCACAAGAGTGGAAAGTCTGACACGTAATTTTCTGTGGGGAGGTTAAAATGCAGGATGGAAGGCTCTAAGCTGCGTGGCCTTTAGGAGCAGTCATCCATTGAACTAAAGCTGCATCCAGCATTACAGTATCTTGCTGATAGATGACATAAAACAAATTTGTTACTCAGAGAGGCATGTTGGTTGGCTTCACACTGGGCACGCACGGAGAAAGACAGCTAGACTCTCTTTTATCCAGATGGAATTCCTAAGTCAATCAAGTAAACATAATAATAATAAGGTTAATCTGGTCTTTACTCATTCAAGAGAGAAAAGAAGAGGTGTGGATCTAATTACGTAAATATTGTAAAATCCGTTTGCATTTATCTCTTTCCACATCTCCTTGGTAGTACCCTGGTTCAGCATACTTAGCACAGTCCTTTTTGGTCCAAATGATTTAATTCTGGGGCTAAAACCATTCCAGATTTGTTTGAACAAGAAAATCATGTTTTCTTTGGAGCATTTTGAAGTAGGCATAATTACAGTGTTGCAAATGCTCTTCTTAAGGAGCTGTCAGCATTTCCATATTGAACCTCTGTTTTGGGGGTTAATACAGTTGCCAGAGAAAGAAAAAAAAAAAATATAAGAAAAAAAGAAGAGTGGAAAAGAAAGGTCCATTATGGCTTGAAACTTGGTGTTTAGGTTTTTGAACCAGGAGGGAGGTTTCGAAATCAAATTGTGCAAAATTAATTTACACTGTATGCTTGCAAAACTGCTCATGTCACTTTTTTCATGCTTTTTTTTAAAAAAAAAAAAAAAAAAGTAAAAAAAATCAGCCCACAATAAAGCCTGCTTATTTTGCTTGCTTCTACTGTACACTGCTCTTTAAAGTTAATGTCATTTCCATACAATACCCCCAATGTAATATGCCTCAGAGGCAGCATAGATTGAATAAGTGACTTGGAGCCAGGGACTCCCAAGTTTATAATTTAGCCTCTGACTCACTGTGTGGCCTCAGGCAAACCACGTAACTTGTATGTCCTCATCTATGGTATGGTCTCAATTTTCCATTGTGTTGCACAACATGTAAGGAGCTCAGCTCGTGTTCAATATGAGTTTAACCCAATGGTGAGTGCGTTAGAGGATCTTTGCAGAGGATATGAGCCCTAACACAGCTCCTGCTTACCGGGTTTTGTTGACTGAGTTCCATCTGCAAGAGATCAGTCTTCACTGAGCTGGGCCAGGTGGGCATTTGGAGGAGGTGTCTCCATCTGGGATTTCCAAGTTGGAGAGAACCATCTGTCTCAGTGCTGGCGCTGAAATACTGTTCTTCAAAAACTTTAAGTAGAATAACTCGGAGGTTGTTTTAACTGAAAGTGTAGGATACCTTGCTTTGTACTGGACTTGCAGGAAACTCAGCTAATGTTGACCCCTTCTGTACGTCCTCAGCTTCCTCTTTGTGTGTTTTTGCACTGTCCCCTCATGTCTGAGATTTTCCTCTACTGTAAAGCCTCTTTGCCTTTGAAGACAGAGGAGAACCAAACTCTTTTTATATATTATCATCGAGAGGAGAACATAGACAGCTGGTATGCACAGTAGATGAGGGAACAGAGAAACTTATTCTTCAAGAACATCAACCCCTAAAAAGTATGTCCTTCAGCATTTAGACAGATCTGGGAAGGGCCCTTTTTTCAGCAAGTCCTGGCCTCGTGTAGGCCTCTGAATGATACCATATTTGTGTGATCATCAGAATAGAAATATCAATTTAGAGGACACCATGTTAGGCATAACTTCCAGCGCCCCATACATATTGTAGGCAAATTTACACAGGTGGAAGTCCAGATGTGTCTGTAGAATATTTGCTACCCCAGGCCACACTTCCCATCTCCCAGCATCCATCTATAGACCTGCAATAAAAGATCAAGGCTGGCAGCTGAAATGTGTCAGGAAGTACAACCCTGGCTTAAAATACCCCTCTCTTCTTCATACCCTATCTACACAAGCTGCCAATATCTGATCATTTTTTGTCTCATGCAAACACTTCTCGTATACATCTTGCAGCAGATTCACTGCACATTTGGTGAAGAACTACTTCTTTGCATTTTTTCATTTTCTTTTTTTTTTTTTTTTTTTTTTATCTCCCATATCACCATATCATAGTTTCATGTGGTGCCTTTGTGGTCATGTCCTGGAAGACAGCTTACCTCAAAGGGAGTTTGTCTTGACAGATTTTTAGTTTTAATAGCCAGAGACCCTCTAACATCCTCACTCTGTTTTCCATATTGCTCATGTAGCAGTGTTCTTGAGGTCCCAGTTTTATATATGTGGAATGGGAATGACAGTATATGATACCATCTAATATATATGGGATTATAAAGCACAGGAAATCCCACCATGATCCAGTACTCCCTGCCAGTTAAAAGTTTTATGGCTCTGAGCAGACGTGTCACTAGAACAAGGATCTGGATTTGTGTCTTGCCTTTAAACATTCATTTTCGACTTTATTTTGGGTCCCAAAGTGAATTACTGGAAACTTTATTTAGCATGAGATACTTGTAGAAAATTTTTTTGCTGTGCATGTGGAAAACGTTCTGAAATATTTTGTTTGCTTGGGCTGATTCAATACCAAGATGTATTTACAGTTTTTCCCCATTCACCTTGTGAAAGTTGTTTCCTCCCAGCTGTTTTCTTGCTCTCTGGGCTTGCTTGTTGCAGTGAATCTCCTTCACTTCACAGCTAAGATGGAGATCTTGAAATATGCCTGTAACTCCAGCTAAAGCAGAGCTATATCAGGCAAACTTGATCTAAAATAGTTTTACTTTGCTTAGACCTGACCTGAACAATTTTCAGATCACATTGATCCTAAGTTAAACGCTTTCCTTCAGCTCTCCTGAGGGAAAATGGAAAAATTTCAGGAAAATAAAGGGGCAACACCATGTTTGTGCAAAGCAAATTTGTTTGTTTGTTTGTTTTTTTAATTAAAAAAAAAGAATAAAAATGGAAAATTCATGAGTGGTTTTACTAGCCCATTCTCTTGATTTGCTGCGAATGCTGTGGGGCTACTTTGCTACATCAAGGAAACCATTTCAATCCATGGGAAACAGCAGTGTTTGAATCAGCATGACACTAATAAAGAGGCTTTTCTTCCATCATCTAGTCTGTATTAGCCAGCCTGACAGCTACTCTAACAAGGTATGAGAGAAGCCTTTTAAAATTAGCATACTTTACCAAAATTAGAGTGGGTGATAACCCCCAAAATTAATACCTACAAGGCACTGTGCAGCAGGGAGGCTGGTGGAAACAAAAGCCATGCTCCTTTCTTCTGGAAACGATGTAAAATTGACACTGCACACCAGATTTTATAGTGGTTTGAAGGATTTACAAGACATACTGCAAGTAGCACTTGCTAAAACTGTACAGCTCAAGACCTCTGGAGAGAAAAATATCTGCAGGAATGGGGAAGAGCAGTGTCAGCTGTTTGGGAATGGCTCTTGGGGATGCCTTGGTATGGTGAATGAACGATGGTGTGGTTTGGTTGTCAAAGGTAATGGTAGAGGGACAAGGTTGGAGTGGTTTATAAATTAATTCAACTTTGGTTTGGAAGAGAAAAACTGCTCTTATACTTAATGTATGGATGTAATATTAAGGAGAGCTGAAAGCCTCAGCTCAGCTATTGACTTCCTGAAGTATCAGCTACTTGATGTGAGCCTCACAAAAGTGACTGCAACATTCATGTAGTGGTTTTCATTGAGGCCCATTGAGGTCATTACACCTGGATAGACTTTTCAAACACGACATTTTTTTTTTTACCTATTCCTTTTGCCAAAGACTTTTCCAAAGAGGATCCTGAACCATGATCTAAGGCCATTCTTGCACAAAATTAAATTGAAGCCTCCTCTCCCCTAGAGAGATGGGGACACCCATGTTGCAGTGCTGCTGGTTCTTTGGGCAGCAGCTGGCAAAAATGGTGGTACTGGAAGAATTAATGTTCTGCCACTATTGGTCTGTGGTTCTGCCTTTGTGTTATGAGGCAACCCAAGTGGTTGAAGGACCAGGAATGCTACTGGACCAGAGCTTCACTCAGCCTCATGGGTGTCTCCAAGCCACCTGGCTTGCTAAGAAAAAGATGATTTTCTCTTTAATAACAGATGGTTGTACTGAGACATGAAAATTAGGACATATTTTCATTTGATATTGGAATATCATGAGCATCAGTTATGTTGGGAAGGAGTCCAAAAAATACTTGGAGAGAGTCTAAAACTGCAGATGAATCCGCAGGTTTATTTTATTGGGTGATTTCAGTTCTGCCAAATATTTGTAGTGTAAAGAAATCATAAAAATTGCTGGTGGTCCTCGCCTGGCGGGTACTTCTCACATATTTGAGACAGTTGTACGAACTGTGACAAGAATGTTTGATCTATTAGCTTAAAAACAAATTAGAGTCTTCAAGAGAAATAAATGAACTATAGATGGTAGAAATACATTTCTCTTATCTTCGAGAGACCAGGAATTTTTGCCCCTGGGCTTTATTTACATTTAATTATCGCAGTTTGGATTTCCTCTACTGCATGCGTGGAGGTTTAGTCTGTCTCAATCCGTTCTCTGTTCTGAAATAACGTTAGTACCTGTTAATGATTATCATTGTCAATTATGTATTCTGGTTACATGTACATTATAAGAAATATCAGTTTGTTTTAATAAATCTTCAAAAGGCAGCCTAAACTTGTGCCTTATCTCTTTTCTGCTTTGTAATTTATTTATTTTTACGGTTATGGTATTTGAAAGGCACTGCATGCTCCCAGGGACTGTGAATGGATCTCTGCTAAGCACTTGAATACTGAGCTGACAGACAGAAAAGGTTCTTCAACATAACTTTCCAAATGAACCTAGAGGGTCATGTAGCTCAAAGATACATAAAGAGGTTAGAACTACAAGTCTAGAAATCCGAATTCAGTTAGATGCATAGAAGAGAATAAATTTAGATGTACACTAGACCAGTAGGTGGACTGATGTAATCAATACTGAGTTGCAGAGTGGCTGTTGCTCAAGATGTAACAACTACTCTTTTTCTAATAGAAATTATTTTTTTCTTGGATAATAATTTCAATGGGGTCCTGACCTGGCAGAGAACTAATTGCCTCACTTCCCCTTGGTGTGTAGGAAGCAGGAGTAGTCCCATTTTAAAAGTTTTTTGCTACATTCTAAAGAGAATTTTTTTTAGTTCTGTAAACTGGATGTTTATGCCCTTTGCCCATGTGAATTTTCAGGATTATTTCCATTCACTGCACCAGCACTAAAATGTCCACTCCAAAATGAAAGCTTTAACCAAGCATTCTTTATGTGGTCTTCAATTAATAAACAGGAATACACCTTTCTAACCCTGTGGGTAATGATTTTTCTGTTTGCTGCTACTGTATGTAACCTAAATGACTGAGACATTTATACATCATCCTTTGATCTGGTGTATCAAAGCATTTTATAAATATGGACCAATTGGTCTGATGTGCAACCACTGACTTGTGGCCTTCTCGGAGGTGGCATGCAGTTGACATTTTGCTGGCAAAACACATTTGAACATCAGAAACTGTTGATTTTCTCAGATGGGATAGGTCTGGAGGTGGGGGGTTTGAGACTATCCAAATTAATCTCTAATACATCTCTGTCCCAACATGGGGAAGAAACACTACTACCTACTTTCCACCTGGATAAAGAACACCTTCCATCACCAGGTCATCATTTTAATCCAGCCCAAGACAGTGGCTCTCAAAAATTATTGTAATATGGTAAGATGGTAAATTGCCACAAGAAAATAAACTTGGTGGTCCTTGGATAGCTTCATATAGACAGGTGTCTGCACCACGAAACCACTGTCATAATTGCTACTAGCTGCTGGGCTTCAAAGGGGAGCTCCAGGACTGAACGAAAGTTGGTAACACAAGTGATGCTCTTAGAGGTGGGATCACAAGGCCACAGAGATGAGGCTGTTTGTGTCTATTGAGGGGTTTCTGGGCATGGGGGACCATCTCAGTTTCCTGAGCTGTTAGGTAGCCTGTGTGGTGCTCTCCATGGTTGTTGTGGCAATTACTTTCTCTTACCTTTATGCAGGGGCCCTATCCCTCCCCTGTTTCTTCCTCATTAAATGGATGAAAAAAAATTCGGTGGGGAGTGTGTATAGAAGCTATTAAATTCAGACCACACAAGCAGTCTTTTAGCATCTTTGCTGTGACTTGGAAAAGCCTCCAGAAACACAGGACTGCGAGGACCTTCTGGGTCACTGATTCCAACCTCCTGCAGGCTTTCACTTTGGACATAGTCCTTTTGGAAAGCTGACTAATTTCCAAAAATGTGAACAATCACAAGAAGCCTCAATAGCCCTAAAAAAGGTATCAAATCTCTTTTGCACTTCTCTAACACCTTTCATCCAAAACTTGCAATGAGTTTGCAAACATGGTGTTAAGAATTGCCATGCCAGTGGGAGGGAAGAATTATCCTTACTGTATTTGGGAGGGAGAATTTGGGAGACAGAAAAATTATGAAGCAAATGTCAATTCTCATTCAGACAAAGCTCTTAGTGACATGAAGACTTTGCCTCCAATGGAGATACCCAGGGCCATCCAACCACATCTATTAGACAACCAGTAATTAAAGTCAGAATTCTTCATTCCCCTTTTTACCAGCCTTTTAATCAATCTTTTTATCTCTGTAGCATTCAACAGCTCAAGATTTTCCACCTGTCAGGTTTGCTATTTCTTCCACAAGAAATAGATACAACATCCTATTTCTCATGTGGAATAAAATTAGGATTATCATATTATCATAGTTAAGTATGAGATAGGTGGGGAGGGCATTCTGTTATAATGAGGGACAATGATCAGCAGCAGAATACAGGTTGTTTGGTTATTTTATTTATTTATTTATTTTTAAATCTGTGAAAGATATAGATGAACCATCAAAGAGAGGTGGTTCATGCATTCACGAGGAGAATGTAGCCCAGTTCATCTTCCAGCCCATGAAAACGCAATTCTTTCTGCGGGAAGAATAAATCCTGGGAAATGTTCTGTGCTGTATGTGTCAGGGAAATGTTTCACTTATGTCTCTAAGCCAAATTCTACTTTAAATCTCATTGACTCTTGACTGACTTTGACCTTTCTGATTTGCTAGCACATTTTTTAAACTTGTAAGTGTAACTGATGGCAGAGTATGGCCCTGGGGCTATTTATCTATCAGCAGATCATGGTATATTTGGAAGGGATACCAACAGCATTAGGAAGTGGAGAAAATAGTCCCCACAACCTAGAAGCACCAGTGCTTGGGGACTGTTTCAGGTTACTGCTGCTAAGATAAGAGTACAGGTCCACTTTTGATCAACATATCTCATAGGATTTTTTAAAAATGTGTTGATTTAGGGGCTGACCCCACTCCTACTGCACAGTGGATAAAAATCTATTTTTCCATAGATTTTACCAAGCATATAAGTTCCATTCAAAGTTTGCTACATTAATTTAATTTAGGACTAACAAAGGAAATGCATACTTCTCTCTTGTGCAGATGCTGTATTGGCAGAAGTTAGTAAAACTGTGCTTGCACACTTGTCTGCAAAACATTTGGAGTTCAGGGTTTGTGGGAGGAAGAAAAATCCAGGATAAAACCATGCAGAGGGTGAATGCTGGTGCACCCAGTTGCACTCAGAAGGATCAGCCCCAATGGTTTGCAATACCTGGAGTAACCAACTAGGAATTTTGAAGGATTTTATTTAGCCCTATTCTAGGAAGCAATTATTTAGTGCAAGAGTGGTGAGGCACTGACAGAGGCTGCCCAGGGAAGTTGTGGATGTCCCATCCCTGTAGTGTTCAAAGCCAGGTTGGATGGAGCATGGAGCCACCTGTTCCAGGGGGAGGTGTCCCTGACCATGGCAGGGGTGTTGGACCTAGATGTTTAAAGTCCCTTCCAACCCAAACCATTCTCTGTGAATCTAAGATAAAGGAAGGAAGGGAAAAAAAAATGTGACAGGCTGTTGAATATGTTTTCTGATTTCATGGCTGTTAGAATGGCTCATTTCATATAGTATTTCTACAAAAAGTGTAAGAAAGAGATAAAACTGGGAATTTAAGCAAATCTCCAGTGCTTTCACACCTGCTCAGGATAATCTGACCTTTAATGGAACAGCTCCTTGGCAAATGGGTAATGAGGCTAATTTCCAGAGAGGGACTGACCTTGCAATGTGTTCACCCAAAGGGTGAAAAGAACTGACCTGCAGGGAGAGTATGAGCTTTAATAGTGGCCTCATTGGGCTCTATATAGACACTTGGTATTGCACTGGACTTTTGTTTTTCCAAAGCATGTCATGCCATGGACTGGATGTTCTCAACAGCATTGCCTTCTTATGCTCCCTTGGCCAGGAAGAGAGAGATTCTACAACACCCTGACTCTCAGTGACTGGCAGACTAACATGCTTCCATGTACACCTCTAAGATCAGATGCACATGCTTTGTGGTGCTCTCCAGCTATTTCTGTTACAAAAATACTTCTCATGCTGTCATATGAACCAGAACATTTCAGATGTCAGTTCCCATCTCACCTCTAACTCAAACTGTTGTGCAGGGAATACTCTGGCAGCTTGAGAAAGGGGGATGTACAACATGGTGTGCTCAGCAGGACTGGCTCATCTTACACCAAAATGCAAGGTTTCACTGGCATCTGTCATGATGTGGTGTGGTCACATATTTTTAAATCACCTTAATCAGTTTCCTCTTTGAGATTTTTGTTTACCTTTTTTTTTTTTATGGTGACAGATTCACTTTTCTTCTCTCATCTGAGTTGTTCCCAATTACTTTGAATTGGGGACATGTGCTCTTTTGGGCCCTCTAAAATTTGAAAGCTATATTCTGGAAAGCTAAACTTCAGGTGCCTTTTCCACAAATGAAGCCTCCATTGTCTCCCAGTTATGTTTTAAAACACTTTACTGACTTCAGGCCCTGAGTAACAGGGATAAATACCAAACCTGGGATTGTCTCTTAACCCAAGTTTTGAACATCCTGCAGATGCTGTGCTTGGATTTCGTTATAAATGACAAAACTTGGGATAATGACAATGTTGGTGTGTGTGTCTCGGCTGACTCACAGTACTTTTCTGCATTTGGATTTTTGATTCAAACCTCATCTCTAATTATAATGTCACAGGCCCCAGCCAAGGCCAGTACCTCAGTCTGAGATTGTACACAGTCTGTTGGACTGTGTATTTTGTTCCAAACCTCTGCTGCTATTATACTTGAAAGCATTAGCTGTAGTGTGAGCTATGCAGGGATGATTTGGGGTTCTTGTAGCTGTTTCCAAGAGCGTATCCACTTTCACAACACCCAGAGAGTCTGATCTGCAATGTTGTCTTGAAATGGGCTCCCTGTGTCTGTGGCAATATGGTCAACATCTATGGAACAGACATACAGTTGGATGCGGGGGTTGGAGGGGGTGTTGTTGGTGGTTTCAGTGTGGGAGTTTGAGGTATTTTGGTTTGGATTTTTTTTTGTCTTGGAAGACTTAATTCTTTTCTTTCTAAGATGGGATGCTCCGTGAGTTTGCTCACTGAGTCACTTACAGACTTCAGCAGCTGCACCTCGGCTCTTCCCCATGACCACTCCGCCAGTCTGTCTCTCCTCACATTCCTGGTGGCGTCTGAGCTTCTCCTGACCTTGATGTCCTTATAGTCCTGGACTAGCACAGACTACCCAGCTGGCTGCATTCCCAACTCACGTTCCTTGTTACAGAAGAAGCACTCTCTTTTTTACAGCTCGGTTTCTTTCCATAAAGTTAATCAAGTGTCCCCCCTTTTACAAGGCATCTGATCCTTTGGTCTTTCTTTCTTTCAGCATGTGGGATATTCCCAAAGCTGACAGAATCCCCTTCCCTCCCCTTTCAAAGGCAGTCTTGTACATAAATAAGTAGCTCCCCCTGGAAAGAGAGAACCTTCCTGGCACAGAGAGAATTCCCCAGCCAGGTACATGTATTGTGTCCATAGAAAACTTCCTCTTTCCATTAAAACACATTGTTGGAGATATCTGTGTATTTCTTTTAGAGGTGAGTCCAAGCCAGGAGGCTGGATGCAAACTCAGTCAAACCATGAGGCTGCTTGAGGTCGGGAATATGATCTTGATGTGTGCTCTTTGGGGTGAGCTACTGTCCTGTTTGCACAGCGTAACACAAAAACCATTGCTGAGCTGTTGGGAAAGCTGCTGACACAACTAAGAAGCTGGGTGGTAAAGACTTGTCATCAAAATCAACAAACATGAAGGCAAACGGGAACCTGGTGGTGTGAGTAATTGTGACCCTCTGCCCATCCCCACAGAGCAAACTTTCTCCTCTCAATAATCACTATGTTTTATGAAAGGAAAAAATCAATTGCAGATGAAACACAGAGGAAAATTTTCCTCCATTCCACTTGCTGGGGAAAAAGAATGTCCTTCTTTGGACCAAATCTGTGTATGCCTTTGCTGTGTACCAAGCTGCAAATGGTGGCCTCTCATTTCATTAATTGACAAACATCATCTGCTAAACATTTCCAGGCACAGTCATTTTCTTTTCTCAGGTTTACTCAGTGGTTCTTACTGAGGTTTACATTTTTCCATGCATGTTCTGAGAATAAACTTGCCTCTACAATCTCATCTTTTGTGCTATGAGAAGTTTTGATAGTGTAATTTATAATCAGCTTCATTTTCTGGGTCTTCTTTTACAACTTTCCTAACTTTGGCTATTTATTCCTCCCTTTGCAGCAAGCTGCCCTGTTTCCCAAATACCGCAGGACTTTCTGAACTGCAGCATTTCATTCCATTTGTCTCTCTTTTTAAGGGCCTGATCTGTCTTTAAGAATTCTTTCTCATTTAAAAACAGTTTTGCTGTGGTTTTACGGTCAGCATGGTTTCCCCCTCAAAAAGACAAAACAAAACAAAACAAAAAAATCCCCCCAGGCCTATTTCTGCTCCTTCTCCCATTATTTTGTTGGCATAACAACACTGATGTCGATGGAATTACTCCTATTTTACATGGGTATATATGACACCAAGGTTTGTAGGATGGGACGTACTCAATACCTTCACCAAATCATAACAAGGCCTGGGCCAGAAGGGTATCTTCATCTATCAAAAGGGATCCCTAAGTGTTTGTTCATCTTCAGTCTCTCAAACAGAGGAATATAACCATCCACCAGCAGGATGCAACAGCCCCCGGGGGTGAAATCTAACAATATTTTAACATGGAGAACAAGGCAAAAGCAGCATAGGAATGTAAGCAAGGAGTACTATGTCCAGCTGAAATGAGTGTTACTATTCACCTCATGGAAATGCTTGGGAAGCCCAGACAAATTCAAGGCTCCAGCCTAGGAAAGCAGCCACAGTGAGGGCAGTCCCTGTTCCCCAGAGCTTGCAGTCCCAGTGACAAACAGCAATCAGACCGCAGGCCAGCAAGAAGCTGAGCCAGGCAGAACTAAAATATCCCTGTTGGAGTGCGGTCCCATGAGGCCAGTGTTGTCTTACCAGAAACAAAGAGAAGAGCACATTTCCAGTCTCAAAGACTTCTCTGTCCCATTAAGGAAAACTCCGGACTACAATTAGAAAAAAAAAAAAAAAATCAACCAACACATGAAAAAAAAAAAACCAAACAAAAAACCCAGGAAGAAAAAGAGATGCAGATGCAGCGCCTCAGATTACATCCAAAGTGCAGCCTAAAAAAAAATAAAGAGGGCATGTTCCCAGGAGAAGGCTCCAAGCACCTTTTTGGGCTGGTGGCTCTGGGCACCTTACTCAGAAGGATGGGAATGTGATCCCAGACGGAGACCATCCCTCCCCCAAACCCAGAGCCACTGGGTAAATATTGACTCAGAATGAGGAGTGGCTGAATCACCCCTTCCTGCCCTGCCAAGGTCTCTCCCTCCACCCAGTGAGTGTCCAAGCCCACCCTGCATGGCCCAAAATATTGGGTGGGAGGTGGTACCTGTGGTGATCAGAGGACATGGGACTCGGATGGGGAGGAAAGAGTGTCTCTGTCTGCACAGGGCTGACGTTTTTGTTTACCCTCTGAGTGGGTGAGTATCTCCTCCAGTTAGTTATTCAGGAGGACACGTGGTGGAAAGGGTGGGTAAGTGGAGGGACAAAGGACTGGTGACCCACTAGAGGTGTTCCTCCATCCTTGCCATGTGCATCATACCCCAAATTCCCTGACTGCTAGTACAAAGCTTATAAAGGTGTTGTGTCACACACAATTAATAGTAAAACAGGGGCCTGGGTCTCTGAAATATATGAGCTGAAGCAACAGGGAATTTATGAGAAGGGGTAGAAAAAAGTACGACTCGGTTGTCCATCTGTTGTAGTTGGATTCAACTTTAGGGTAAAATGATCTGAACCATATCCCTAGGTCTATTCAGTTCATAATCTAAGGTTTTAAAGTAAAGCACTGGGAAGACCTGGGAGCCAAATGATGGTGACCACTGACTGGAACTGTGGGTGCATGTCATGGACATTTTGTTGGCTACTGTCTTGTGTAATCGAACTGGATGTAATCAAGCTGAGTTTACAGTTGTAAGCACAGGTCTGGGTTTCATTTCAAGTCTGCTTCAAATTTCCTAACTGGGTCACCATGCCAGCCTGTAACACAGAAATGTTATGTTCCTCCTTCATGAAGCTGTCACAAGACTCACGACTTGAAGGTTTCAAAACTGGTTGAAGATCTCCAAGAAAAAGGGCTGTGTAAGAGAGAGCATGTGCTATGGATGTCATTATATATGCTGCATTACCAAAGGAGCTGTATTTATATATTTCAAAACTGGGCACTGGGTTGCATTTTCATTCCCCAGTACAAAGGCAAATACATTCCAAACAAAGCAATGTTGTTTCAACAAAGCAAGGGTTGAAATCTCTCCAGGGCTTCATTCTGTCTCATTTAGATCAGGCATAAGATCTTAAAGCAGAGTTTAGTGGTCGGCCGATCATGTTCCTCTGGGAAATGACAGAGTGGTAATTCAAAAGGGTAGTGAAGTACAGCATTGTCTTGGTCTGCAGGACTGTTCTTCAATAAAACCAGCGGCTGACACGGCTTACAGGAGAACATTTTGTTCCAAAGGAGTTTAATGTCTTCATTAAACAAAAGAATTCACCTCCGGCTAGACTTGGGTGTAAAATGAAAATGTTACTGGGGACAAAATGTCTTTGTGAAGACAGCATTTCCATGATGCCTGCCACGATTGCCTGGGCATATGTAGCTGTTGAAATGAAAGTTAGGATGAAAGGTACATCTCCTGGGTGCCGAAGCCGTGCGTGTTAAAAACTTTGTTCACTTTGGTAGGTGGTTTCAGTCCAGGTCAGGAACTCTGAGGATGGAATAATGAGCCTGGGTCCTGTCTGGCCATGGGCTGGCAGTCACCCACTTTGCAATGAGGACCCAGATTTGGTCACGGGTGAGTTGAATCTTTCACGACTTTCCCAAAAGCCTTTCCTTGGAGTAAACAAATTCTCCCACACATGGCGCAAGAGATTGGGAAACAGTCCCAGGGTATTTAAATAATAATAATAATAAAAAAAAGAGATATGCCTCCTCTCCTCCAATTCTCCCAACACATTTGGGAAAGTTCACTAACAGCAAAGATACAGGTGGGTCATTCAGGGAAATTATTCATGTCCAGACTGGCAGAACTCAGGTGTTCAGATATGGCTGTCTCCCACCCAGATTAACTCTGTAGGGAAGATATAGCCTGTGCAGTTTTCAGTATATGTAGATGAGAAAAAGCACCTCAGGCTGTGCAGTTTCAGGGGATTTTTGTTACAAGATGATTTTCCTAAAAATGGCACCATCCAGCTGGGGGTGAAACATACTGGGAAATACATGAAAAATTAAAGAATTCCATTACTTGCTTCCTACTTTTCTTGCATACTTAAGGGAAGATAATTCCCTTGTCATCTTTAGATCACCTGAGGGCTCTTTACTGTGCAACCAAAATGTCCACTCTCAGTGCAACAGTCAGACTGATCTGGCAGATACTCTCTATTGTGCTGTGTCTAATCATGGCCTCCTACTCAGCCTCTCCCTCTTTCACCCAAACATTGCTTACCAAAGAAGACCAACAACCTTTGTTCTGCTCAAGATGGGACAAGAGGCTTCCCACACTCTTTTTCATCACCTCTTGCATTTGAGTGTTGAGTGTCCAGAGCCTGAGAAATGGCACAAGGCAAGGATTGCTTGAACAGAGGTATGCTGCGGCGTAAACTTTTTATGTAGGTTATAAGGCTTAGCAGAAGCCTTGTGCTGGGGCAGTCAGATGATAAATACCCAGGAAAAGATATAGACACTGTGTTTCAGTGAAGAGCACTGCTGTGACAAACCTTTGAGAAGGACAATCCCATCTAAAGCATAACATGGCACAGGTTTGGTGTAACCCAGTCTAGATATAATTTGTTTCATTAATCTGCTGAATAAGATCCATATGGTGTTGGCAAGAGAGGCTGATGGCTCCACTGATGTGAACAATGTCCTTGCTGGACACTTGGTAAGAACCCCAAATCTCATTGACTCATTTGTGCTAAATTTCCAGACTTGACTCACTGGCTACAAAACCTATCGATTTTCATGGTGTCTTTCACTTTTCCTGGGAAAAAAGAGCAGGTTAATATAATGACATACATTTATTTAATTAACATCTGAATCTGTTTTGAAATCTCCAGGGCATATATATAAATAACCCTAATATCAAATAAGAAAAGAAAAAAACCCCCAAATATCTGGACCTTCAGTAGTTTTCTCTGTAATGTTCCTCGTTTCCTCAGACTTTGGGTTAAAGGAAAAGATCACAGAATCATGGAATGGTTTGGGTTGGATGGGACCTTAAAGATCATGTAGATCCAATGCCCCCTCTACACCTTCCACTAGGGCAGGTTGCTCAAAGCCCCATCCAGCCTGTCCTGGAATACTATCAGGGATGAGGCATTCACAACTTCCCTGTGTAGTCTGTGTTACTGTCTCACCACTCACACACTAAAGAATTTCTTCCTAATGCTCAATCTAAGTCTACCCTCTTCCAGCTTAAAATCATTTCCCCTTGTCCTATCTCTACATAATCTTGTGAAAAGTCCCTCTCCAGCTTCCTTGTAGGACCCTTCAGGTACTGAAATGTGCTCTAAGGTCTCCTTGGACCCTTCTCTCCTGCAGCCTGAAAAACCCAAGTCTCTTGGCCTGTCCTCATTGTCTTCTCTTTTGTGCCTTTTAGGACCTGATGATTTACATGTGATCATGGACTTATTCTAGGGCCAAGTGCAGCAGGAGGTGCTATTGAGGATGGCACAAAGAGTAGGTACACGTGTGGTTTCAGAGAAACTAACATCTGATTAGTATAAAAAATCTGCTGTGTAAATGCAAAGAGTTCCTCACACGTTGCAAAAGTAACCTGAGAAACTCATTTCTATAGGAGTTAATCAAAACCAAAAGCTTTCCAAGGAACAAAGAGAAAAGAAAAGAAGAACAGGAAAAAAGAAAATAGAAAAGAAAAAAAACCAGGAAAAATAAAAATAATTTTAAAATTAATTACATGTTTACAAGGCTAATAAGAACATAATAAGGACATTTAGAAGCACAATAGTATTTATCAAGGAAAGAAAACATAACTCTTCTAAGAATTAAACATGCTAGAAAGGCTATCTGCTTCAAGATAGAAGAAAACTTTTTGGTGTAGCTAATGGCCAGTTTCAAAGAGGTAATGAAGAGCCAGCTCTACATTCAGTTGTAGTCCATACTGTTGTAGTCCATTTTGGGCCTCATCTCAAATCAGATTTGTTGGATTGCATTGTACAAAAGGCAACAGTAGGCAGTGGAAATATCTATCCTGGGTTGAAAACCTGATTCGTTAATGGAATGTTGAGAATATTTCCAACAGCAGTCAATGGCATAACTGCTACCAAAGACCTTGTGACAGCTTCCCCTGAGACACCATTAACTGACCTTTGACAGAGGCAAAACACAGGTCAAAATGAACAAAGTGTTCTGATCTATTAAAATGTTTTCTTTTCCTTATTTTTTGGCTATCTGGAAGAGTCTGTGAGTCTGATTTTAGTTTCAGAGCACTTAGTCACTCTCTTTGTCCACTTCTTCATCCCCAGTAAGTTTCTGAGAAGGGGAGAACATGTGGGTGGAGAATAGATGAACTTGCATGGCTGTGGGGAGGGCTGGGCTGGCAGTCTGCTTAAACACAACAGATTTTCCTGCTGTGCTGCAAGGGCAAGAGAAAAAAGGCTTTCCCAATTTAAGAAGATGCTTTAATAGAGGGGCAGAGTAAAGCAGCCACTAAAGGGCTGTGTTGGCAATGTCAGCTGTTGGGGAAGATGGAAATGGCCTTTGCTCCTGGCTCCATTGTGCACTTCCATCAAGACATTTCATTTTCCATGTATTTCAGTCTGGCCTCCATAAAGTGCAGCCAGTGTGAGAGAGAGACTTGCTTGTACAGGGCTTTGAGCACAGTGGGAAAAAATGTGTTAGGCAATGAATATTGTCATGAGGAACTGCCTGCTGCCCAACAATATTACCTCTCCAGTGTGCTACCTCCTCTTTTCCTCTTCCCTCTCCATGCTGAGTTGTCAGGACATCCTCAGGGATTCTTCTTTTGTGAAAACGGCAGGAGCTACAGAGCACTTCAAAAAGTCTGGCTTTGTCCCTTAGGTGTCAAAGAAGGACCTCAGGTTCTTGGAAAATCTGGTCCCAAATGAGCGTAAAAATGCACATTTTGTCAGGAAGTGAATAAAATTTCACTGAAATTAAGCCAGGGACAAAGATGAAAAAGCAGATGGCCCATGACAAACTGTGAGAACAAATTTGTTCGCATGACATGGGAATAAGTATGTACTCATAACAGACTATTACTCAAGAAATTTTGAAAGAGCACAACTCCACAGGAGTCATAATGTGATTAGTCACATAAAGCCCAGTCCAGTCAAGCCTGGTGTGTTGTACCTGAAAGAAGAGAAACAGACCCCAAAACAGACCACAATTAAAAAAAAAAAAAAAAAAAGAATTCCAAAGAGATGCATGGGTTTATGCAGTCAGGAAAACTCGTAAGTGAATTAAAATCTGTAGAGTAGCTTGTGGATTACTATTAGGTTGCTTAAAAAGCAAGAGGCCAGAGGAAGGAACTTGATGAAGTGACTCAATTACTAGGTTGACAGCAGAGAGTTTGGGTATTTTTTGTGAAATATCTTGAACTCTGGGATAGACTTTGCCATGTGCCCCATTACAGCATATTTCTGGTAAACTACAATTATTTCCACAATCAACTACCTTTTTTTTTTTTTTCATTTTATTTTTTTTATTTTTTATTATGGGAGTGATGGGTTTTTGAGAGAGCAAATTTGAGAACTAGAGGAACAGGGCTGATTTTGTATAGGACTTTTGATCTTGAGTGGGCATGTTTAATCACAGAAAATCACTTTTCTTATTAAAGACTGCAATACCTTGGCATATAAGCTATTTGTGGATATTCCTGTGTAACTAGAGAGGAATAGATTTCTAGGTTATAAATGTAATTTGCTTCATATAAACAGTCACAGAATCAAAGAAGGGACCTTGAAGATCACCTAGTTCCTGCATGGCTAGGGACGTCTCCCACTAGACCATGTTGCTCCAAGCCCCATCCAGCATAGCCTTGAACACTTAAAATGATTAACAATAAGCTTGCCTAATGCTTGTATGAGATTTCTATGCATTTCCAAGCTGCTCATCCCAAAGAACATGAGTATTCAGTGCTAGTTTAGATTTTTACAAAGAAAAGATTCTAGATACATTATCTGGAATCAAATTCAGTTCCTTCAACCACACGTATGCAAACACTGATGTTCCTGGAGTGCTACCACTACTGTTTGTGTTCAGACCTATTCCCATGTGGTGTCCTGTAGTCTCTTTGCCCCATGCTATAGTTTAATCCCATCTAAACTTGATATACAGCTCAAAGTCCTTCTAAATCTGATTGCAGACTAGAAGTGGGATACAATTCCACTCTTTCCCTGAAGCCAGCCCAAGCAGCACAGGAGGGATGGCTGCAGATTCAGCTCCCAAAGATGGATTTTGTCTGTGCAACAGCAGCACTGCCCTTGTACAGAAACATTGCTCTTGTACTTTCATTTACCACAAGCTGTTAGGACTTCAGTTTCACTTCTTACCAGAAAGAGGAGGCAGGGCTATATTTAGCTTTTCTTGGGAAGCAGCTGCAGCATGAAATGGGAGTGCATTCACACACTCACTGGCACAGGCACACACTCAGATGCTGTTGGCTTTAGAACAACTTCACCAAGGGCAGCAGAAACGAGAGTGCACAGAGGCCTCCAGCAGGTTGCTGTATTGCTGAAGGCATGGGATTACTCATGTCAATATCTTAATATCCTTATAGTTGAAGCAGGTTGGTTGCTCAGTGCTGGCTCACAAGAAAAATTATCTTTCTGAACTACCAGCTCATCTCTGGAAGCACTCAGGGGGTCCAGGTCTCTATTCTCTTTTACCTTCAACCTCCTCTCCATGATTTTGTGCCTTACACAGGAGCAAAGAGGCAGCATTACTAATCTACTATTCTGATTTGATATGAAGTTTGAGAGGAAGATTCCCCCTGTCCTGGGCACAGGTGAGGATGCATCTCACACACTGCATTTGGTTTTGGGCCCTTCACTACAAGAAAGACATTATAGTGCTGAAGCATGTCCAGAGAAGGGCAACAAAGCTGGTGAAGGGCCTGGAGAACAAGTGCTATAAGGATCACCTAGGGGAACTGGGATTGCTTAGCCTGGAGAAAAGGAGGCTGAGTGGAGACCTTCTCACTCTCTACAGCTCCCTGAAAAGAGACAGTAGCCAGGTGGGTGTTGGTTTCTTCTCTCAGATAACAAGTGATAGAACAAGAGGCAATGGCCTCAAATTGTGCCAGATGATGTTTGAATTGGATATTAGGAAAAAATTCTCTATTGAAAAGGTTGTCATGTACTGGAAAAAGCTGCCCAGGGCAGTGGTGAAGTCACCATCCCTGGAGGTATTTGAAAGACATGCAGATGTGGTGCTTGGGGACATGGCTTACTGGTGGGCTTGTCAGTGTTGTGCTAATGGTTGGACTTGATGATCTTAGAAGTCCAACCAAAACAGTTCTAAGGTTCTCTGATTCTCTGAAATTACTTCCTACATCATAGCATAAGTGAGGAATCCAGCTCACCCAGCTGTAGCTGTTTAGAAGTTAATCAGCCCATCTAATATAATTGACTTAAGCCTATGAGAAGTGCTAGAAAGGGAGGGACACCCCAGAGCATGATCCTCCCACCCTTCTTAGGGACCTGATAGCTTGGGATGGCTTGTCCCTAGAGCTACTTCTTTCTCTGCTGGAGCCTTGTACTAGGCCAGCTGAATGGCTCATGTTGGATGCACTGAATCCCATGCAGTCTGTGAGCCAGTGGAAAGTCATGCCTCTGCTTTTCCCTCAAGGTTTCTCCTTCACAGACCTTTCCCTTGTTAGCTGACAAAAAACTAAGAAAGCAGACTTTGCAGCAATTTGGCTGCAAGGCAGATAAAATCAGCAGTCAAACAAAAGCTGCTAAGATAGCCAAGACTGCCCAGACTGCTCTTCTCATAAAGACAAATGCATTAAAAATAAGTTTAGTTTCCCCATTCTCACAGGGTAGTCCATTAATCTTTTTCTAACATCCATCATCATGGGCAAGACAAGTACCAAGAAACCCTCTCCTGGAGGTGCTCCTCTGCTCTCTCTCATTACAATATCACGTGGCCTAGTTACAGTCTGGTGAGGTTTAAACATCCTAAGGTCCTCTCAAAAGTGGCAGCCTAGACCTATTCCCTATTATTTTCAGATAGGTAAGTTGAAGATGTGCAACTTCTTTGACTTTGAGAGATCACTTTAAAGGTGACATGGACCCCATCTCAGTAAACAAGTTCTCCTAGAGGCTGAGGCCAAACTTCCTATGAAGTCAATAAAAAAAAAACAAGTGACTCTAAGTCTGTTCAGACAGATGGAGTCTGTGCATCTTCCCTTGAGGGCTTGTTCTATCTGTAATACCAAGAAAACATGGATGCTTTCAGGCAATTTCTTCACTGGGCACTCATGATTCAGTTGTTTAGATGAACTGGTTCCCAACCCAGGTTTTCTGAGTCCTAGATTAACTTCCTTAGCTGGTGAAATACTTTTTCTTCTAAGCTACAAGCTTTCCTTGAACAGTCAGTCTTTGTATGTGGGAGTATACTACGGTACCAACCCATCTTCTGTAGACTGGCTGTGCTGGAAGATGTTAAATGACCATGCACAGTTGATGTGTTGTGGAAAGACCACTGTATTTGTCTGAGCACCTTGTCTTCAGCATCTCTCTTCTCTGCAGGCCTCCATCCAACCCAGTTTAGCCACAGCTCTGTCTAGATGCAGAACTAACACCCCCAGAAATGAGCATGCACCTGGATGTGCCAGATAAGAAGAATCTTTCTCTGCTGGGGCTGTATGAAAAACTCAAGCTATTCCAAGGTTGCTTTCAAAACCAAAAAAAATTATAGAGAAAAGTTTTAAGTAGAATCACCCTGTTGTATTTGATAAGCAACTGCAGTAGGTTGCTCAGTCCTTCATTGTTCTTAGGACCTCTTTGTTCCCATGTTTTCTCAAACATACCCTAGTGATTTTGTTCATACAGAAGAAAATAGTGACCCTAGATGACCCTGCTTTGAGAAAGGATTTTCATGAGAGAGTCTTCAGAGTGATTCTGTGATTCTGCAATTTTCATCATCAGTTTGAGTTTTTGGATATTGAGCAGTTGGGTTACATCCTGCCCAGACAGCACCGTGTCAGCTATGCACACACCCATCCATTGATCTGAGCTTCCACATGGCCTGGGTGTGCCAGAACCCCTGCATGATGCCCAGAATCCCACGTGGAATTTCTCTAGATGGAAGTATGGGAGCCTGAGCAAGCTGAGCAAGATGTGTTTAAAAGGCTGCATGGTATAAATAAATCTTAAGGGGGGAGGACGAGGGCGATGACAAGGCTGTGGCTTCTGATAGGGAAGCCACGCTGTTTGGAAAGAATCCAGCTAAAAGAAGAGCTTTTGGTGACCAGATTTTTGTCTCTAATTTTGTTTATATTAGTTACTACTGCTTTATTTTAAGCCCAATTTTTCTTTAATCATTTAAGAATGATTTTTGGCAGTTATTTGTCACAGCAGTAAACCAGATTAACTCAAGGTTTGCTGAGATTCCTCTCCTCTCCAATGTATGGAAAAATATTACACTTAATTTGAGTTGTCTGGCCAGTGTGGACAGGGATTAGCCATGCTATATATGGACCATAAACAGTGTTCTGGTTAACACTACAGTTGAGCCAAACCTGAAACTTTCATCTCACCCTTTGCAAATTTTGGTGGTTTGGATGGAAATGAAACCTGGATTTTAAATGTACTTTATTTTTGTTTTTGTTTTGAAAAAAACAAAACCCAATCAATAACACTTTGAAAACCCAACATCCAGCATTCTCAGCCTACCCCTAGTGAGCAAGTGCCTGTGTGGACAGGGACTCTGTGTTGGGAAGAAAGCCAGTACACAAAAGAAGGAAACTGTTTCAAGGAACCTGCAGTAACTTTCCATAAAAATCTCAGGAATAGAAGGGCATGCTGAATTTTGTGTCATAATCCCCTCCAAACAACATGTGTGTTTGGTTAGGGAAAACATGGTGGTCCTGTGCAGAACAAAGATGGACTTTTGTAGGCTGCATGTCCAATTGTTTTGGTGTCAGAAATGACAGGAAAAAACTTTAATTTGCTTTTGACTCATAGTTTTGGTATGCTATCTGGAATACCAAACCAGCCAGTAACGAAAAGGGATTTCTCACATCAGATTTTTTAGATGCCAGAAATAATAGCAGCATGGTGTTAACACCTCAGTACTTGGCTTTCTTTCAGTTGTCTTAACCTAGATAAATCTATTAATTTGTTTCTTTGTATCCACAGCAGTGCCTTAAAATTTACACTTAATTGCAGCAGAAGTAGTTTTAAAATCCATCTGTTTTACACTTACCATTCCTGTAGCATCTCACCACATTCTGTATAATGTGCTCCCAGTGCTAAAATAAAGATCTGCCACATGGTATAGTAATTCCACTTGGTCTTTGAGGTTGCTGAAGGCTAACATTTCCTATTATATTTCTGTCTGTTAGAATTATTGTAAAAATGAGATAGTCCTTACCACACAGTATTTACCAGATGGGCACAGTGGGTAGAGCCCGTAGCACGGCTCTCCAAGTCTTTACATATTCACCAGAGGCTGCTCTATCAACTTAAACTGTATATGCCTGATTCAGTCCCAGCAAGCATGTTTCTAATGACTTTAGTGGACGCTGGATGAGGTCCACTGAACTGCTTGCAAAGTTGCATAGCTGAGATGCACAGAGTCAACAATTTCTTTCTGGCTCTGTTGATTTTCATCACTGAAGCTGCTGAGTGTCTGCAGTTAGGAATCGACATCTAACTTTGTGTGAACTATTGCAGAGTTTTAAGACACCAGCTAGCTCTTACTGTTTCTGGTGTTGATCTGTCCATTCAAACCAGAATGCTGAAAACTGGGACACTCTATGCAGAAATGAACTTTGGCTCTGGCAGCAGCCATCCAGCCCTTGCATCTCCACGGGAGATCTGAGTCAGTTAGGACATTACCATCATTCCATGACTGGCCAGGAAAACACAGTAGGTAATTCACCAGCTAATGCTGGTCAACCAGAAAAATGTTAAGGCCTGTCCACAGGCTCTATGAAGAATGAGAGTTGAAGGATAATTTAGATTTATAATGTGAAGTTGCATGCTTGCCTACAGTAGGCTCTTGTCTTTGTGTATGTCTGTTATTTTCTAATTGGCCTACAGAGAATATCACTACCATCTGATGAAATTACCCCTTTCATCAAAAGGGCCTGCTCCCACTGAAGTGACAGCAAGCAAAAATGTCATTCTTTGCCCATGTGTGAATCAAGGCTCATGATGTGTCTTCCTTGCAGACTCAGACCCTTGCACTCCTGATGCTCCACCTGCTGCCACTTCACCACCAACCTCTGAAGAACCTGGACCTTTCACAGCTCCAGCATCACCTTCCTCTTCCTCTGATGCTGGCACAGCATCATTTTCACCACCATTACCTGCCTGTGTTGCAGCCTTACATCCCAAACCGCTGCCTGTTCTACCATCAACATCAACTTCTGCTGCCACTCTTCACCCTGGACACCCTTCTCTTCCTGCACCACCCACCTCTACCCCATCCCTCCACCCTGGATTGTATTTGCCAGTAGTCCCACCTGGAAATGCCACCCACCTCATCAACTGGCTACCCTTCCTTGCTTCTGCAACACTTGCCACCATTCGAGGGAAGGAGGAAGACCAAGCACCCTTACCAACGGGCTCTCTGGAAGGCATGAAGCGCTGCAGCAGCACCCCTCTGCCTCCCTCCCATGATGGGAATCCCCAGGTGGCACCCATGGGAGACATGGCTCCAGGGGCTCCTTCCTTATCCCCCTCCACCCATGCTGTGCCTCCAGGCTCTGAGCAGTCCTCAGCAAATGTCAGCGACATCCTGGCAGAGCTGAGGACGATGAACGGCCACCTCTCCGTCATTGCCCGAGCCCTGACACAGCTGGCATCATCTCTGGCACCACAGCAGGAGGAGGGTGGCACCCCACCCCCTTAGTGCCAGCTCTGCAGGGGCTGGTGGTGGCTGGGGACAGCCCATGGTGGAGGTTGGATGGAGGAAAGGAACCCTACCCAAACTTGCCTGTACCCTCTGTGCCAGTTCTGTGCTCTGTGACACTGGCCATGTCTCCCTAGTGGGTTTTTCTGTTTGTTTGTTTGTTTCCTCCTTGTAGATGGCTGCATATATTAAAAAAGGGGTTTGGTCTTCTTAATAAAATTGTTTCTATCTCTTGCATTCATTGCAGACGTGCTCACTCCCTTCCTCTCACCCATTAACCACACTGGTAGGAATCAGGGAGGTCTTGCATGGAGAATGTGGAGAATCTGAAGTAGTGAGAAGTCACCCACAATAAAATACACAGGGAGGTGACAAAACCCCTGTGAACAATGTTGGGGGGGGGACACAGACAGGACATAAAACAATAAAACTCTTAAAAATGCTCCTGCTTCTCTCTATCCATGCTGCATGGCACAGCTCTGTTGAAGTTGGAGCCCTTCCCAGTGCATGAAATCTCGGGGGTAATTGTAATTACCAATGCAGGTAAGGGCTGTGATAAATTGCTCAAAATATAACACAGAATAGTTGTACTGGGTCTGCACAGCTACCAAGCAGCCTCATCAACCTCGTCCTCCAAGGGAGTGTGAACCAAAGGCAGTGCAGCACTTAGCTGGGTCTGTTTTGCCAGCAGTTCCTGGGGTTTTTCACAGGCAAAAGTGGACCCAGCTAATTTACAGCAATTAGCCAGGCACATGTGGATAGATCCTGACATTTCACCATCTTTTCCCTATTACCAAGTTGCAGTGTGTCTCCTAAAGGTGGCATTGAAGGCGTGAAACCTCCAACAGTCCTCTTTGTGGTTGGGGAAAGAGCTCTTGGGCATGAACCCAGGACTCACCCCTCTGAGATGTATCACCTGAAGAGCACCCTTGGACATTGCCTGGCTTGGCAGAGGCACCAGAGCTGGGAGCTGAAGGCTGGGGTGGGCTTGTCACTCTGGCAGAGCCCCAGGAAAGAGGACTTGCATCCCTTGCAGAACCATTTTATTCATCTCAGCCACAGTCTACCCATAGAGCAAATAACCATCAGTTAAAATAAGATATTTTCCCAAAGGTGGGCCAAGCACAGGGCCAGCAGAAGTTGAGCCAGGCTATGTGGCTGCTCTGTCTTTCATCCCAGTGAATGAAATTTAAATAAATGCTCATGGCAAACAAAAAGAAAGAAAGGTCTCTGTGAAGTTTGGAATGATCTCACCTCAATTTAGCCACGCAGCCCTCAGATATCAGGATCTGAGGCCATCTCTAGGAAAAACCCAGACAAACAGTCAGATTGCTAGATAAGATTAAAGAGGAAGTATTCTGTCTATTTGCAAATATTTCTGTTACAGATGAGCCCAAGCCACAAAGATTGAATGAATATACAAACTTCCCCAAAGCTCAGGTGTATTTGAATTTGAGGTTTTGGTTACTGTATATATATTTATATATAAACCTATCTGTATTTGTGTGTCTGTGCCTGAAAGACAAAGAAACTGCCCTGTTCAGTTATGGCTTTTTTTCCAGGGATGATCAGATATATTTTTTTCTTTGATATGTTTGGCAAAAAAAGGTGAAAAGAAAGACATTTCAGAGATGGCCTTCCTTACCATTTAGTTTTATGTGTTTCAACAAAATGAAATAGAAGGAATGTCTTAACAATATTCTGGCTTTGGGTCTGGTTATTGTAGTTTCTATAAGCTAAAAAAAAACAAACCAAGATTAAGAGCAATTTATTACTTTTACTCTTTTCATTGGGAAAAAAAAAAAGAAGAAAGGGGAAAGCTCTATGGTTTAAAAAAATTTAAAAAGGATATTTTTCTTTTTTATACATCTTCCCCTCTTTCAATTTAACATGGTACTATAAAAATAAAATATTCTCCCACTCTTGATACAACTGATAAGGAGAAGTCAGCATAGTTTTACTTGATTTATCCTGTTTTGATTTTTTTTTTTTCAAGTTGTAACCTTTCATGGCCTACTATTGATGCAAATCTCAGTCAGATTTTCTGGATCTGTACATGATACGCAGCCATATTCCTCCATGTAGATAACCCCATGTAAACCCCACTGTGCATCTACTGATACTTTATCACCCAAGGTTAGAGCTGGCTTCATTTAGGTGTCTAAGGGATTTGAGGACGTTTTTCATGGCACTCAAATCAGAAAAAAACCTGAAAAAATTGCTTATAGAGTTAGATATTCAGCTGCAAAAGCTTTCTCAAAGTTGCCACAAATATTATCCAGCTGGCAGGAAGGGAAAAGTGCTGTTCCTGAGCTTCTTCTTAAAGGAGCAAGATTTCTGTGGTCCCACAGCCAAAGGTATTAGATGTTAAAACCCTTGCAGTCTAGACTCCAGGCTGCCTGTTCCTGTGGCATCCCAACAAGGCAGAACCAGAGCCCATAGCCAGAACCAGCAACTTTCAGATTTACTTGGTAACCTCTGGCTCTCACAGGGGCTCAGCAACTGGCTCCAGGGATGACAAGACAGACTGAGGCAGACTGTGGGCAGGGTCCAGCCTAAACTGGCACCTCAGTCCTGTCTGACCTGAGCCAGCCTGAGCCTGGCCACAGGGTCCACTTCTGCAAATTCATGTGCAGGGTTTGTGTGCAGCCCCTGCTCAGCTCTGCTGGCAGTGCCTGGGCCAGTTGGTCACATCCCAGCTCAGGAATGTCTGGGGAACCCCCTCATGGCACAAAAGGGCTTCCCTGCTCTGCAGAGAGGGCTCTCTCTTGATAAAGCACATTATTCTCTACTCGGTGTATTCAATGGGCTCACGCCCCTTAGGAATTTTGCTCCTTCAACTTAACTGAACCACCAGCACTGCAAGAAGCGAGTGGCTGCTCTGACTGCTTCCATGGTGAGAAGGATGCCTCTGTCTCAGGTTTTGTTGCTCTCTTTGGCTTTCATCTGCAACAGCCCATATTTGGCTCATGTCTGCCAGCCCCGCTGCCACTTTCAGGTTGCTTAGCAGCATTTCTGGCCTTGCTGAGCTGCTGCTGCACACGAGGTACCTGCAGGTCAAAAGCCAGAGTGCAGGTGACAAACAAAAATCTCCTGAAGCACCTGAAGCTGACGGCAGAGCAGCTGAAGAGGGACAGAAACCCTGTCTGTCCCTGCACCCTTCACCCACAGTCTCCCAGCACCTGCAGAGGTGGCACGTCCAGGCTGCAACCATGCGACCATCTTCACAACATGTGGCAAACAGTTCCAGGGACTTTCTTCTCTAAATTATTCACTTTCATTTAGCTTAGAGCACAAGGGGCTGAAAGTTATAATGTCTTGGTGCCTCTTCAAAGTCCTGTTTAGCAATAACCTCATGGGCTCAAAACCCAGTCGCTGTTCAATTATTAAAAATCCCCTGCTAGACTTCTCTCTCTTGGGACATCTTCAGTATCTCCTTTTTCCTCCTCTTCTGCAGCCTTGTTATTTCTCAAAGCAGCAATTTATAGGACAAGACTCATTTTATAATTGACAGGCTCCTCTTTGGATTACAACTAAAAAGTTCTGAAACATTCCAGATGAGCAAAATTTAAAGCCTAGGGGCCAGGTTGTTATTCTTAGAGTCACCATGGGTGATCATCACAACTCTCAGTTGCCACCATCAAAATCTCATGTTTCACAGCTACTTTATAAACAAATATTGAGGGTGGCTTTCAAGTCACCGCACCTTAATTAGCTAAAATTTGGTTTTGTAGGTTCCTCTACTACCATGAGGAGGTAAAGACTTTCAGTGTGTGATTGATGCTAGCCAAAAAAAGACATTTAAAATAAGTAGGAAGGCAATTGCCTTCTGGCAGTGTCCATCCCCCTTCCCTAACTCTAGACAATGAGTTTATGCCAGATGTTTAACTTCTGGATGGCTGGAGGTAAATGAAACAAATCCTCTGTTTGGTAATTGCAGTTCATTTCAAACTGATGAAGCATCAATATATCATATTTATATGAGCCCTGATACATGTGCTAGGAGCTGGAAGAGTTGAATGTGAGCTCATAAGAATAGGACTGACAGTAAAACTGGAAACCCCTGCAAAATATCCAACTCCAGCCCCATGCCAGGAGTTATCTTGCACCAGGAGAGCACCCAGAGGGACAGCCAGGTCATCCCCTTCTCCCAGAGTTTTAAGTCCTCAGGATGTGGAATTGGAAGCTAAACAACTTCATAGGATTTGAGTGATGTACTCAGTGTCTGCTCCTCCAGCAGGAAATGTTTAAGGAGGCAACAGGCTGTACAATATTGTATCAGACTGCAACTGAAGAAGGTGGGAGAAATCACAGGTTTACCCAGGGGGAAGAGGGAGCCGGGTGGTTTTTTGCTTTGTTTTCTCTAGCTCACAATGTTCTTCCAATATCTGTACACACATTTACTGTGATGACACTCAAACCCCCCAGTAAAAATAATTTATAAAGAAGCATTGCTAGGGAGTGCATTCCTTCTCATTAGCCCAGCTGCAAGCTGGCAGCAGGCAGAGCCTGGGGGTGAGCTCCCTCCTGCAGACAAGATGGTTATTCAGCATGGCTCTGTCTGGGAGGCATAAAGCAGGTACCCTCTGCCAGATGCCCCTGTGGACACCCATCTTTGCCCACAAAGCTGTAAGGCCTGTGAGCCTCTAGCTTCCTCCCAGTGCTTTCAGTACAGCATTTTGCAGAGTTCTTCAGGTTTCTGTTCAATTTATTTCAGTCTATAGTCAATTAACTGGGACACCTGGGTCGGAATATTGGTCGCACCCATAACCACAAGGCTATATCCTGCGTCTACAGCTGCCAGCTCGGTGGGAGATGCTTTTTGGATGTCACAAGGCAGAGGATACTAAGCCACCAGTGTGACAAGGGTAACCTGTGGCCTTGTCTGTCCATGTCCCAGTCCACAGGGGTCATACTGATGCATGAATCTGCTTGGGAGAATATGGCACAGTTTGGACCCACCTCATGGGCTGGGAAACTCTCTGCTCACGTAACCCACAGGATGCAGCAGAAATAGTCTTTCCAGCCCCATCTGGGTTTGGAGACCATTGTGTCAGAGGAACACTGAGGCCATTGCTACTCTAAGGCTGCACAGGAGCTGAATGAGCCCACATGTTGGGGCCTTCTCTGCCCGTGGGCAAGGCTGGGAGATCTTGCTCTTGCATGGCTCAACATGTGATTTAAAAGTCAAAATTTTGAACTTGCTTGGGTGTTTCTGGTCATCTCTTTCTTTCCCTTTGACAGACACTGAAGTTTGGTTCCTGACTTGTCCATGAAGAGTTAGGCTGTAAGGCACAAGGCAATTGCTGCAGATCTCAAAGGAAAGAATACTTCAGGCCAGCTTTTCAGATGGGGTGAAGGGATGGGACTCTGTCCTTTCTCCTGGGTGTGAGGTTATATCCTGAATGATTTTGCTCACCTGCTCTAACATCCTGACTGCTCTCTGCCCTATTTGTTCTACACCTGAGCTGTACACATTCAGAGTACAGACTAGGTTTTTGTGCAAAACCAAGCATGGAAGAGCCATAACCAAACCATACCGGCACAAATAATTATTAATAGCAAGCGATATCGTGAAACCGAAATCTTCCTCTCAACGAAGAGGAATTCAGCAATGTAGAAGTTGAAGACAGAAAATTATACCACAACCTCTTACTGGGTTTTGCTGCTGACTCTCTCTCTAAAATAAGCTGGGCAGAAGCAGTAACTTCTCACTACTGCTTTTGATTGTGGAAGTGGTTCCCAGACAATTGCTGTCACCATATAATGTCAGCATCTGATTTGATCTGAATCATTCCCACCTACAAGTCAGTCTGCATTTATCTTAAGCTTTGGTTGAAATTTCATTTTATTCAGAGACAGGTCATAGTGGAACAGCCTTCATGAAGAGCATTACTTATAACCATCATTCAAAACATATTTTGAACAGAAAAATGTGGATATGTGCCAGCTGAAACACTTGGTGATTCATGGCAATGGAAACAAATAGTTTTTGTCACAAAACATGAATAAGAGCCCCTTGATAAAGTCTGAAAAATGCCAGAGAGTGTTTCTATTTCTTAACATTTATTTTATTAAAGATATTTAAACCATGTCAGTAGTTCAGGCATAAATTGAAGCATTTTCTTCCCCCTGCATTGCTACTTTATCCATTTCCTCAAAATTTTTTGACTGTAATTTTTTGGTCAATAGAAAATGACATTTCTTCTTCCCATCAGCAGAACCAAAACACCACATACTCTTGTGGCTCTGCTAAGAGCATACACTAAATTCTTAGGTTAACTTGTCTATCTGTGAGCTTAAATCCAAACCCCATATTTTTTTCCATGTTCTACAAAGTAGTGGAAGTGTTGGTGATACCAGTCTGGTGGCCATGGTCCATGATATGTGCCACCAGTGAAGTAACATATATCTCTATTCCCTAACCTTGACTGGAAAAGGAACCCACAGGCCTTTAGGTGCTATAAATTTCCATGGGACTTTGAACTTGATTGACCAGACAGAACAATTTGATCTGTTCCAGATGGGACCTGACTCTATGTGTTTTATTAAATGGTGGTAGATGTTGGACTTTTCAAGCTCTGCCAGCTGCCATGTGATAAAAGCGTCCAGGGGCTTATTCATTTCTTCCATATAAAATAAGGCAATTTGCACATTTTATGTTAATTCTATATTGACTATCACTCTTAGGAGGTAAGGACATCATTATTTTTTAAGTACATTGGGCTTGACTTGATCAGACTCATTTGTTTCCTCTAATGGAAGAAAAAGGCCTGAGGTGGAGCAAAGTTAAGAGCTGACTAGGAGGTTTTAACTGAAGTAGTGGGATGAATGCGAGCCAAGGAAAATTTAGGCTGCACATCAGGAAAATTTTTCCTAACAAGGAGGTCTATTACTACGTGGAATGGTCCCCCCAGGGAAAAGGGGGAAGCTGACTAGACAAAGCAATGAAGAACACATTGTAGGGAGCAACCTTTAAACAGTTGGGGAATGGACCAAGTGACCTAAGTGGATTTTCCATTTCTAATTTCTGACTCAACCATTACAAGGGCACACTGTAGAGTATATGACTCCTGTTCTCTGCCACATCAGTACTGATTTGGGAAGACTTGCCACAAAGGCACTCCTCAGGATGCAAAAAACATCAGTTCTCACACCTCCAAGCATCTTTGCTGGTGTCTACCAGGTGTAGTCTGCTCCTGCCGGGACCTTTACCCATCTGTGGGACTCACCAGGGGCCACCAGGTGCATGAACTCAGGTCATTTTTGACTGGACCTTTTCCATTCTTCATCTCTGCATTTTCATTGCCTCTTTTTCCTGATTTCTTCCTTTTGGTTTTCAAAGCTTTTCATGCTCAGACACCACTAAGTTTTTCTTACACTTTTCACTAGAATCAGTTTTAGTTTGCTTGGTCAGCTTTAGAAGCGCATCCTATGGTGCCCATGTGACAGCTAACACATTCCCACATATCCAGGATCAAACCAGGAGAGTTTAGATCAAAAAGCTGAATTTAAGATGCCAATTTACACTTTAGGTGTGATGTGCTCATTTTCCCGACCGAATTCCACCGGACAAGAAAAGGAATGGACACAATCTATCAGTGGTTTTACTTCAGCCAAAGCAAAGGTGACTCCTCAGCAATGAGGAGAAGTTAGCATTCTGATTCTTGAATCCTGCATATTTAAACATCATGGGCCTTCTGATTAAGTTCTTAAAAAGCTTTTAAATAAATCTTCTTTAAAAAAAAAAGTTGATTCCCTAGTCACCAAGAATTTCTGTGGGCCAGACTCATCACATTTCTCAAGTGAAGTTCACTCAAAATTTTGAAGTGATCATACTCCAAATGGTATTTTGTGGCATTTTTTAAAAAGGCAAGTAATAGATTTATTTATTTATATATTTAGCTTAAAAGCAGGTTTTCTTTTCAAATTTTAACTAATTTGAGTAAAACATATAGAACTTGCTATAAATTAGAGAACTGAAACTTTTTTCTACTTTTTTTTTTTCTTCTTAGAAAACACTTTTCATATGCCCAGCTACAGTAAACTTTGTCAGATATTTTTATTTCCTTAAAAAAATAAAATTCAAAATATCAGCATTTCCACTGAAAGAAAACCACATCCCTCTTTGGCTTTTTTATTGTCTGAGCTGGAACTGGTTGAAAATATAGGAAAGATAATGATGGCCCTTTTCTGACATACCTGTGCTGGAAAACTTGTATTTATTCTTAGTTTACATCTGGTCCTGAAAACACGTTTTTTAAAAAAATCATAGGTATGTTATAGGACAAATTCAGTGTACCCTGAACAAAGCCAGAGGATCTGTGCAAATTTCTGACATAGGTTTTGTCTGTGCAAGTTGGAGTCAGTTTTTCTTTTTGGCAGCCTTCAGCAGTGTGTACCTCTGTCATCTCAGCTCACGTTTATTTTTTCTCTGGGCAAGGTGCATGCACGAATGCACCAACATCTAACAATGAAAGAGCAGCTTCATGGAAGAGAAGCAGCAGAGCAGCTCTGTCTTCAGTGAATGCTGACTGCAGACCATAAAAAAATAACCTCAGTCTGAAGAAGAAATGGCTGGAAGAGACTTCTAGGAAAAGTAATTATTAAAAACAAAAAAACCCCAAAAACCCAACAGAGTAATGAATAAGTAATGAGTTTAGAAAACACATTGGGACAAGACAGGACAAATATCACTTACAATGGGAAAAAAAGTCCATGTTAGTAACACCTCTATCAATACCACTTTCATTTTACCAGTTCCTGTCTAGCCGGGAACTAATTTCTTTACAGTTACTGAAGCACAGTAACCACAAATCAAACAGTAAGAAGATGATAACCTGCTGAACTCCACAGAGGCCTCTTGAGTGGGTTTGGTGACATCTGAACTATGCTTAGACAGTTGTGAAATGTCTAACATGGGTGAGTCAATCAGGTTTTACCCCTGAACTTGTCAGTTTGTGAGACAAAGTGGGAATAAAAAAATTAAAATCACAAATATTCAGAAAAGCCAAAACTGTTAAAATTTATTTATGACCAAAAGTTGGATATTCCTTGGAAGGTGACATTAGAAGCCTTTAATATATTATGAGAATTTAAAGCACGAAGGGGAGTATAAAGTGCTTGGAGAGACACCATTCATGGGAGTTTTTCAAAGTTATGTTCCATTGGCTCAGACTACACCTTACCAAAATGAAACTTAACAAGCCAATAAATATAACACTGCTGAGCAAAAAGAAGAAGAAATCATACTAAACTCTGATTATGCTGATATCAACAGCTCTCTAAATTATCTCCCAATAAAAACTATCTAGATGTGAACAAAAATATCTCAGATCTACATTCTGAGAAGAAAAAATAGCTTGGAGATCTTACAGTGTAAAAATTTGGGTTTAATTTTTTTTATTGTGATCATGTAAATGTCTGTCCATTTGGCCAGCTTCATCCCTGTGCTTCTGTTATGCTTACTGTTCTCTAAGAAAAATTTCTATTTTTAAGAACTTCTTTCTTAAGCATCTTTAACAGCTGAAAGGCATAATACAAACTTTGGCCAATAGCCTTAGCTGGTATAAATCATTGTGTTTGCACCAAAGTCAAAGTATCTAATCTAATTCACATCAGGTAAACATATTGCCCTGAGTTTCTTTGAGTATTTCATTCATTGCTATAGGTAGCTATGGGGTAGAATTGCCATGGCTGCCCTGATTTAGGAAGCTATGGAAATTTGTGCTGCCTGGAGGTCTGTTTCTTCACTAGAGATAAAATGATCTGTGAGGCTTTTGGTATCTTTTGGAAATCCCAGGGGATCCCCATCTCTGTTGCTGATTTTTTCATTTACATTGCTTTTTGGTGGACATTTTAATGAATATGGATTTGGCTCTACAGCAGCAACTACATAACCATAGAATGGCTTTGGTTGGAAGGGACCTTTGAAGGTCACTTGGTCCAATCTCCCTGCCTTGAGCAGGGACATCAGACTGCTCAGAACCCTGTCCAACCTGACCCTGAATCAGGCATCTGTCACCTCTCTGGGCAACCTGTTTCACTTTTTGATCATCCTCACAGTAAAAAAATGTCTTCCTTATATCTAGACTGAAATGCTTCTCTTTTAGTTTAAAACCATTGTCCCTTGTCCTACCACTGCAGACCCTATTAAACAGCCTGTTCCTGTCTGTCTCCTTTAAATGCTGAGGGACCATTAGTGAAATCCATGTAAATTAAATGGGAAAAGAAAAAACACATTTCAAGATTATTTCCTCCTTGTAAGAGAACTCAACAAGGTTCTGAAGAGTATATTGCTGTTTTTCCATTGTGCTGTGTATACAACCCCACCTCAAGAGGTAGAAACAATATTTCTGAATGAAGAAAAACACAGCTGTAGGCCTACTGCTACTCCTGATAAATCCAGTATCTTCCAAAGGAAACTCAGAGTTCTAGCAGTTAAACTCTAGCCCAAGAGGCAAGATTCTGTTTCAGGTGAGGGCAGAGGTTTGGTGGAGTCCAGGCTCTTCTTGCAGTTCAAGAAGGCTGAGTTGGAGCAAAACATTTTTTGAAGCAACTGGAAGGGCAATGCTGCCCCCAAACCTGATATTATTATTGTAACTTGGGATCCAGATAAGGTTCACAACCGAAAAGACCATTGCCTGCCTCTGTCAAACTCTTTCCATGCAAGTGAAGCATGTGACTTCTGACCAGAACTGGTACAAGATGTAGGTGGAATGGAGATGCTCATTCCAATAACTGAAACTGTTTAATCCAATACTTCAGTTTTGTATGTACTTCTTCTTAGATTTCAAAATTATTCTGAAGATTGCTTCTACCCATGTCCAGACTGCCACTCTTCACAAGGCTGAGCAGATGGGTGCTTGTCTCAGACCTCAGCCCAGGCTACATGTTCCTGCTGATAGGTGCTTTTAGGGCATAACTAACACGTCATGGATGAAGGAACCTCATAGTACAGGGGAGCAGAGATGGCTTTTAGTTTGTATAACACTTTCGTGTTTGAAGTGGTCTTCTGGGAAGGAAAACTAAGCTCCCATCTAGTCTCAGCCTGAGAGATCCTGTCTCTGGAGATTCCACTGGCTTTACAGTATTGGAGCACAAATGGACTCCATGCCAGGTGCTGAAGAGAAAAAGAAAAACATCATCTGGCCCTTGTTTAGCACAGTGGACTCAGTATTCATTTAGGGTTGCCATCCTTGCTTAGCAGGGTTACTTTAAAGAAAATAAAAATAATTCCTTTTTGATTCCTTTCCTAGACTTTTCTTCTGCTAGATCCTTTTGCTCACCCCATTGCAAGTCATGAGATGATGTGTGACTGTGTATCCTATCAATGGAGATCCAGCTGCTAATAAATAGGTTGCCATGATACAAGGAGACCTCTTGAATTGAAAGATATTTTCATACTGTAACCTCTTAGACTCCTTAAGTTAAATTCATCAGGTTTTTGTCAGTGAACTGTTAATTCTAGGAACTATCAGTTCCCAAACTTTATAGTAAAAAAAATATTAAAAATGCTGATTAGAGGAAAAAAAGTTCATGAGAACTCAGGTTATGATCTATCCCCCTTGTCTGAAGGGTACTATCTCTGCACCACCCAAGCCCTCCTACCATCAATTTGGGGACCACTGGCACAGCACTGGCTCAGAGTGAGAGTGTGCCACCCACTGAGTCACTGGTGCTGCTTCCTGTTGGCACAGTCCTTCAGCAGGAGATATTCTTCTCCCTTACTTCTTATAAGCAGAAAGCAGAAGTGATATGAGTCACCTCACAAGACCACCTGCTAAATTTGTCTTGACCTATCTGCCATCTTTTAATAATTAATGTGATGATACAAGCTTTCAGTATATTGTTCAAAAGCAGAGACTCTTTCTTCAGGATTAATTTCCTAAGGAGCAGCAATAAATTCCAAAAATATGCATGCCCACTTTCCAAAAACCCCCAAATACTGATTTTTTTTGTCTTTACAGGAGTCTAACCACTGCTGTTACCCATCTGAAGTGAAATAAAGTCCATCTTAAGGAAATACACCGTATGTTTTTTGTTTGAATATGAGTGAAATAATTTTCGCATTTGTCTTTAACAATCTATAATTAAGCCCATTTCATGTCTAATAAAGAAGCTTCCCAAACATAGACAGCTAAGGAGCCTTGCATTCTGGCTTCCACTTCCAGTGTAGCTCTAAACCATTTTTTCATATCAGGAATTCCTTGCTGCTGAAACAATAACTGAAACCATGCAATGGTGAGACCATACACTGAGGGAAGGCAGTGAGCATTGGAAGTTGGTAGTGTGTATTTCTCCATCATCTTTATATTTGTAGCTCTTTAACCAAACATACAGAAAGAAATATCTCTTCCACAGAGCCACAGCCCATGTAATGTGGGCCTGCCAACATGATGTGCCCCCAGACCACTGGGACTTATGAATGTACCTGGATTTTTTGTAGAAATAGTAATATGAGAGGAAGGAGAAAAAAATGGCTTTCATCTTTTATACTCGTCAAGTTTGGGACAGCTTCCAAATCAATGTGTACATGTTATTCCCTGCCCTCAGTTTTGTCTTGTTTTTTGAATTACTACTGTGAAATAACCAACAGAGACCCATAGATTATAACAAACCAGTGCAAAAAACAATGTAGTCTTTGAAATTGCTTTCAAATCTATTTATGGCTTAAACACTAGGAGTTTTTTAACTTTTCAAACCCTTAAGCAAAGGCACCTTTTCCTTAAGGAATGACATTTTATTAATGTGCATGTTTGTGTATGTTAGTGTATTCATGAATATATGAATAAAAGTATAGACAACTATGATATAAATACTTCTTATAGAGACATAAGTTTATGGAATTAAAAACAGTAGCCTCAGTGTTGTATCTCTAAACACATAATGTATGTCAGCATTTAGCTGATGTGTACTGTTCAAGAACACATTTATCACCCAAAAGCATTCCTTATTTTACACTCTTACTTCCTGTAAGTTATTTCAGGTAATCATAACTCCAAAGACATTTAGTTTTACTTTTTGTTTCACTGGTAGAAGAAAGAACAGAACCAGGATATGTTGGCTGACCAAACTCTGATGCCTTTACTTAAATCTTACTCAGATAAAACTGCTTAAGACTTCTACCTGCAGAAAGACCAGAGGAATTAACCATGGAAATGCATTCCTCATTTCCAAGAAGTAAATGTATAGCTTTGTTATTTTATCTACTTGTTTCTAGGGTGACAGGCTCATACAGTCTGAAAGTACAACAGTAAGGCCTTAGGGTGTCACTTTAAGATAACCACACACTCAGTTTTGTGTTTAGCTTCATTATTTTATTTTACATTTATTCATAACAATGTGCTACTGCAAAATGCCTATTGTCAGCTCCAGGGGTGTTTGCCAACATTAAAGAGTATAATCACAATAAAATAAAAGCCAGGAGCTATTCCACCTCCCACATGCCAAAATTAACAAACCATAGTAAAAATTAAAGTCAAGAATACTTTACTTCCCTCCCTTCTCTCCATCCGCTACTTTCTCCTTCCCTCCCATGAAAGATCAAACTTTCTTTAGAAAAACCTGGACAATAGGAAAACATGGATGGATGTTCAATTGATGCTACAAAAGCACATTTTTGGCCCTGTTTTTAAACCATTGGCTCTCCCATGACAGTTGTGCCCTAGGCAGATCCCTTTTGTCATACTCAGAGAAATCTTGTAATATGACATCTTCATGCTCAAATAGAATCCAGACCTTCACACTTACATGGATTCTGGAGGCATGGAAATTTCTACAGTTGTGTCTACAGCCTACAGTATCTCTTGGAGTTTTAGTCCTCTTTCTAACTGAGATCTATATTTGAGAGAATTTTTTTCAGGGAAAAAAATTACCCAAATGACCTGATTTTCCAGGGATGGTGTTGAAAGCTAATTACGTGTCATACTTTTCTTTCATATTCTATTTTACCTTGACTTGTAAAGCATCCACTCCCAATCACTGTTTATCATAACACTTTGCTGGTTACACTGGTGATTTCTCTGTTATCAAACTTCTGTTCTCCAGGGGAGCATCGACTGTTGCCAAATGATCCATCATCTTGTCCTTCATAGGCACTGCAGTGTGAGGGGTACTGGTCCTTTGACCATTATGCTGATCTGATCCATAAGCAATCCTCATGATTCTTTCTGGAAATTTCTGCATCTTTTTCTACTTCACTGTCCAAAGCTGGAGACCAGAATCAGACACAGAAGTTGAAGACAACCCCCAATATTTCTACCATGACATCTACCACAGTAAGTACACTTTCTATTCTTATTCACCATTTGCTTATTTAAATCCAAGTTCTAGATCTATTCTTTGTGATGCATCATGATTTGCATATGGTCAGATGATTCTCTTTGATTTCCAGATCTTCTCCGAAAGCAATTCCTGCTAAGCCAGATCAATCCATGTTGTATGATGCTTTTGATCTTTGGACAGTATTTTGTTGGCCTAAATCTCAATCATAGTATATTTTAGATATCCAAAATCCACTTTCAGACCAAGCCAGCATCCCATCTCCTTGGTTTTCATGTCTACCTTGCACCGACCTCAGCTAGATGGATTAAAAACCTCCCCTTCTACCCTGAAATTTCTTCAGATTTTTAATTCTAGCTGTTCAGATATGCAGGCCTCCAGGACCTGTATCTGTCTGGACATCAGTGAAGACTCAGTTATATGCTCTAATCACTCCCTAGATCTCCAGAAAATCTTTAAAAGTTGCATTTATTTAAATAAGGAGGTGAACTTTCAACTTTTCATTTGCAGAAAATTATGGCCTAGCCTTTGCTTCTAGCCCCACTAGTTGATGGTGTGCATAAATGAGCTACATGAACTTGGTTGGGACAGTGAATTGAGCTGTCTGTTGTGTTCCTGGGACAGTGTCATAATTATTGTCTTTTTCTTTGACATCCTAAAAAACAAGTGTACAGATTCAACACATACCTAAAATTTCAATTTGGCTTCCTCTTTTCTTCAAAGAGACACTGAAAAGCTGTTGGATGAGGGAAGAGGAATGTTCAAAAGCCACTGATGCTAACGTCAGAGTCCTGTGGCTAGCTCTAAATGGCAGAGGAAGCTACAAAAGGTTTTGTTTTAACCTGTGCAGGGCTGCACACAGTTCTTGTCCCATGGACAACAGGCCATCTCAGCACTGCTGGACTAGACTTACAGCAGGATCCACTCATGGACAGAAACACTCAGTCACTCATGGACAGAAACACTCAGTCTTGCAATATCAGTGAAGGTGGGAAAGCTATTGCAACATACAGAGCTTTCTCCTCTCAGCTAAGCAGATGGCTCAATGATGTTTCAGTGGCCTGAAGTATGGCCCCTCATGATAAAAGGCATTTTGGCCTAAGCAGTGTTAGGACATGTTGATTCAGTGCCTTTCTCAGTAGCCTATTATCACTGGACTGCCTGGAGGGCTTGGATGCTAACCCCAGCTGCTGTAGGCCCGAAGGAAGAGCAGCCCAGCCCTTATTTGGATTCCCTCCACCCTGCAAATGGTCAGGCTGAAGCACGAAGGTATGAACAAAATTCAGTAAAGTTGGATAAATCCCACGAGGTCCCAAAAATGTCTTTATCTGAGAAGGCTGAGAGCTTTGCCATCTTCCACTGGCATTCAGCCACATGTGGTGAGCCAAGACAGGTGGTCTACTGGGTTGGAAGACACATTAAGACAACATGGTCTGTAGGATGCATTGGTATGAGAGATTCACTGAATGGTACTCTTCTCCTCACACATGAACCAGTCCAGTGCAATACAATGGGGTACTGTGCTGCTGAAGAAGTTGTTCTTTGGGTGAGACATTACACTCATAAAACTCAGCGGAGGTCCTGACCACTTTGTGGGCATTTAAGATCCCAAGATTTCTTGCAATGACTTTGGCGTCCTGGCCCCCCTCCAATTTGGAATGCTTTGTCTTGTTGAACTCCCTATACAGCTCTATTCAGAAATGTTGTCTTCACGAAGTCTACATTTTGATGAGATGATGTTAAGCTGCTGTTTTGGAGTTGATGCCAAAATGGAAAAAGAATTGTAAAAACAATTAGTGATGATTACTGATAATTACCTACACATGGTTGGTATTTCAGACTCAGAAAAAATACCTTCAAAAGAAAAATGTCACATAAACATAGGGCATTACTCAGTGTTTGGATGGAGTTTTGAAACACTCAGAACTGCATGTATGGAATCACACATACTTGATATCAGAACAAGGAGTGCTGTTGTGGTGTTTGAGATCTTAAATTTGGATTGTGTGTTGGGTAAATTGCCAGTAATGCTTGCAAGGATGTAAGATCCTTATGGAAAAGTCCACCCCAAAAATTTGAATGAGGTACTTGAAGCACCTCCTTTTGACAAATGAAGTTTTAATCATGTTAATCACTGTAGGAGGAGGTTCCCACCACATTTCCCTTCAGTATTTGGAAGAGAAGGTCAGACACTGGCAAAACCAAGCCACTGAGCCTGCTAGAGGCAGATTAAATACAACACATCAAGATAACATTTGCTTTAAGCTTTTCATTTTCACAGCCTTACGCAGTGAGAGAGGCTTATGAAGTCTCCCATTTAAAGCCTGATTTGTGATTTATAGTGATTTATAACAACACTAAAACCTCCCACAAAAGACAAATTAATACTTAGATACTTTTTCAGCACCTCCTTTGAGAAAAAGACTTTTGAGCTAGTGCCAAGGAGTGGGAGGCAAGTATTTCTACTGAAACACAAATGGGTGGCAAACTGGAATAACATTTTGGCATGAAAAGCACACTACATTTTTGTCTTTTCTCTTTAAAGAATCTGAATATTTCAATTTAAAAAATGAAATGTTCCCTAATAAAATAAGTTAGTCAAGGGGAAAAGAAATAATTTAAGTTACGGGTAAGTCTCCTTAAATATTTTTTGCACATTTGTGTTTAAAGCCCACTCCCTGATCTGCCTCTCAGTTTGTGGTAGTTCCAAAACACAGAATACTTTTTTTTGGCTCTAGCCTTAATATTAAATTACCATTAAAATTCCAACTAAATCCTCCAGGTTTGTAATTAATATGGAGAGACCCAGGAATCCAACACAAAGGATGCTGAAGTTCAGCAGAGGAAATAGGGCACAATTTGATGCAAGAAGTGTTGGATGAAATAGAATGGAAAAAATCAGTGAAGCAGCTGGGGAAGGAGAGATTGTCCAAAGATCAATTAATGCATGCTTATGTGTTATGAGCACTGACAAACAGTAGTTCATTAAGATTAAATTGGGACTCTAAGAGATGCAAAAGAAAGTGCAAAAGACCATATGAAGGACAAAGAAAGACTGATAGATTCATTCTGTAGAAGACCAGTGAGTCAAGTTCGCTGGCTGGATTTAAGAAAACAAAATCCCAAACACACAAAAAACCAAAAAAAAAAACAAAAAAAAACAACAAAAAAAACCACACCAAAAAACCCCCCACAACAACCCAAAAACCCAGTAGGATTATTTGATGACCAGTTAGAGGAGAAAGGTAATCATATTTCATTCTTTAAGGTATAAGTTGGTAACCACAGGGATCAGTAAGTAAGTTTTTCCTTCTCTGGAATATTGCAAAATTAGATGACAGGATCTTTACATGGGCTGTTCTCACTCTCCTTCTCTCTCAGTCTTCTGGCTTTGATTGGAACACTGGGTGTGTGCCAGCTTCAGACCTTGATGCAAGCTGATGCTCAAATGGTCAACTGCAGCAAATTTTATTTTCTGTCAAAGGGGATAAAATCCAAAAGACAAAAAGAGATGAACCTGGACAAAATAAGAACCCAGTTCTCTCTTCCTTATTTTGAAGGGATTTCTAATGCCTTGGAAAGGAATTCTGCACTGGTGTGGAGTGCAGGACTGACTTTTTAAGGATGATGGATGAGATTTTCTGTATATGCAACCAGGTTGCCAGGTGTTACTGGCAGCACTGAAGGCCAGACTGAATATCTAAAATTTTTTCTTAAAATTACAAGATAAAATTGCTTAGAAAAAACAGTACAGAAACCTTAAGAAACCAAATACTTCCCATAGGTACCCTAGCCAGTATTTCCCATTCATAAACAGTGAATCTCATAATTACATGGCATTAACTCAAGAAAAAAAAAGACTAATGGTGAGTTGGCAGCTCTTTCATAAGAAAAAAAAACATTGAATGCTCCTGTGTCTTGGCCAGGAGCACTCAGAATGGTTTCCAATTGTCTCTGGTGGACACACGTCTCCATAGACTTTAACTTGTCCCCTTTCTTCACTTCTCTCCATCTTTGTTTATTGTTGGTATCATATGTTTGGCTGATTTCACTCTACAGGTGAGCCAGGCACAAGGGTCTGCAGTCTGTAGGGTCTAAGCCTTGGTGATTGGAGGCAGGAACCAGAGACATGTGAAGTTGAGGAAGCTCGACTTTGTGTTGCCCTAAGAAGAAACCATCTGCTGCACACAAAATCCACTGAGTAGGACCCTTCACAACTGAGCTGAAGCCTGCAAGCATCCCATAGTCTTGATAAGAAATGAAGACTGATGCAAGACCAGAACCAGTGGCTAGGACCCTGTCAATACTTTTCAAAGAGCCAGGAAGTAGGCACAAGTCTTGGCATACAACTGTCCAGAGGGATAAATTGTAAGGCCATAATCTAGAATAACTTTTGTCTTGGCCAACTAGCATTGTACCAGGTAACATTTAGGTTTGGTTACTCATGTGGATCAATTATCCTTCCTAGCAGGCTGTTTGGATCTGGACACCCTGCTCTGGAGTTGAGTTGAACTGTGTCACTGTGGCATGTTCCCTACTCCCTGAACTTGAGCCTTGATCTATTGTATTTATTCATACAGTGGCTATAGTTAATAATTTTAATCCTCTTCTGTTTCTTTTTGATCACTGATTCATGTGAAATTAATGCTGATCTCAAGCAAAAACATTCAAATGAAGACACGTGTCTTACATGACAATGAATCTTGCTCATTTTTTCATTTCACCACGAGCACCTACAGAGGCATGTTCTTCCCAGCCCGCTTAGACTCTGATTTAATCCACAAAAAGTACAGTCAAAGTAAGGTGAAGATGAATAATGAAGCAAAATCACTTATGAGGGTGAGGCATCACCTCCAAGAAACATCAGTAAAAATAATGCTGCTGACATGCAAGGTAGTGTATTCAGCTTGATGCAAAGCTGATGGAAGGGATGGTCCTGAGTCAGAGCTGTGTAATGATCTTAAACCTAGACTTGTGTTAGCAAAAAGAAATTGGTGAACACGTCAAAAAGAATCCCTACAAAGCTCTTCCCTTGATGGTCACAAAGCAGAAGGATAAATATTATGGAACTATGAAATAAGGACTTGCCACAATAGGCAACAAAACCAAAAGCCCTCACATGTGGAAAGCCATCAGAACCAAGAGACATTTATCTTCTAGTTTACTTAAAATTGGCATGAAAAATAAGCTATTTTCCTTTGGTATTCAAAGTCCTTTACAAAACAGGTTGCAGGGCTGAACTGGTGATAGGAAGAAAGGGACAGACCTCACACTTCGGGAAGCAGAATAATGGTAGCAGAAACCTCAGCCAATTCATTATCCCAGGTAGTTTTACCATCACTGCTCCACATTAATCCACATTAAAGTAGCACAAAATGATTGTGCCCTGAAAGTAGAGTTTGGCTTCACCTTTGAGAAGGGACTTGGTACAGATCAGTATGTTTGTGAAAATGATTCCAAGAGCTGGTAATATAACTGGAAGACAGCCACACACATAGCAGGAGAATAACCACAGTATCATCATTGATGAAAGGGTGGCTTGATAAGAGGAAGCTGCAGACATCATCATCATTAATTAAACATTGAAACTGGAGAGAGGAGGGTTTTGTGGTTAAAACTTTGGACTCAGACCTGAGAGATCTGGGTTCCATTGCTGACAGCATAAACGTGGACAATTACTCTGACATCTCCTTAAAGCAGGTCTTAATCTGTTAAATGGGAGCAAACTCCACTCTTTTCCTTTGCCCACTCAGAGTCATTTTCCCCTGCATTATCCTGCAGCAATCAGCAAGGTGAAAGACTCATCGTGGCTGTAGGTTCCAGGTGCTAAAGCCATACAAACCAGTAATAAGAAATAATGGTACTGCTGATAGAAAGCTTCTCTGCTTTGAAAATTAGTTTTCAATTCACTTCTCCTAAGGAAGAAATTCTATATTCTTATAGGCAAAAGACTTTTTAATTTTTTTTAATTTTTATTTCCCTCTCCCCCCACCTCCACCCCAATGCTCACAATGTGGGAGGTGAAAATAGAGTTAATAATGAGAACTTTATTCTTTGGTCTCCCAGTGGGAGCATCCATATTGAAGAGTAAGTGTCCTGACTTATAACAATTTTTCCTGCTACTTCCTGAAGTAAAGCAGAAATAAGAACGGGCACAGTAAGCAATGAAGCTGTGTTTTAACTCTCTTTTTTTTAAAACTATTAAATGGATGAGAAAATAACATGGAGTTACATGAGCTACGTCTGCTGAATTGAAGTGGGCAGGTATGGGTTTCATAGCAAAACTTCATTTCACATATTTTCTGGAAAGTCTAAATCAAAGATTATTTTTCCCCAAGTGTCTCCCTTTACAGTAATTTCACCTGTCTCAAACACCTTGAGCACAGAGAGATTAATATTTTCCATCCAAGGAAGCATGTTTCCCCTTCCTTTACAAACCTTCTCTCTTTTCCCTACCAACCTGGTCCCTAAAACAGACAGAGCTTTGGTTGTTTGTGACCTTACTTGATTTTATTGACCCTTAATATCTGAAGATAGTTTCTCAGCTGAAGACCCACATCTGTGTAATGCCTCCCTCTACTGGATTTCTGCAGATGGCTAAGACAGCTAATAAATGGTCGTGGGTCACCAGTAGTGTTGTGAAAAGATGCATTTCTCTGTACATTCAAAAATGATAGCTGGCGGGCCTTGATTTTACAAGGATTAAAAGAATGTTGTGTATGCAGCTTGCCTAAACAATGGCCAAAGGGGCTGTGATAAATATCTACAGAAAGTTGTGACCATGCTGGAGTTTGCATTTAAGCAGAGTTGAAGTGATTAAATTAGGAAGGGACGAACTTTGCAGTCTGGGGCAACCAAAACTCTTGAACATTTTTATTTGAGGGCGTGAAGGATTTAAGAGTGCAGTCACAGAACGGGCCTTGCTTTACAAAGTCCTTTTTTTTTTTTTTTCCCAGTTGTAATTTTAACCTTTGCTGGTTCCTTCTCCACTTTGAATTCAATTAAAAGAACACATGTTTTTGTCTGCAGACAAATCCATGATGTACAGTGAGGAAGGAAGACAGAGCCATTTAAACCTATGCAATCACTTTGCTGTGGTATCAACTGCTTTGTTCACTCCAAGTGGTAAAACTTCTGGCAAAAGACACAGATGACCACAGATGCAAGTTCAGAGTTTATAGCATGCTTGTAGGTCCACGTGGATGTAACAGTCTGTGTCTGATTCCTACTGAAACTCTGTGCCATATCATGATATTAGCACTTCCTAAATGTTTCACTTCCTGTCCCCCTACCCTTTCTTTTAATTGCACCTCTATGACAACTCTATTTCACATTTTCCAGAATCCTATTTATTTGGAGCATCTGTCAATGTAAAGGTCTGCACACCCTGTGCTGTTGGTGGGGCTGAGTTCCTCAAACTGTGCTGGCACCATGAAGGATTTTGCAGCTAGCTCTCACCAGCATGCCCAAAGGGAACTGGGAATGTTATCACTGCCATAAAAGAGCAGTGTGTCTAGTGAGTAAAATGGAGCCATTTTTATGGACATGATGAGCCTTCAGAGCAGAGTTGGTTTTCACAGATACAGAGATGTGATTTGGTCCTGTTTTAATCGTTGGACAATGCTGAACTGTATCAACAGCTGTATCAAAACAGAGATCTGAGGGAAATGTCACTTTGTAATTGTGCAATTGTGTAATTGTGCTAGCTAAATTATCCAGGATGTATCTGGTTGCATTAGTAATCTACAGTGAGATCATACTCCAAAAGAAATCTGAGGAAGAAAAAGGTATTTCATTTTGTGAGAGATCTTAATAAAGGCTACAGATTACCAAGAAAATACTTCTGTATGTGGTGGTGCCCACAAAATGTAAAATTATTCCCATGAAAAAAGCAAAAGTCAAAATCCTTTAAAAACAGCTTTCAGAAATCTGGGCAGCTGTACTTCAACAAACAGGAAAACAAACTACCAAGGGTTGCTGGTTACTGTGTTGGGTTGGTAAAACAGAGCATCAACTGCCTGCAGCCACAATTCCCCCATGTCTCACAACTCACAAAGAGCAAAGGGTTGCAGAAGTTGAAATTGTGGCAGGTCTGGGATCTTTTTCTCATTTCTGGGTCTGAACCATGTGCCCAAATGTAACAAACCCAGCACTTCAGAGATCCTCTCTGGAGATCCTGGCCAGTCCAGCTTGTGTAATTTTGCAGGTCACTTTGCAATGCTGGTTGAGAAGTTTATCACAAAACATCAACAGTTTGAGCTTAAGTGGAAAAAAATGAAGAGGGGAAAAAAACCCCAGGTGGATTAAAAAATATGTCAGATTATACAATTCTTTCTGAAATCATTAGCAAAGATTTTTTTCCTTTGATTTCAGTCTGGTGATTTCAGGGAACAGCCAGGGAGCCCAGGGGGGTATCCTGTTCCCTACCTGATGTAATGTTCTTGCTTCAGTCCCTTCGAAACACGTTCACACCCTCTCTGGATCCATTCTTCAGGCTGCATAAGGAAATACCTCTAAAGGACTGATGCCTTCCAAATACCTTTAGGGTCCATCTTCCCTCTTTAGGCTAAGAGGATCTAGGAAATGAAAATACCATCAACAAAAGCACCATGTATCACAGGGGCCTGTTTTGCCAGGAGAAGGAATCACTATCTGTGCCTCACTGTCAGGAAGATGCTGGTAGGTTATTTGAGCATCATACAGTGGGGGGATGATCTGCTGGGGTGGAGCTGGAGAGGTGGGGATGTGAAGAAGGGAAAAGGGAGAAAAATGAGATTTTATTTCAGTGTTCATAAGAGGTAGCTTTGTAAGTTTAGAAAAAGCTTAACTGCAGATAAGGAAAGGAAAGGAAAGGAAAGGAAAGGAAAGGAAAGGAAAGGAAAAAATGAAGCAGTGAAAGCCCCAGTAGCATTATTAATTACTATATAGGAAAGGAAAGGAAAGGAAAGGAAAGGAAAGGAAAGGAAAGGAAAGGAAAGGAAAAAGGGTTTTCTGGACTAGAGTTAGGCCATCTAAATGATAGCACATAAAGAAGTGTAGCAGTCCCATATCACCTCCAGAAGGTAACTGAGGTCTTGGTGGCCTCCTTTCTGCACTGACTGCAGAGATCTAAGTCTGTTAGACTCATCTGCTGTCAAAGCTGGTGTGGAAAGCTAGGCAGGAAAACCTCTTTTTTTCTGTAAAATAACATCACTCCATCTTCCTAAGGCACAGTAATGATCTTCAAGTTGAAGTGTGCTGAGAATGATGGGGGCTGTGAAAGCACAGAAGGTGAAATTCCTGTTTAGGACTGAGCTGGCTAAACCCACTTTTCCTCATCTCCTAAGCTGCCTGGTATGCTGCTGTGTCAGCATCCTCAATACTTTTTGACATGGACAAGGTCCTAGATGTGTTTTGACACATTTGTGGTTTGTTGTTTGGTGTATTGTTTTTTTGGTGGGTTTTTTTTGTGGCACTTTGCAGGATTCAGCTGCTGAGTTCCTGTCCGCTGTGGGGACAAGGATTATGGATTTAATACACCCTCCTGCTTACCCCTGTGTAAATCAGAAGCGGCTCCACTGATTTCTTTGGCCTCAAGCCAACCTGGATCCTAATGGAGCCATTCATAAGAATCTCACTAACTTTCCATGGGGGAGCGTGGATACGGCCCTTGCCTTGGGAGGTCGCAGCCAGCCTGGAGGGGTTATCCTGGGAACAGGAGGGAAGAATCAGTCCTCAGGCCTTTCCTTTCTAATTCTGAGCATGCTGCCAGTGCTTAACCATGTCAATAATTAACCCGAAAGCCTGGAATTCCCTTCTCAGTCTTCATGGCAGCCATTGCCAAGAAAAAAAAGAAAAAGAAAAAAAAAAGGCTGCAAAAATGTAGGAGACCTGAGCTGTCTGCCCATGGCTTTGCCTCAGAGCACATGGTAGTATCCATGGGATCTAAACAAAAGAGAAGGCTAATTTCCTGAAGAAATCTGCAGGAAATCATCTCCTCAGTACAAATTTTCTGTTGCAGGTGAGAAAAGGGAGAAGCTTTCAAAATAACTGCATATTTGGATTTTATACTCTGCACACAAATTAACCTCTCTGAGTAGGGTCACTCCATTGTTATTATTATTATTTTTAGATACGTAGTTAAAGTTATGGTTAACTTTATCCCCTCCTGTGTTATTGTTGTTATACCACATATTAATATAGCGCTTCTGTAGCTGGGAGAAGCATGGTTGAATTACAGTAACACTCTACAAGCAGGAGGAAAGTGCTGTGGTTTGGCTGGTCCACTACTAGATATACACCAGCACATCTGGACAGGAGATCATGTGACAAGTAGGAAAGCCAGAAACATATCCTGGATACTATAAAAAATGGGTTCTGTTAAATTAAAAAGGCTTTAAATATTGGCTCAGCTGGTTTCTGTATAGCTGTTTTTTAGTAGTTCTGGAATGTGTTGCAAGATTTGTGATCATCAAGAACTTGATTAAATACTGCAAATCCATTGTGTTGCTGGTTTGCTCTCATGGGCTCTGTGCGTCTTGCCAGTTCCCCTGTGCTCATGTAACACAAGCCATGACTTCTGATTCTGGATGAGAACTTTGTGTCCTCAAAACAACTTCAGTGAAAAAAAAAAAAAAAAAAAAAAATTAAAAGAGAGAGAGAGAGAGGAAACACATAGCACCACCTCTAAATCTCAGCTTTTGCATAACATTTTGGATAGTTCCAAAGCTACAGCAGGTTTTCAACTGCTGTAGGATGCTAGACATGACTCCCTCTGGTTAAGAGCCAGTCTGTTGACTCACAGAAATTGTAGTCCTCAGCCAGAGCAGTTGCAAAATTTCACTCATGTCTAGTCACGACCTGCTATGAAGTGCTGTTCTGCAAACAGAGCTTTGAGGCTGTATACACCATCCTACTTTTCTTCTGCATGGCCTCAATATCCTGAATCATCTTTGGTTTGGGTCTGGACAGAGGTCATAGTCTTCTTTATTTCTTGCACTGGATCATCTTGTCATTGTCCATGGAGCAGTGTACCAGCACTATCAATAAATTCTTGCTGTGATATCACAAAGAAAACTATCATAGTATAATGTAAATAAAGGGCTGAAAGGGATCATAAGTGATCATTGTCTACAAAATCACTCCCTGGTGTTAGTTCTCAACCTGTGCAGAGGAACAACTGGAAACAAAGGAGACAGCAGTTTGACTAGAGCATGAGTTCTGGGTAGAACTCAAACACAAGAAACATACAGGGCATGGGTGTGATGGCACATTACTAGGATTTGTATATGAGAAGACCAGAAACACGTGAGGAATAAAGGCAGAGAGGCAAAAAAACGAAGTGTGTTTACAGTAGGTATAAACATACACTGTACCAAGAAATTATTCTATGGATGCATCAGTGGTAAGAAGAGAAAAAATATTGTCAGATGACACTTGTCCACTGATGGACATTGAGGTGTAGAAGCATGTCCAAAGAAGGGAAACAAAGTTGGTGAAGGGTTTAGAGCATGTTATACAACAAGGAGCTTAGGGAAATGGGGCTGTTTAGTCTGGAGAAAAGGAAGCTGAGGGGAGACCTTCTTGCTTTCTACAACTGTCTGAAAGGAGGCTGTAACAAGGGGATGTTTCTCCCTAGGAATAAGTGATACCACAAGAGGAAAAAGACTCAAGTTGTGCCAGGGCAAGTTTAGATTATATATTAGGGAAAATTTTTTCATCCGAAGGGTTGTTAGACACTGGAACAAATTGCCCAGGGCTGTGGTGCAATTACTGTCCCAGGAGGTACTAAAAGTCATGTGGATATGGTGCTAAGGGGCATGGTTTAATGGCACACTTGTCTCTGCTGGGTTAATGATTGGACCTGATGATCTTAAAGGTCTTTTCCAACCAATACAATTCCATTATTCTATGATATGCTTAACACCTTTTCAGTAAGTTTTCATTTAAAATTCTAAGATGATCAGCATCATGAACAATGGTTACTTCCATGGTTTACTTGTTCTCAGATTGGTTGGGGCTGATGAACCCCTGTCTAGAATGCTGAGAGTTCAACTCCACATCCTTTGAACTGGACAGAGGATGAACTTTTAGACAAGGACCTTCTAATCAGCTCTATTTACCATGCTCTGGTTTCTTTTCCAGGCACACTTAGCCTTCCCAGTGAAACTAAACAGGAAGACATACTTTGGGAGTGTTAATTTGTAGTTGCTAATGGGCATAAAATCCCTGGGACCAAACTAGAGCTGGTCTGATGAAAAATCCAAACAGTGTGGCCATTGGGAATAACTTTTTTACACCTTTATTTTTGGTTGGAGAAAGCTGAAGTGATTCATAATCAGTTCTGTTTCACTTGCCATTCTCGTACGCAAAATAAAGACATCTTTCAGGTGAAATTAGTTTAGGTGTAAAACTGACCAAATTATCGTATCTTTGGAGTAGATATCAATCTCCCCAAGTCAGAAGATGTAACTTGTTGAGAGATTTCCACAGAAGTCAGTGCAGACCATGAAATGGAAACAAGATACATTAAATTTGCAGAGGCCATAAATCTGGAGGAGACTGCAACAGACTTCTTGAAAGAATATTCAGTGCTACCATGACAAGGTTCTTCTTGTCCTCCGCTGGGAATGGCCATCCCAGGAAATACCTGGAGAGCACTTCTTTACATGCTCATCCTGCTCTTGCTTTGCTCAAACTAGAGATTTAAGGATTTGTGTTTTTCTCCAGCCTCAGGGTGGTGCCCAGAGAAGACCTCAGCCCACTGATAACTGTCAAGAAAAAGAGGCATGACTCAATCATCCTGAAACCTTCTCTCCATCTGCAGGAGTGATTACACCACTGTAAAGTCCTGGGTCAATAAGCTTACATCATTTTTTTTCTGATTGACAGAAAATTAAGTCCTGGTCTCATTAAATCACAAAGCAGAACCCCTGAGGGTTGTGAATGGCCAAGGTGCCAGCTAAACAAGTACCAGTGATACTCTGTCTTACTACTTAATGGACTAGTTTAAATGCAATGAGTGGGGCTGGGAAGGACGTGCTGAGCAACACAACTATCAGGAGATCCCTCCATACAGGGTATTTGAGACATTACTGTTCCACCCTCCTTTGGGGAACCATTTCACACAGTGTATACGTTATGGTTTCTTTCAGAGAAGCTTATGGGAATCATTGAGTTCCATATATTAGTCACCAAAATGATTAATAAGGAACTAAAGGTTCACATGCACATACTTCCATGTTAATGAAGCCCTCATGCTTTATGCATGAAGCAGAACACAAAGCTCCGGAAATAGTTCTCCTCAATGTTCTTTCCAATGCTCCCATTTTTTATGCTGTAATAGACAATGATTTATTTGAAATCAGCATAAAATATGTACCAGCTCAATAAACCCCAAAGAGGTTCTCAGACTTTCTTGAGTGTCCTCATCAGGCAATAAATCACAGAAGCAATAAAGTATGTTAAATAGCTTAACCAATCATGAAGTGCAGAGCCATCAAATGACTCATTTAAATACTTGTAGGACATTAACCAAATAAGAGATACTGGAGACTTTAAAGATATATTTCTTTCTCACACTTATAAGTATGAAGATATGACGAGGGAATTCTGGGCCACACATAAAAAATTCATAACAAAAATTGTTTTTCTTATCTTTGTAAATGAGAACTATTATATGTTGTATTTACTTAGTAAAGTAAAGTACTTCACCTTGAACCATAGTATTTGCAGGCTTGAAAACCTTCACTATATTTGTCTTTATTGCATTGGCTTCATCCCATAGAGGAAAGGAAACTACTTCTTAAAATAAGGGAACTGTGGGTCAGAGAGACTAAGGGTAAAATCAGTAAAGGATCCTACATAAGAAGTTTTTAGCACCTGAAAACAAAATTTAGATCCTCAAGAGCCTAAGCATTATAATCTAACATTAGAAAGGTATATATTCCCTTCAGAAATGTGGGCTCTTGCATTTCAGACATGGGCAGACAGAATGGGAGCCAGTTTGCAGGTTAAGACACCTGGACCTGCTCAGCTGAATGCCATTTTCAGTCTGCCAGCTACATCTCTAAAAGCTACACCTGCAGGTTAGAGATCAGCCTGTAGGTAGTCATCTACACTTAGGTGTTTTAATCAGAGTCTGTATCCCATCCTGGCTGACATTTTGCCTTCTGGGAAATCATCAAGGTCTTTGGGCTGCGAACTTGGGTCATGCAGCAGCCTAAAACTTCCCTCTCACCAGCTGAGTGACTCTCTCTGATTTAAAGCTTTCTCAAGGGAGCCAGAAACAGCCCCATAGCACATTGCTCTCCAGACCTATGATCTTCTTGTGGCTTTATGGGGATCTTTGACATTTGAGTCAGGTCAGCATGGGAGAAAGAAAGGAGGTTGAAGTTCTGCCTCTTAGTATGGTTCTTTAGGCTCTAGAGCCATTTTACATTGTCAGAAGTGGGAATTCAAAGCTGGAACCTGCCCTTTTACTGTGGAAAAGGTCTACAGGGTCTACAGGTATACAGAAAAAACAGAGTTTCTCACTCCTGTTCTCCCTCAGGTTTATTACTATGCTCATTAGAATATCAGGATTATCAAGAAATAATACATACAACGAATATTTCTCGTGTATATTATGTGTATGTGTATTATAAGGAAAGCAACCCTCTATATTCCTGTATATATATGGGGCCAAAATTGGCAAGTAGGCATCTCAACTGCCTTCAGACAAGATTATCTCTACCATCTGCCTTCCTGCTCCTGGATTTCTGTATCTCTTCTGCCTGGAGAGCCAGTTAGGTCATTGTGAGTCAGGGCATGAACCTAACACCTGCAGGGATGATCAGAAAGTTCAGTGCTGAGAGCAAACTTGAAGCATGAGCTAATATGACAGAGTGGATGCACTCAGAGAGAGGATGGCTCAGCAGATAGGCAGCACACTGCAGGAAAAAAATGGAAGGGTCTGGGTTGAAAGCCAGGGAAAGGATTCAAATGTGAGGTTTCCCACACTAACCTTAGGAGCACTAACCAGTAGTAATTATAGTAAAGGGGAATCCTTTCCCATCATTATGTGTTAGAGGAATGGTAAAGTTCATGATAAGCAGGTGAGAATAGTGGGATTTTCACTAGTGCACCCACTCATTGTCCCACAGACTCTTCAGCAGAGACTTTTTGAGTTGAGTTACTGTTCACTAGTACATCTTTTATTCCTGAATTTTTGAATTTCACCTTAAGCCCATTAACACCTCTGGCTTCTCTACAAGCCTGCAATGAGATCCCCTGCTTAATTAAATTTTTGATTAAAAATATTTCTTCTTGGATCTAAACCTGCAGACTGATGATTTCCTATGATGTTCTCCACTTCTATATACAGAAATAGAAAGCAATTGTTTCCAGTTTGCTATCTCCACGACACTCCATTTCTACAATCCTTTATCTACTCTCCACTTTTCCATTCTCTCCTTTTGCAGATCCCATATGAAATATACATTTGATCATCACTGATCACTAGTTTCTTTACCTTTCCTTATCCCTCCTTATTTTCTGTTGAGATGAGGTGATCAGATCTCCCAGTTTTGAAGAAATAATCCAAGAGGCATAGGTACAGTTAAATAACGATGTTTTCTGCTTTATTGTTTAGTCTTTGCTCTTCAGACTGCTGATACTTTTGTTCCTGTTTTCAAAGAGCTCCACAGATTCCAGGAGCTCCTTGCTGAGTTCACAATAACTAACTTGGAGCCCCTCATGGTTTATGAACTCTAAAAGCTTTCTTTTGTGTTTTGGGTTTTGGGTTTTTTTTTTTGTTTGTGTGTTTGTTTGTTTGTTTGTTTTTTCCAGCAGGCATCTTAGTTCACCTTTGAAAATCATATTTTTAGGAATGGAACTTAAGCCTCTCCCTCATGTGATTATTTATTTGCTAATTGCAGAAGCAGGGTGCTGGGTTGGAAGAGCAAATGAGCAGAGGTGGCCACTGACTGCACGTTTTGTATCCTGTGACCTTAGATAGGAAAGCTCTGATGGATGTAAGAGACAACACCACTTGAACTAACAACAGTGTTGGAAACACCGTTGGAAACACCTGGACAAGCTGACGAGGTGGGCCCATGTGGACCTCATGAGGTTCAACAAGACCAAGTGCAGGGTTGTGCACCTGGGTCAGAACAATCTGCACCATCAGTACAGGGTGAGGGATGAGGTTTTAGAAAGCAGCCCAGCAGAAAAGGACATGGGGGTGCTGGTGGATGAAAAGCTGGACAGGAGCCAACAGTGAATGCTTGCAGCCCAGAAGGCCAATTGCATCCTGGGCTGCATCAAAAGGAGTGTGGACAGCAGATGGGGAGAGGTGAATTCTGCCACTTTGCTCTGGTGAGACCTCACCTGGAGTATTGCATCCAGCTCAGGAGTCCTCAATACAGGGAGGACATGGACCTGATGGAACAGGTCCAGAGGAAGGCAATGAAAATGATCAGGGGGGCTGGAACACCTCTTCTACAAAACCAGGCTGAGGGAGCTGGGGTGGTTCAGGCTGGAGAAAAGAAGGCTCAGGGGAGACCTAATAGGGACCTTCCACTGTCTGAAGGGGCTACAGGAAGGCTGGAGACTGTTTGCAAGGGCTTGTAGTGATAGGAAGAGCAGCAATGGTTTTAAATTAGAGACGAGTAGAGTTAGACTGAATGGTAGGAAAAAGTTCTTTACCATGAGGGCAGTGGAACAATGGCACAGGTTGCCCAGGGATGTGGTTGAGGCCTCATGGCTGGAGATATTCAAGGTGAAGCTTGATGAGGCTTTGAGCAACCTGATCTAGTTGAGGGTGTCCTGCTTACTGCAGGGGGGTTGGACTAGATGACCTTTAGAGGTCCCTTCCAACCCAAAATATTCTTTGATTCTATGGAAGGGAGCAGTCATCTGTGAGAGAATGGAGACATGTTGGGCCAGCAGATCTTGAGCACAAATTCAAGACTGGTTAAAAGTGTCCAGGAAGGAGATGGAAGGATGTGATGTGGTAACCCTCTTGCCTCTTTATTCCCTACCTGGAACTCATGCTTGTTGCCCCACAAGCTCAAGAGAGGAGTTCTTTCATAGTACCTGATAAGAAATAAATACAGCCATGATTTGCTTGAGCATATGGTGATTGTTATTTACACTAACGTTCACTTGCTCATCACCACTTTTCCCTAGACATGCTGACCTCAGTCACTCCCTTTCCAGCCCTGCTGCTGCCCCAGACCTCCCCCTGAACTTCTTGCTGGCTTTGAAGTCATATGCTCTGCCCCCAAATTGTCAGTGTCCCTTTACCCTAATGCACTGTGACTGGTGAAACCATACCTCTTGCCTTGGGTCTCTCTGTAGAAACAAAATCCCCCTTCTGCTCATTGTGATGGTTTGGAAAGCCTGTCCATGACTGCTTTTATTAAACATCCTCCTGGAGGAGGCAGTCGTAGGAGGAAAAAGGAATGTGCTGGAGGGGAAAGTGTCTACAGGGCCTCAGGACCAATGGCTGCAGAAGTGCATCATATGATGAGACTGATGGTAGTATCTCAACAGTACAAAGCAAAGAAACCTTGACTCTAGGCTCTGCTCTTGACTATCTCCTGAATTACAGTAGAATTTTGGCCAGACTACAACTCTTTGTGTTTTAGGTGGCCTGGCTTAAAGTTAGGAGTAGATACCTACTAAGGGTTTCTTCTAATTGGACTAGATGGTAGTTTTAGGATCCTTCCAATTCTGTTCTGTTCTATTCTATTCTATTCTATTCTATTCTATTCTATTCTATTCTATTCTATTCTATTCTATTCTATTCTACTCTACTCTACTCTACTCTACTCTACTCTACTCTACTCTATTCTATTCATGTTTCATTAAAGGGATGAAGGCTGATTTAAATTCCCTAAAAATCAGTAGTCACTTCACCACCAATTCCAGTCACGCTGGCAAACCTCAGTAGTCAAGGCAGTATTACTAATTCTTAGCTTGGGGAAAATTTTCTTGGCACCCACCATTCCCCTGTCTTTCCAACTGTCTCTGAAATTTTTGGCTGAAGATTATTTTCTTTCAGACACATTTTTCTCTCTTTGTATATGAGTGTACATACTTGTGCGTGTAGGGAACAGGGTGAGTTATTGCAGCGTGACTTCCTAGCCAGATTGCCAGCTCCATTTGCACAATCATTGTGCATGTTTCCACAAGATTATACAACTCACTGGTCATTCCAGCCTCAGCTACACTATTTGACATGTTGACAATTGTCTCCTCCTCCTCCCCAGTCCTCTCAGAGACTGGCTTCACTCCACTGAAGTCAGTGGATATACAAAAAATAAACCCAGTGTTGAGCAGCAAAAGTCAGGCCTAACTGACAATATTTCTTTAACAGTCTATTCATTTGGTGCAGTTGAGATGCTTTCAAGTGACATTCTGTAGAGGAGAGGGAGTTATTACTATCACAATGCCATTTGCCAATGTCCACTTCTGTCTCATTCTCAATGGGACTTGAAGTCTATCTGGTTTTATTTTGACCTGATTTATGTGGTTTTGCACCATAACAAGCCCAGAGGAAAAGAAAAAATATATATTTAACATAAGAATTAACCAAAATACTTATATACATGAGAGTGTGAGCACAAAAACACAAAAACAAACCCCAAACCCTGTTCAAACCACCACGTTGCTCCGACAGATGAAATTTACCACCCACTGAAAACCTCTGGGCAGGAAACAGAATGCAGGTGAACCCATTCCAAGCCCTGAGAGTGCGGGCTCCATTCTCCTCTGCACACAGCCTTCATCTGGTGGCAAGAAAATTAATGTGATAGCACTGAGGGGATTAGCTGAGCAAACATGGCTTCAACATGACTTTGCTGTATTTAGCAGTGCTGGGGCAATTTTCAAAAGGACTTCAAAACAATAGGATGAGCCTCGGCTCAGTATAGCAGATCTCTGATGGGTATTTTTTATTATTATCTTTTTTTCTCCTCCCTTTTCCAGGGGAGGAGCTGCAGAAGGACCCAGTGACAAAGTTCCAAGGTCTGTAAGGTTTCCCCCAGAGCATGTAACAAATGAAGGAAACTGTGAAGGAGATTATCAATCAGGATCCAAAAGGATGCACTGTCCATGGCAGTGGCTCTGAACCTTCAAAGAGCCATTTTCTGAGCGAGTTTTTGGAATTTTGGTGGGCTCTGACCTGCAGTTTTCACTTCCAAAATAACTTGACTTTTCTAAAGTGGTAATTTCATTTTCATGATAATGCTAAACTCAAGCCACATGTGCTTTAATTTAAAGCAGGACCCAGGCGGTGGACCCTGCCAAGAAACAGTAGAGAAACATGCTTATTCTACTAGTTTGCTTGAGGCATCCAGCATTTTTGAATGCCTAGGCAGAAATATATTTTTTAAATAAGCCAATCCCAGAGAGAGAGAGAGAAAGAGGGTGAGCACAGAAGAGGGAGGGAGGGGTAGAAGGTTTCAGCACAGTGTTGCATTAAGCTTTTGTTGTATTGGCTGGTTAAATAACAACTGATGAACTGGAAACGGTGGAAATATTATTTATTGCCTTCACTGGCTGGGGTTTTTTTGACAGCAAAGGTGTTGTCCAGATCCCTTCTCTTTTTCAGACACAAATTGGCATGTTAGACTTCATCGTGGCAAGGATTATTAAATTGCTTTAAATATACACTTGGTTGCACAGCTCTTTCTACTAATTAAATCCCAGGGAGAGATATATTTACAGTCCTTTTTTTCAGCATGTTTAGGATTATTTTAAACTCTCCTGGGAGGCCCAGGAAAGCCTTGGTTTTTTTATTTAGTGAGAGGAAAAGAAAGATACAGAAAAGAAGGAAAGAAGAGGCAGGAACGAGTGGACAAATTGGAGAGTATTTTTTTTCCCCTTCTCCAGAAACCAGAGGACAATGGTCTTGGATTTTGGGGAGCTTTATGTCAAGTGAGAAGCTAGTACCTTCCCCCTATTAAAGTGCCTTCTGATTGATTGTATCAAATTTGTCAGTAGATTGCAAAGTGTATCACTAAGGCAAGAAAATATTATCTTCCTTGTGGAATAAATTATAAAGAATTGAGTGGTAAAAGACAAATGTTGAAGGGTCAGATCTTGATTTTTAGTGACTTTTGTTGGTTCTGCAGAGGCTCAATGTTTTTCTTAGTCAGGACACTCAGATTTTAGATGTTCACAAAGCAGATGTAGGTGCTTGAGAGGAGGTACCAGTCTTTGTAAAAAAAATTATTGATTGACTACTAGTGAAAACGTGTTTTGTTTCACTGGCTTCCAGACACCTACAGTAGAGATGCTCTTGACTTGTGCTTCTCGGGGTTTTTTCTTCTCTAAATGTGCACAGTTAATAACAAGAGCTGGGAATAGCAATAGCCATTTCTTTGTTGCACCCCTTACACCACAGCTGCCCCAGCTGTCAGTCTTTACCCCTGTAGTGCTTGGCTCTATGTTTATGATACAGGATAACTTGTAGAGGCCCATGTTGTCAGATACTGGCTGAATTTGCTCGTTTTAAGCAATCCCATTCTGGTCCTTTGTGTCTGACCCTTATCCCCTCATGCCACACATGTGCAGGACAATAATTCTTCAGTCAGGATTTTCTTCTCTACTTTCTTTAGCCCTGCCCCAGATGTCCTCAATGGTTAATTCCTAAGAATTCTGCTCAGTGTTGCAATCCCAGGCCCCTTCAAGTCTCCCCAAAATGGGACCCAGAAATTTCTAGCCAGGAAATCTCCCCTGTGTGCCAGTTCCATGGTGCAGCATCGATTTGCTGTTTCCATGGTGTCCATGTCTGAAGCTGGAAGTGGAATCAGTGTGGAGGATGCATCTGAATTCAGACAAGAACCCTTACAGACTCCAAGTGCCTCCAGTCATAATTTAAAAAAACCACCCCCATAGGTAAAAACCCAATGGGCTGCATTGGTCTACTCTGGACAAGTTTTTAAAATCCCTTGAAATAATAACCCATGTTCTCAAAAAAAGGTTTGGCTTTTGATCGTAAAGAAAATAGAGGGTGTTTTAACAAAGAATTTCTAATTTTGAAAGGCTGAGAGTTGCTTTTCCAACAATTCTTCCCTGGCCCTGGAACAGCAAGCCCTAAGACTGGTTGTTTTACAGTGAAATATCTTCAGCAAGTGGTATTTAGAACAGGAACCACAATGCCTCAAGACAGACATGATTCAATGATTTCCCAAAACAGGGATTTGAAATAAATATTGCATTACATCTTTCTGGGTTTGTTTTGTTTTTATAAGCCATCAGTAACATACATGTAGCAGCTTCCAGGAAGGATGTGCAGGTAATGAATTATCCATAAGAAATGACCAGGGGCTGAAAGCTCAGAGATTCCCTCTTTCCCTGAATTACCTGGCTGGCAGGCTATAACAATCATACATACCACCCACACACTGTTTTAAAAGAACATTATTAAGGTTGCAAACCAATTCTTAACTTAAAAATGAACCTTAAATCATTTACCCTGTGTGTATGAATTATATAAGTCTTTAATTAAAGGAACACCTAGTATATTTTCCACCACCTCATTCAGAATGTATGCTGCTCTCCTAATTCAATATTTTGTTCTCTGCTTATTATCTGAAGTGTGACCCCAGGCCTTATTTACAGTACAAATCTCATTCTGAAGACAGGATTATTAATTTCCTTGTGGCTTCTCCTGTGGGGTTCACCACCACAGGATCCAAGGACTTTACAAACATTCACTCATCATCCTTCCCAAATTGGAGAGGAGGGGGTGCTGTCATCCCCTTTGGTCTGTGGGAGAACCAAGGCTCAGGGAGACTGATGAACAGTGAAATCTGGGGGGACACATGGCCTGATCCTGCCCACTGAGATCAGCTGCAGGAATAATTGGCATTTCTGCAAGTCAGAATCTATGATCTTATCAGATACCTAAAAGATGAGAACTGTGCAGTTACTGACTTGTGGGTAAAATCTGGTTTCAGTGACAAGATGAGCTTAACAGACACCAGGATAAAAGTGATTACAACTCAACTAATTCAATCAAAGGACCATCCTCTCTTTTTCTTGCAGTCTTCATTTCCTCTTCTTTTTTTATCCTTGTCAGGCTGCAAAAGCAATGAGATTGCAGTACAGAAAATGCACAACTTTCATTTATGGTTCCTAAAAAAGAGTCTCATGGCACTGAATAAAGCAAGTGTCAGTGGGCTATGTAGGAAGCCATCAAGTCATTAGAATCTGCATGAACACCACTTAAACACAAGAAATCAAGTTGAAGTTGCACAAACACTCTTAAATTTGGTGATTTTTAACCTTTGCATTAACATTTTTTGTTTCATCTCCTGGGTTTTTAAGAAGACAGCCTGAAAACACAGACTTTCCCACAGGAATTGTGGTCCTGGCACCCACAAGGGTCATCATCAGGGCTGGAGCCTCTACATCACCCTCTCGGACTTCTGCCACTTGAAGTAACAGAATAATTGGGCACAGGAAAGCTTTGGGGAGGTTGCCTAATATCTTTAAAACTGTGTGAATTGTGGTTTTTCAAAAGCCTGAAACTTTGCCAATCCTGGGCAGAGTCTCACAGGGAATGCAAAAGATTCATTCTATCCATAGCAGCCAGGCAGCTGTAAAATTTGGAGTTCTCATTAGAAATGCCCTCAGAATTTAAATCCAAAAATTTAACCTAGCCTTCTTGGAAATGGCAAACCATTTCATCCTAAATCCTAAATTTCAGTCCCAACACAGAATCTTGGGAGAGTCACAATGAACTGAAAATTAGAGTGTTTTAGTAGTATTTGTTGGGCAATCTTAAGACCTATTGTGCCAAATGATGTTTATACATTTTTCTTCCCCTTGGAGTCAGGACATAATCTTAGAGACAAGATGTACCAAGAAATTACCTTTTGCCCATGCTTTGTTACAGTTCACTTGCAGCAGTTCAGGTGAATCAAAAAATGTGATCCATTTACCTGGCTGCTCACTCTTTCTGCTTGAGTTTGCTGTACTTTGACTGCTCAGGTTAAGGTAGGGAGAGGAATATATGCAATGAAAAACCTCAGATCATTACTACATCTATTCCCACTCCCACTCTTGGATGAGACTTTGAGTCAGACAATTCACTTCTGGTGTCTAGATAATTGGTCTCATTTTCTGAGGTGTGAAAAATATCACAGATCCCTCATGTCTGACAGGCACAACTGGAAAATTGCACACCTTTGCTGCCTAAATAAGAACTGAGCTGCTGAACTGGAAGTGGTGTGACTGAAAATGTTTGACCTTGCTATTGAAATTTTCAAGGCATTATCACACCTAAGTTGTACAACAGCCAATGAGAAATGTGAGAGCTCTTTGATGTGCAGCTCCATGCCTGCAGACCAAGCTGTTTTATGTCCAGATAGTTCTTCATTAGGTCAGGAGCTAATTCATTGCTGGTTGCTGCTACAAGGATTCCCTCTAAAGAGCAAATGTCACCTGCTGTAGGGCACAGAAAAAGGATCAGCCCGTGCACACCTGGGTGTGCATCTCTCTGACTCCATGAGATACCTCCCAAAATCCCCACACAAATGAGACCTGCCCTACACAAAGCAGATACAAAAGGGAGGAGAGGAGTGCCAGGAGGCATTCACTGGTGGAAAAGGTTAATGTGCCCCTGTGGGGGCCTATTACTCATTTCTGAACATGTTTCTCAGTCCCAGCACAGACTGGGATGCCCCTGCTGGATGGGTTTCTCAGCAGCTAGAGGGGTGGCTTTCCCAGTCAGTGCCAGCAGGGGAGTAACCTGTGAGCAGCTTTGGGGCAAATATCTGGAGAGCCTCAGGTTGACCATTTGGATGTTATTTTCAATTTAAATACTTCCCATGTGGCAGCTAATTGTTATTTGATATGTAAAGTGTGGCAGAGGCTGCAGGTTTTATAACTGATAATTAGGTGGGTTTCGGATAATATTTTTATTTAAATTATTTGGGGTTTTCTGACAGAAATTACAGTTCATTACAAATCCCCTTTTTTTTTTAACCTCAATGAAAATTAAGAAGCTACCAAATACAAATCCAACACATGAAGTGCTCTGAATATTTTCCCCAAGATGCAGTTTGCCAAAATGTTTGAATTTTGAGCAGAAATGTTTTTTCCCACATTTTCAGATTGTCAACAGAAAAAAAAAAGAAAAAAAAAAGAAAAAAAAAATTCATTTTGCTCAGTACTATCTGGGAAATCATTTGGACAGATGCTCTGTCAACAACATCCATAGAATTTAGCCCCAAGGGTGTTATATCTGTGTTTCTCAAGGCCTACTCTATCATAGCTTGCCATACCCTTTGGTAACACTGTAGGTAGACCATTGAATTAATCAGGTTTACATGATTTTTGCCCACTGGAACTGGAATAAACAAAACAAATGCTAATGTCTAAACCAGAACAACTACATGTCTTTCTGATGAATTATGAAAGCCAAGAAGTATGTATTTTTTTAAGCAAGAACAATGGAGGGCTGACATTGCAAAAGGCCTGATAAATGATACTAAATTGTTTTCTTTTCAGTGCTTTCCACTGTTGCCACTTGTTTTAAGCCCAAAAGACCAGCTCCAGAAAAGGAAATCTTGATTTTAATTAATGCAACAACTCCCAGTCAAGCTGATGATTTATTTGTTCACTCTGTCATTAAAACCCCTCAATCTGGATGCCACATTCCATGAAGAGCCTTACCAGACGTGGGGTTATTTGCAAGGAGACTTATTCACAGTAGTTAAAAGCAAACTTGTACTAGGATTGGAATATTTAAGGCTTTTTAGCATCCAACTATTTGTTTCCAGGTCGTCTGAATTAAATCTGTCAGGATACAGTCTTGCAATGTGATGGAATAAAAAAAAAGGAGACCACTAGTTTAATACATGGTTGTAACCAACCAATAAAATAGTCCATTTTCCCTCCCTCTGAAACACTTGCAAGTTTAGGTCTGTAAAGGTTAAATAATTGGTTTAACCTGATCCCTCTATGACTCTCCTTTACCTTGTGGGAAAACTCCTGTAAGCTTATTGTAAACATAATTATGCTGTGTGGGCTTTTCATTAATCTAGCACAAAACCACAAGATGACATGCATCAGACTATTTTTTCCCTTTCTGGAACTTGCCCCTACTTGCAGTTGCTGCAAGTTGCTTACTTGTATAGTCTGAGCTTTTTTGCAAATGTACCATGAACTAAATCTTCCCTGTTTTTTACATTCTGAGAATTAAACAGGAGGTGGCCAAGGGTTATTAACAAGGAGTTTAGGGCAGACCCACTTCTTTAGCTATTACATGGCAGACAGAAAATCTCTTACCCTCCTGTTCTTGGGTTTTGGTGGTAAGTCAAGCAGCAAAATACTGTTTGAGAATGTGAAACACAGAGGCTAGAAGCTACTTCCAGCAATGATGCTGAACCAAAGGGCACACTGTACATTGTCTTGGTGGCAATGAAGCCTCCTGAATTACACACAGTTTGCAAGCTGGTGTGGATACTCTACCTTGCCTATGGTAGGCAGCTGCCTTGCTACACTGATGCTTTGACACACAAAATTACTGATGTAGTTTTGAAGAAGATGAAGAAGCAGATGAGATGAAGCCAGTTTTGCTGGGTTACCCCAGAGCTTAGCGTGCAGCTGAAGTTATCCTGCAGGGAAGCAATGGGACATCTGGGAACCATTGGCTTCTCCTCATGAGGACTTTTAGAGACCAAAAGTTTCTACTTTATAAAGCATGTGACAAATATCTAGTGGCTCCTGGGGGATTTGGGGTCAAGAATTTTGAAAGCAGTGGCTTATTGTGTTGGGTTTGTGAAGGGTAACATGGACATCTAGGGTGTGTTCATTAAATAAAGGTCAAGTCCAAGGATATCCCAATTTACAGGTATCTGCAGGCTAGTTGAGCTGTAGTCCTTTGCTTTCTCATTCTCCTGGGAACCACATAGAAACACCCCAATCTCTCCCACAACCCAGCAGTTGTATATTCTAGGGGCATTGACTGGAGACCAGGCCTGGAAAGCACCTTGCAATGTAAGAGCCATTTCCCCTGCCATCTATTAGGGAGGAAAAAAAAATAAAAATAAAGAAAAATAGTAGCACTTGGTCAGTTGCCTTAAAGAACATTTTAAAAATATATAATTTAAGAAGTGCTTTACATAGTCCTGTTAAATACACTGAAATAAAGGGTATATATTATATAAAGTTATCTTTTCATTTTCTTTCCAAAAATAAGCACAGCCATTTCTTGAATACGCCTCACAAGGTTGGTTTGTGAGCGTGGCCTGTTGCAAGCAGCAGAGCTGCACTCCAGCCATCTGGATTGCAGCAGGGCTTGCAGATGGAGCAGCTCTGATCCAAGAGGATCAAGCAGCTCCCTGCAAGCTGCCCGGTGCTTCCAGCAGAACTCGCGGATCCGCTCCGGCACAGCGCTGCAGTAACGGAGCCGCTCGGCTTTCAAACCAGAGCTGGCTCCCCTCCAGCTGAGCAACTGCAGATCTCTCTGCAGAGGACCCTGGAGGAAGCCCCACAGCTGGTGCTCCTGGGGTGGGAGCAGGGACAGTAGCCCCCTTGTTAGCAGCACCCACCATGGTGCATAATCCAAGTTAGCTGCCGGCTTAACAGTAGCTCAGCTGCTACTTCCAACCCTGTGTAACTGAGGTGTAGCTGAAAAGCAGAAAACACCTTAAAAAAGGAGAATGTTTTTTCTACTGTTGTTCCCCTATTTGGGAGCTAAGGGATGGACTGCGGTTGGTATTGCAAAAATATCCATATTGTCATCTTTAGACAAATGTGGAGCTTCCAGTCTGCTCACCCTGTTGTAGTCAAGGGGGATTTTTTTTTTGGGGGGTGGCAGGAACAAAAGAAACACTGCACTTCAAGAACTTGTTCCAGAAATCAAGCTGTCAGGGTCTCCCATCAAAGCCCTGTAACCAGGTGACTCCGTGGTCCAGAGCTGATAAGTGAGAATTGCAGTAGCTGCAAAACAGGGCACAAGATAAAATTGCTGTTGTGGAGGCTTTTTTGGAGAAAAACTTGCCAAACCAAACTGAACTCTTTTTCTGGCACAACAAGAGACTTTTTGGATAAGGGAGAAGCATAAATGTTTTATCTTGCCTCTATTAAGCTTTTGATATGGTATTAAACAGCATTCTTAGGGGTAAGTCAAAATAATAATACATGGGAGAAAAAAAAAAAGCTGAGAAACTAATGGCTGCCAATATTACACTCTCTACCAGGAAATATGTCATGAGTGGAGTTCTGTAGCAGTTTTCTGTGGTGATATTCAATGTCCTCATAGATGAATTGGTGATAGAGAGAGAAAGCCCATTAAATACATGAATCATGAATTATGCTAACATCCAAATGTGAATTCTGAAAGTATATTCATGGACCAGAGTAGAATTTAACTAATTTTCACAATATAAATAAATGATTGGTAAAAAATAGGATGCTATTTGACAATGGTGATAGGGAATGCTGTTAATAAAACATGACATAATCCTTCTGTTCTACTTGGTTTGCCTAAATTTAAATTTGGTTACTGTATTAAACCTGAGAACTATATAGTCCAATGGCAGAAGAGACACAAAAGTTCATCAAGAATGGTAAAAAATCTAGAAAATATGAACTTCAGATTGAAGGAATTAGGATCTCTTCTTTATAGAAGATTGCAGGGAGACAAGATAGTGGCCTTCAGATACATGAAATAAGCAGTCAGGAGGAAGAGACTAAACCATCCTCACATCTAGTGTAGGTAAAACAAAAAGTAATAGGTTTAAATTGCAACGAGAAAGATTTAGGATAGCCTGTGGGGAAAAATGTAAACATAAATGTAATTAAGTATGGAGATGGATTGCTTTGCAAGGCTATGGAATCTCCAGAAAAGGAGGTGTTTAAGAATAGGTAAGACAAGCATTTGCTGGGACTAATATAGCTATCATTTGCTAATGCTGGTTTCCCACAATAGGCCAGACGACCTTTTGAAGACTTCTTCCACCCTTTTCTTTTACAGGAGAAGGTGAAGCATGTTAACTAGAGCATTTTATGAATGGAGCAGAGCTGTAGAACATTCATATTATTACTACTAACATATGACTTTGATTCCATTTTTCCACAGTAATCTTCCTTAATTTTTCATAGAATCATAGAATTGTCTGGGTTGGAAGGGACCTCAGAGATCACCAAGTCCAACCCTTGATCCACTACCGCTGTGGTTCCCAACCCATGGCACTGAGTGCCACATCCAGTCTCTTTTTAAATATCTCCAGGGATGGAGAATCCACTACTTCCCTGGGCAGCCCATTCCAATGCCTGATCACCCTCTCGGTGAAGAAATTCTTTCTAATATCCAACCTGAACTTCCCCTGGCACAACTTAAGACTGTGTCCTCTTGTCTTGCTTTTAATTGTTTATATGCTGAATTATTGTAGTGTCCTTCTAAATATCTTTGATTCAAAGATCTCTTTCATGTGGGCATTCATACAGTCCGTTATGTATTTCCTTATTCTCAGGACAGTAAGATATCAGGTAAGGTACTAAATAACATGAGAGGGATAGTAGAAGATGATCCTTATTCCTTGAAATCCCCACTGTCCTGAACAACAATTTTATGTCAAAACTAAGGACATCTGTATTTCTTTCCACTTGAAGAAAGTTTTTCTATTAAAAAATTCCAGTTGCAGAAGACTAGATTAGTTTTACCTCCTTGAAAATATCGTTCATTTCTTAGACTACACAACTTAGTTCTTCAGTTTCCTTTTTGAAAATGAAACATAACACTATTACAATAGAGAATATAATTATATTTTATTGTACCAGAACAAAAAAATCAATATAATAAGTGCAAAGACAGAAGATGCAGGTCACAAGCCAGGACAAAGACATGGACTGTCTGAAGACATGACACCCTTAGGTTTTTTTGAACCTTGGCAGAAGTACAGAATGCACAAGACTATGTATTTTTACAGTATTAGACTTTGACTTTAGTACTGGATAAATTTATATACGTGTATCTATGTCTTAGCTTAACATTGGTACCTAACTGTGTTCCATGGATGAGCAGAATATGGTCCCCTTCCCTTTCAGCATAAACGAAATTCCTCTTTTCTTGAGGACTGATTGCTATGCAAACAAAAGGAGATGTCATAGAAAATTCTGCCAGTTATGAAGAGTGACTCCAAGAAGCAGAGTGGATGCCAAACACATTGCTCTGCAGACCTTTTCCATGGTTTCTTTTCATTTTGGATGCGGTATTTGTAGATTATACTTAGCATTTATTTTGAAACTAATTAATTTTGACTGTTTATTATGTATCTAAAAAGGCGAATGTCTCATATCCACTTTTTAATATTCCTATTTCATTTTTTCCTTAGCAAATCGCTAGTGAAAGCCCTTTAGCTAAAAAGACTGTGAAACATATCCTCTCAAAAAAGAAAGATGAGGGTGATTTTTTTTCCTCACATTTTCAGAACTTTTTCCATAAACTGCTTTGGACTGAAAAGCTCCCTCTCTGGAAGTGTTCAAGGCCAGGTTGGATGGAGCTTTGAGCAACTTGGTCTAGTGGGAAGTGTCCCTGCCCACGGCAGCTGGGGTTGGAACTAGATGATCTTTAAGGTCCTTTCCAACCCAAACCATTCCATGATTCTATGATCTCTGGCATACGTACCACAAGAGAGCAGGATAAAACAAAATCTTCCCTGGCTCTTCTCACAGCATGTTTCAAGAATCCCCTATATCCTTCAGGACAGAGCAGAAAACACTGAAACAACATTACAAAATAAATAAATTCTTCAGAACATCCTTCCTCAAAATCAACCTTGCTTAGACTGTAGAGATCAGTAGTCTCAGTTTTTCATTAGCACCACTTTGATGCCTCTGGTTTTGCCTTAGGCAGTAGCTGTAGGTACTGCTGGCTTTTTGGTTATTCTTTTAAATCAATACATGTATTTCCAGCTGACTTTATGGGTCACTAGATCAGGCCCTATTAAAACTTTGTAAGAGTTTTGTTAAACCAGTGAACTTGGGTCCAGAACATCTCTCCAGATTCTAAGCCCTGCTGAAGTAAGGTATATAGATAGTTAGGTTAGACTCCCTAAAGCAGTAAATAGATTATTTCTCTTTCATTGATGATACAGGAAGACCTGAAGGACAGTATTTCTCTGCAGCACCTCACTGAGGTGAGATGAATCTACATATATTATAACTGTGCAGCTGAAACCCCAAATAGACACTGAGAGACCTGGGTTCAGACAGTAACCACCACACTATTGTCTCTCATAGATGAAGGCTCTAGAGGAACTCAACGTTGCTCTACAATTCTTTTGCTGGTCATACAATATTTTATCATAGAAATCAATTTTTTCCCTAGTGCTGAGTCCCTTTAAGATATGGCAGGCCCTGTGATTCATTAGTATTTACTCTTTTGATTAGCTTAATACTTTAACAGATGCAAGGAGGACTGAAAAGGAGAATGACAGGAAGCTGAACATGAGCCAGCAGTGTGCCCAGGTGGCCAAGAAGGCCAATGGCATCCTGGGCTGTGTCAGGAACAGTGTGGCCAGCAGGTCCAGGGAAGGGATTCTACCCTTGTGAGGCCACAGCTTGAGTCCTGTGTCCAGTTCTGGGCCCCTCAGTTCAGGAAGGAGATTGAGGTGCTGGAGCAGGTCCAGAGAAGAGCAAGGAGGCTGTGAAGGGATCCAGCACAAGTCCTGTGGGGAAGGGCTGAGGGAGCTGGGGGTGTTCAGCCTGGAGAAGAGGAGGCTCAGGGGAGACCTCATCACTCTCTACAACTCCCTGAAAGGAGGTTGGAACCAGGAGGGGGTCAGGCTCTTTTCCCAAGTAGCTGCTAGTATGACAAGAGGGCATGGACTTAAGCTCTGCCAGGGGAGGTTTAGGTTGGATATTAGGAAAAAATTCTTTACATAGACGGTGATCAGGCATTGGAATGGGCTGCCCAGGGAGGTGGTGGATTTTCCATCCCTGGAGGTTTTTAAGAAGACACTGATGTGGCACTCAGTGCCATAGTCTGGGAACCGTGGTTGTAGTGGATTAAGGGTTGGACTTAATGAACTCAGAGCTCCTTTCCAACCCATCTGACTCTGTGATTCTATGACAGCCAGAAATAATCAGAGATGCTGTAATTTAAAATAAGAAGTATCATCTCAGACTCATTGCCTTTAGCTTGTTAGCTCTTAAGGCTTATTCTTTTGTGTCTTTGTCACAAATTAAACACCTTCTCCAGTGCCTGGAGGAAGCAAAAGATGATTTTGAAATTTATTCTCCACTTTAAGTCATACAGAAAGAGTGTATTCAAGCTAGATACAAGTTTGTGTAGGACCAGAACCAGGAGCCAGGTGCTTTGGGCCTGCAGTATCTCCATGTTGATCATGTCATCTCTGTAATACATTGGATATTTTATGTTAGAGAAGGGCAACCTGTTTGAGTTTTTTTGGTTGGGTTTTTTTGTGTGTTTTGTTTGTTTGTTTGTTTGTTTGTTTTTAATGTGAATACTTACAAAGTTAACTGTCATTTCTAACATTGACCCATCAGAGTTTTCTGGCTAATTAAGAAAGTCCTGTCTTCCTCCAACATATTGATAGTTCTCAAGAGTAAAACTGTTAAATACTCCCTTATCACCAGCAGTGAAGTCATCTAAACTTCGCTTAAGGATGCTCATAATGTTTGCCTCCAGCTCCTTTGAACCAAAATCATTCCTGACTGCTTATTCTTTCCCAAAAACTGCCTCCTTCAGTTCTTTTGCTGACATCGTCCAAGGAATTCAGGATGTTCTTACAGAAATCAATGGATTAATGCTCACAGAGACCCTAAAAAACAGAGAATTATTATATTTCTGCTTCAACAGTGTGAGGAATTGAGGTATAACAAAAAATCTTGTTACACAAAAGACAGATACACACAGTCTTTGAGTAGCAAACAGATTCATGATTTGTTTTCTGGACTTCAAGTCCATGTTCATGCAGAAACACAATGCTTTGCCTCTCTATGTAATGCATTCTCCTCTTCCTTCAAACATCTGTCCTTGAAGCTCCCACTCAGTGTAAATGTATTATAATCCTTAGCTTCAATATTTCATTCAAGTCATCCCATAAACAGACACTTTCAAGAGTAAATAATTCCAGTCTGAATCAACCCCTTTTGTGTGACTCATTCTTCCCATGTATCATGTTTGCAGTTAGATGATTTGGGCTTTCCAGTTGAAACGTACCTCTCATCTCACTAATTATTTAGACATCAGTATCTGCTTTCTATATATTAGTGGGGGAAAAGCTTCCAAATATTCTCAATTTTTTTTCTTGCATTTTCATCACAGCCAGTTCAAAGGCAAATCTGATTCTTATTCATGTAGAATAAGCATGTCAAGTTTCTAATCCCAGTACAGCCTTTGCTGCAGTCCTACGTTATTTATTCCATTTATCCAACATTTTCATTGTCTTCCAAAAGCACAAAATCAGGCAGGGATAGAGCTGAGGTTTTGGAACAGATTTTCATTGGCATAAGTGGCAGTGAGGTGCCTAACTCTTAGGCAGCTCAGATGGACAAGTAATACAGTAGTTCAAAGTCTTTGGGGATCTGAAAATCACTTCCCAATGCCCCAGAGTGCAGCAAAACAACCAACTTCACCCTTACTTGTGGAAAGTGTGTCTGGATGAGGAGTCAGTGCAGAAGAAGTGTGTGCTGTAAACTCACACCTGAATTTACTTCATAGCAGCTTCCCTTTTGTAGAAAATCCCTATATATATAATGAAGACAAATAAAGTCCGTGTTTTCACCAGTCTGCTCTTTGTTGTAATCATGCTAGATTAGGGATTAAATTTAAAAATTAAGGTTTTGCTACCTGATTGGCAAAGATGAAAACATCAATACGATGTTTACAGAGTCTATGTACATCCTGGTCCCTATTTTATTGTGTGAAAACAGTATTTTTTTAAATGACAGCTCATGTCACAACTGTGCCCAGCTTTCTGCTCTGCTTTGTTTCTAAACCCAGAGAAAAGAATTCACTTGAAGCCTGCAGTTTTGGAAAAATCTTAAGAAGAGGTGATTAAATTCCATGGAGTAACAGGATCCTTTTCCTGCAGCCTGATTATTTATATGGGATTTTGACAGCTAGAAGGAAAATTATTTTTCTTTTCTTTTAAGCCTGTCTCTGGTCTCAGATTCACTGAAGCTTTGAGTGCAACAGGCAGGCAAATGATATCACAGTCAGTTCCAGGAGCACCCTGTAGTGACTGAAAGGGCACTTGGCACAATTATGTTTCCTTCCCCATGGAAATTAACTGAGGATCCTTAGCTCAGGTAGACCTCAGTGGCTTGGCCCTGCAAAACTGTTTTCCCTGTTGCTACCTGTGTGTAGGAAAGGCTGGCTGTGGAAGTCAAAGTCAAATAATAAGGCTTCAATGGTATTTGCCATTTGAAGAAGAGAGAAGCCCCCAAGTATGCCTGGAAGAAGAACAGCAGGGTTCAGTATTTGGTACTGTTTTGGAGGGAGTGGAAAGTGGAGCAATGTACCAGAGGCAGATATGCAAAAAATTGCCTTTGGCATCAGGGTCTTGACAGATAATTGTATCTAGGTTGGGAAAAGAGTGTGCAGAGGGAATTTGCTTTAGCTTGTATCTGAGGCTAATTTGGGCTGTTGTAGTGTTTGTACATTGATGATAGTCTGTGTCTTTCTGTGCCTCAGTTTTAACTACACAGTGCTGTGTAAAGCTGAAGGTCTGTTAGTTTATAATGGTCCAGTTGGGATACTGGTATATATGACAGAGTTGGTATCTGGACCTAGAACCTGAAATTGACACCACCTTGGTTCAGGTGAGACAGGCACAGTGTAGGTTGAATAAGGAGTCACACCTTTCCCCACTGCCAAGCAGAGGTTAAGACAAGAACTACATGAATCAACCAAGATTTTGGTTGATTCATTTTCAGCAAGCACCTTTTCTACGAGCAAATGCTGTCTTTTCAAAAACAGAAGTGATTTGCACGTGTGTACATTCTGGTGACAAATAGATGAGTATAACTTACATCTGTTCAATGCCCACAGCTAATGTTAGAGCTCTGCAAAAGCCATGTTGAAATCCATGCTCGTCCCACTCCACATGCAGGATTTAAACCAACACTTTGCTGTTTCTTGGGCAAATTTCCTGTTTGATTGTTTTTTTGGTTTTTTTTTTACAAAGCTTCAACATTGGGATATTTTTTTCACAAATGAGTTGTACCTACCTAGCTCAACTTGCAAAGGATGCTCTCTACTGAAGGTCTTACTGCCCAACAGCTTCCACAGACAGCTAGAAAGTAAAAAAATAGCCCTCATCAGAAAAAGAGGAGATAGAAAGGCTTCATAAAATTAACCAAGTGAAATCCAGGCAAGTTCTAGTCTGGAGGGGAATTGAAATCTGCAGATGAAACACTAGCACAACAGCTGGGATCTCTCCCAGACAGAACACATAGGTGCAGTGTATGGATCTCATCAAAGACAGACACAATCGGGAGTCTCTTTGGTTTGTGCTCATTCATGCCTTGCCAGTTCTGCTTGCTTTGATGATAAAATTCCTTCTCACTGCAGTTTCAAGGAAATTGGGAGAAAAATGCACAAAAATACTTTGGAAAATTTCACCAGGGCTTTTAGAACAATTTTCTGCTAAGCAGTCGGTGTTTTGTCTTTAAGGGGGATTTACAGTGTTTCAACCAATTCTAAATAGGAAACTAAATCAACCTGTCACTAAAAGTAAAATGTTGACTCATGTTGACATTTGAGCCAAAACTCATAACAGGCCTTGGGAAGAACAGTTAAGATCTCTTGCATCTGCTTCCTATCTGGAAGTAGAGGATATTAACATTTGCTTTACTTTTGACTAAGAAAGGAAAAGGATGAGTTAACACCAAAAAAGATGAACTGAATTAAAATATAAAAAACCCAACAACCTTCATATTTGTAGTTTCTCTCAAAAATATGAATCTTATTCATAAGAATTCATAGTGTTAAGAGTGGTGAACTGGGGAAATGCTATGAATTCTGCTCCAGTAACATTCAGTATTTGCAACAGTTGAAATTACAAGACCTGAATTCATGGGCAAATCCAATACAGTGATAATTTTCCTGATCTTGTAACTGATGATGCAGAGGGCCATAAGTTCTGAGAGTTGCAGATGGTGCATGCCAGCTGTGTTGAGGAGATAACCTAGCAGTACTAAAGACTAAAATATACATGACAAGTGACAAGCTGGTCACTCTTCCATAAAACCTAACCCATCTTTCCAAGAAAGAGTTCCAGCCATTTAGGAAAACATCCATCAAAGACTTCTGGAAGGGAAAAAAACAAACAAAAAACCAAACCAAACCCAAGCCAAAAATGAACAAACAACAAAACCCACCAAAAAAACACCAAACAAAAACAAAAAAACCCAAGAGTGTTTTCCACCAGATATTTAAGGTTAGGAAACAGAGCAGATCAACTAAGTCTTGCAATACATGACCACCCAATGGTAACAAACTGTCAGTCTCTGAGCCTTAGTTTCCCAAACTCTGCTGGAGGTGACTGAGACTCATTTCCAAAGCTTTCAGCTGAGATGTTTTATTTAATGAGTTTTGTTGTGTGGGAACTGATTAAGAATAATGATATGATAAGGTCTGTCACTCAACTGGGAAATAGCTTGACTTAATAAATTTGAGCTCAGATGCTGCCAAGTGCTATCAGAGAGTGAAACTGATGTGTCAAAAAAGAATCCAGCCCACCAAACCTTATGCTATGGGTGACAGGATCTGGCTTGATCAGAGTCCAGTGGACCCAATATGATAATCTCATGGTGAAGTTTTGTGGTTGCCATTATGCAGAGAATCAGTCCAGGTGATCTGAATGGTGCCTCCTGGCACGAGAAGATATTAAGTAGAGGGGTGTTTGGATCTCTGTTCTGAGTGTGTTGTTTAAAATGACATTTTTTCTGTCTGCTTTCACACTGTGAGTGCAAGGTATTCACTCGCACTCAGTGAGGCTTTAGCTGCTCTAATCAAGAAGCTGCAAATGTTGTCTTTGGGAATGGGGCTAAATATATTCATAAACTTTTGCAGGAGCAGGCATTAATCAGAGCAACCCTTTTTAAAAGGACTGCATTCAATTAAATTAATTTTGTTTCTTTGTATTTAATTAATTCCATGCTTCAGGGTTTCCACTGGATGCCTGGAGAGGCCAGGAAGATTTTTTTTTCCCACCTTTGATGAATAACTTGGCTGCTGATTTTTGGTGGTTTTTTCCCCCCTCTTTTTCTCAGATTCATCAGAGATTGGCAACAGTCTGACATGGGACATGAGGTCAGGTGCACTGTTGTTTCCCTCTTGATTTCTTCATGCTCCTGTTCTCAGGTTTAAACCACTCTTCAGTAAAATTTCTCCATATTAGATTTTCAATAATTTTGTGCTTTGACTAGATTCCTTGGACATTTTCATCTGGCCAGTGTCCTGCAACAGAAGGTACCCAAATCATTCATGATGACTTGAGTGTCCTCTGGGGTCGTCTCATGCAATATTAGGGTTTTGAGGTTGTTTTGCTTTCTTGAGCTATAGAACTTATTATATTTTTCTGACCGTTGGGGAATGAAGCCAATATTTGGATTTGGGCATAGAATAGGTCCTTGGGGGACCCCCCAGGCTGAGCACCAGTAACATCTTTACATACAGGGCATAGATGAGGTTATCCAGGTGATGTCCTCTAGTCTGGTATCTCAGAGAGGTCTCAGCATGAAATCAGAGCTTCAATTCATGGCTGGTGTAAAAATAATCTGGAGACCAATGCTTTTCTTCATCTAGATTGCAGTTAAATGCTCAGCTTGAAATAAAACCTTGTGATGATAGCTGGGATAACAAGTAACTCTAGTAACTACAGCAGTAATGGATCAAGGGTTGGACTTGATGATCTCTGTGGTCCCTTCCAACCCAGACAATTCTATGATTCTATGATTCTAACAAGGCTCCCTGGACCAGAATAGGGTTTTGTGGAGTTCATCATTAACTAGGAATATGACAAGTCACTTTCTTCATAAGGTACCCAAAATCCCTTTTTTTTTTTAGTGGATCTAATATACTGAATATAAAACAGCTGTTTTTTTCTTTTTTTAAAGTAAAGCATGTTTCTGAGCAGGCTGTGCAGGTTGTCTACCCTGGGGTTTTTTTACATGGACCAACACAGGGACTGTGTTTTCTTCAGAAAACCTCAGAGGAAAGGTCAATATCCAAAGCTGCCTTGGGCTGGAAGAAGATAGGGATGGGGTTGCATTTATGCCTTAAAATCTTTCAGAATTAGTACAGGACAAGACTTGATTTAAACTAGGGTAACTAAGACCAGAGGCAGTGCCCTGAGGCTGAGTACCAGGTACCTACTTCAGCCTCAGGGTCCAGGTCTATTCCCTGATTATCTGAGTAAGAGACATAAGGAGAGAGTATTACAGCTCCTGATCCTCTCTGGGCTCTTCATTGTAGAGAGTATTATTTTAGCAGGCAGGTCTTGCTTTGAGATAAGACCAGGACAAGGTTTACTAATTCTTCCTCCTAAAAAACCTCCTTCAGGTAGTGAAGACCATAGAAATTACTCTTAACACAAATGTTCTTTACTTGAGCTCACAGATTGGGTTTCTTTTTAAGTCCAGGTTTGGGTTGGGATTGTAAATGTTGTGATGAGGCTAAATGTGGAATGTTGCATTCTGGGGCTACAGTTCAAAGGTTGTATCTCCTTTCTGCCTGAAACACTGTCCTGAAGTGGAAGGAAAAATGTTGCTGTTAGTGCACCACATCAGGTCTGACATGCTGCAGTGCAGGACTTTTATGTTTTCAGGGATTCCCTCAAAAAATCTCCAGGATGAAGAACAAAACCAACGACAAAAAAAATTTTTCTTGGCTCAAGTGAATTTCCTCCAGCAAAGGTAAGGACAAGAGTTTCTCAATGTTTGGGTTGAGTGTAGGATCAAATTCCTCCAGAATTAATAAACATCACAAAACTCATTGTCTGCTGCTGAAACACAAGACGTCTACCTCTGAGCTGCCTCCTCTGACACCAGATGAACAGCAAGCACTTAACAATGTTCCTTGGGAGAGCAAAACCCCCTATTGCAGACATTTGTCTCCTGGGGAAAAGATGAGAAAAAGCAGACAGCAGCTGACAAACGCCAGTCACATCTCTGAATGAGCCACTGGAAAACAGTCACAAATTATGATGGGGAACTCAACATACGAACATAACACACCAACACATGTTTAGTCATCCGTTCATCAGACAAACTTCATACCAAACACAGAGAAGGATTTTGCCCCAGTTATAACTGTCTCTTATANAGTAGAGGGGTGTTTGGATCTCTGTTCTGAGTGTGTTGTTTAAAATGACATTTTTTTCTGTCTGCTTTCACACTGTGAGTGCAAGGTATTCACTTGCACTCATATTAGTGAGGCTTTAGCTGCTCTAATCAAGAAGCTGCAAATGTTGTCTTTGGGAATGGGGCTAAATATATTCATAAACTTTTGCAGGAGCAGGCATTAATCAGAGCAACCCTTTTTAAAAGGACTGCATTCAATTAAATTAATTTTGTTTCTTTGTATTTAATTAATTCCATGCTTCAGGGTTTCCACTGGATGCCTGGAGAGGCCAGGAAGATTTTTTTTTCCCACCTTTGATGAATAACTTGGCTGCTGATTTTTGGTGGTTTTTTCCCCCCTCTTTTTCTCAGATTCATCAGAGATTGGCAACAGTCTGACATGGGACATGAGGTCAGGTGCACTGTTGTTTCCCTCTTGATTTCTTCGTGCTCCTGTTCTCAGGTTTAAACCACTCTTCAGTAAAATTTCTCCATATTATAATTTTGTGCTTTGACTAGATTCCTTGGACATTTTCATCTGGCCAGTGTCCTGCAACTGAAGGTACCCAAATCATTCATGATGACTTGAGTGTCCTCTGGGGTCATCTCATGCAATATTAGGGTTTTGAGGTTGTTTTGCTCTCTTGAGCTATAGAATTTATTATATTTTTCTGACCGTTGGGGAATGAAGCCAGTATTTGGATTTGGGCATAGAATAGGTCCTTGGGGGACCCCCCACGCTGAGCACCACTAACATCTTTACACACAGGGCATAGATGGGGTTATCCAGGTGATGTCCTCTAGTCTGGTATCTCTGAGAGGTCTCAGCATGAAGTGAGAGCTTCAAATCATGGCTGGTGTAAAAATAAGCTGCAGACCAATGCTTTTCTTCATCTAGGTTGCAGTTAAGTGCTCAGCTTGAAATAAAACCTTGTGATGATAGGTGGGATAACAAGGCTTCCTGGACCAGAATAGGGTTTTGTGGAGTTCATCATTAACTAGGAGTATGACAAGCCACTTTGTTCATAAGGTACCCAAAATCCCTTTTTTTTTTTTTAGTGGATCTAATATACTGAACATAAAAAAGCTGTTTTTTTCTTTTTTTAAAGTAAAGCATGTTTCTGAGCAGGCTGTGCAGGTTGTCTACCCTGGGTTTTTTTTTATATGCACCAACACAGGGACTGTGTTTTCTTCAGAAAACTTCAGAGGAAAGGTCAATATCCAAAGCTGCCTTGGGCTGTAAGAAGATAGGGATGGGGTTGCATTAATGCCTTAAAATCTTTCAGAGTTAGTACAGGACAAGACTTGATTTAAACTAGGGTAACTAAGACCAGAGGCAGGGCCCTGAGGCTGAGTACCAGGTACCTACTTCAGCCTCAGGGTCCAGGTCTATTCCCTGATTATCTGAGTAGGAGACATAAGGAGAGAGTATTACAGCTCCTGATCCTCCCTAAGCTCTTCATTGTAGAGAGTATTATTCTATCAGGCAGGTCTTGCTTTGAGATAAGACCAGGACAAGGTTTACTAATTCTTCCTCCTAAAAATCCTCCTTCAGGTAGTGAAGACCATAGAAATTACTCTTAACACAAATGTTCTTTACTTGAGCTCACAGATTGGGTTTCTTTTTAAGTCCAGGTTTGGGTTGGGATTGTAAATGTTGTGATGAGGCTAAATGTGGAATGTTGCATTCTGGGGCTACAGTTCAAAGGCTGTGTGTCCTTTCTGCCTGAAACACTGTCCTGAAGTGGAAGGAAAAATGTTGCTGTTAGTGCACCACATCAGGTCTGACATGCAGTGCAGGACTTTTATGTTTTCAGGGATTCCCTCAAAAAATCTCCAGGATGAAGAACAAAACCAATGACAAAAAAAATTTTTCTTGGCTCAAGTGAATTTCCTCCAGCAAAGGTAAGGACAAGAGTTTCTCAATGTTTGGGTTGAGTGTAGGATCAAATTCCTCCAGAATTAATAAACATCACAAAACTCATTGTCTGCTGCTGAAACACAAGACGTCTACCTCTGAGCTGCCTCCTCTGACACCAGATGAACAGCAAGCACTTAACAATGTTCCTTGGGAGAGCAAAACCCCCTATTGCAGACATTTGTCTCCTGGGGAAAAGATGAGAAAAAGCAGACAGCAGCTGACAAACGCCAGTCACATCTCTGAATGAGCCACTGGAAAACAGTCACAAATTATGATGGGGAACTCAACATACGAACATAACACACCAACACATGTTTAGTCATCCGTTCATCAGACAAACTTCATACCAAACACAGAGAAGGATTTTGCCCCAGTTATAATGCCTTTTACTCACAGCCTCAGCATTTGTAACTTTAAAACTATAGCTTTTTAGCTTTTTTTGTGGTTCTTTCTCAGTCATTGCATTTAACTTTTCCCAGTAAATTTATATATATTAAAAAATTCCTTCCTTTTAACAATGCTGTCTCCTTTTTCAGATTGGCAGCTGAGGAAGGGTGTGTTCAAGGAAGAAAATGCGAGTTTCTTAGGAAAGCTTTTATTTAACACACACACACACACACAAAAAAAAAAAAAAAAAAAAAAGGAAAAAAACAGAGCATCAGCACAAGAAAAGAGTCCAACACAACAAATCAGAAACTGAAGAGTAATGTCAGTCAAATCAAAAAAAGGAACATCAGATTCTTAAGTAAAAGCTACAGATAGAGCAAGCCAGACGCCAAACTGATTTTATTATACCTCCACTTTAGCATAAATAGGCAACTGTCAAAATACAGCATCTTGTCATTCGACAAAGTGAAATTCTACTAAATTGAATCAAGTTGAACAGAGAGACGACTGTAGTTTAGACAGGCTCTCCCTCCCCTTCTGACATTGTGGGCCTGCTTGGCAGAGTGCTCAGGTTTCAAATGAAAGAAATGTGTTGGAATAGAGCAAGTGATGAAAAAAATGTCCTTAACAGGAACTTCATTAATTAAAACCCAAGAGGCTGACAAGTCTTGAGCTAATATCTTGCAGCATTGGGGTGAGGGGTATATATTACTCAGAGCTACAAGCCAGGTTCATTCCCCACCCCTATTATTGGGACTGGTGGAAGTTTCTTCTGTAACTTAAACAGTTTTCACTGTTGGAAAAGAAAAGAAACACAACATAAAAAAATTGAGTATGTCACACTTCTGCTAACCTTAGGGCAGCGTGCAGCTCTCAGCATTTATGAAAATCTAGGCTATCAATTCTAGGGTGTTATGGTGGTGCCCATCAGCAGAGTATCTCAAGTGGATTATCTCCAGACTGGTTTCACAGCAGTATTCATAGACTTGGTGACTTCTTCTGGCATTTGAAAATCCACCTTGGGCAGGATAGTGTCTTGATTCTTTTGTTCATGAGTTTTGACTTTTTCTTAACTTTCTGCAATTACATTTGATTTCAGGCTGTCCACGAGGGTGACTTCCCTGGGGCCTTTGAGAACCTTCCTCAAAGTAGAAGAGTATACATGGCAGAAGAGATGGTAAAGAAGAAGAGATGCAGCATTTCCTGAAGATCAGATGTACTGTATTTTCTGTAGGACCTATTAGGCAAATTTGAATTTTAGGTTTTAAGAAGTGTTCTACGTGTCTTAATACTGCATGATATTTTTCATTGTAGGTTGCTGTGCTCCTTTGTCTCTCTGAAGCTTTGTCTGATTTTTTCCTGCACCGTGCACTCCTCTCAAGTTGAATTTCTTTTGCAGTGTAATCAAAATGTTTCAAACCTTTTTAAGTACAGAGCCCAGAAAAAATACTTCTGTCACAGAAGATATGAAGCGAGTAAGTTGGCAGGAACCTAAGACCAGAAAAGGAGCTGGAGGTGTGGTGAAAAAGAAAAGCAGGAGTAATTAAAATAGGAGCCCTGTGGCGAAATGGCTCAGATCATATCCCTATGGAGCCTGAAAGCAAGGAGCTAGAAGAGAAACTGGTGAGAAGTCACGTTTGTGGACATTATGTAGCTGCATATACCAGGCCACGTGTCACCTGCAACCTTCATCACATTTTACATAATTGCAGCATGTGATGATAGTGAGTTTTTGTGATAATGGAGCAGGAACAGCCATCTTTTCAATCAGGGAGCAGTTACCCATCCCAATGAATGCCTGCCCTGTGCACTGACAGAGGCAAAGATCCAAAAGCAGGGACATACCTGTAGTTGGGAAATATGAAGTGTAGTAAAGACAATGCAAAGAAAATGGCAGGAATTAGGGTTACCACGTAGCTCATATTACTCCTTTGCAACGAAGCAGAAGAAAGGATCAATCGACCTTGCTGTGAAACTCCCATTCCTCTGACCATCTGTGGCATTAATATGAGCTAGAGGAAGAAGAAAAATTATAAACTGCAGTATTGAAAAGATTAGAAAAGAAACTTTTTTTGAAGCTTTTTTTCTTTATTTTGGTTTTAAATTATGGTACTTCACACATAAACAAAACCCTCAACATCTGGAAATTTCACCTTTCCTTCATGGAGTAGGCAGAATTTCCTTCCTTTCTTCTTGGCTGGACAGTCCCACCTAGAATCCAGAGTCCAACATCCATACTCAATAATACATTTGAAATAAAAAATTACACATTCTGTGCTACTAAGCAACTGCTAGTAATCGGGGTATGAAATCAGAAGAGTAAAAGTAAAGGAGTCTGACCCATTTGCCAAAGAAATAATAAAATTATTATTAAAGGGTGAAGGAAAAAAATGTGATGAGAAAAATTTATTTCACTAGACAGAAATTGCTTACTAATATCAGGCTCTCTTCAGGCCAGAGGAAATAGCCAGATGTCTCACTCAGGCTAATGGCATGTTTGCAGACATATTTATCTCATAGACTTCCACCTTCAGCTGTATCTGTATAGCAGTTCAAGAAGTCTTAATGCAAGTGGATTGACCTCCAGATGGTCTCCAAGTAACTTCTCCACCCATTAGTTCACAGCATACAAAGATTTGCATCCAAATCTAAACACCCACTTATAGGCTAGGACTATTTAAAAGACTATTTAAAATTTGCCTTTGCAGCAGAGAGCAAAATAGATAATTATTTTTATTTTCATTATTAGGTGAGTCTCTAATTTTTATTTTTTTTTTCTGACAGATGAAGTGAATGACTTCTGTGTGGAATTAGGTCAATAACTCTCATTGTCAGTTTCCACAGGTCTTTCACAGAGATTAATTTTATGCTTCAAATCTAATATATGCATAGGCAAAACCATCCAACTAGGGTGAAAGGCCTGACCTAGGATCAGAGTTAACCCCCCTCTTCTTTAAATCAGTGACTCAGAAAAAGGAGCTACTTCACATCAACTCCCAAGAATATACTATTGGGTAAGGATAAATTTGAAATATGAATAGAAAGGTGGTAAGAAAGAAGAATATTTTGTATAAGTATTGCTGAGATCAATGCTGGAATATTTTGTACAAACTCTCCCATTAACTCCATATTTTAAGAAACTGGAAAATTGGAAGGCAAATCTCAAATTACTCTAAGTGTCTTTCAATGAGAAGCTCAGATTCTGAGTCAAAATTATTCAGTCCATGGAGTTTATCAGGAAGCAATTGAGCAGTGGTGTGACTGGAGTCAGTGAAAATGTTCTCAAGGAGGAAAGACCCCATGTACAATGTCTCATTCATCAATCAGAGTAAAGGATAATGGCAGTGGAAGCCCTAAAAATTACTAATAGAAGTATGACAATGGAAATGATTCATCATTATCACAACCTATAAGGAAAGCATTTAAATTTTCACCTGTGGATACTGTCAAGGGTTTATGAAGATGTCAAAGTTATATTTTAACCAATACAAAGTAATGGCTTTATCAAACAAAAACTACTGGAGCCTATAGCCAGGCTGCTGTGGGTGATCTCTTAGGTGCACCACCAGATTAAATGTGATATCCTTGCTTTTCTGGCCTTAAATTCACTGAATCAAATAAGCTACTATAGTGTCCCCATTCCAGTCTTGAGCATCTATGAAGCCACTGATCAAATCTTTGCACACAGTTGTGGTGCTTTGGCACAGATGAAGGATTACGGTGTTGATACTGGAAATGAGTTGCGTGGATCTAGTTTAAAAGCTGATGCTATAGCTGATGCTATGTATAGCTTGTGTATGTGGTGCCCTAAATAAGCTAAAAGGGGTTTTGACTAGTCTGGGAGGAGGCTGTCAACACTGTCAGCTTGTGCAGATCTTCTCTCCTGACTGAAACACGCAGAGCAAACTGCTATTTATCAGCATAAAATCTCTGCCAAGGGAGGAATGGAGATCTTCCCAGTCTCTCACATGGAGCCTTTGAATTCAGGCTGTCTCCACAGAAGTAATATTAAGCAATCTGAGGAGACTGCCTTACAGTTGTTCCCAGGCTTCTTTGTGGAATAGCTGGCAGAAAAGATGGGCGGGAAAGAGTAGAGAAAGGTGAAAGATAAAAGGGAAAGTCTGAAGTGAAATGTTTCACTTGTTAACTGACTAAAGTTCACCATCTGTGCAGAGCTGTGCTGAGAGCCAAGGAATTTGCATATTACTATGAAACGTTTATGAAATACACAAATATGCATATAAATACATTATACTAAATTTTCTTATATATTTTTTTTTTTACCAGTAAGAGACCCTAATTACACTAATGTTCAGAACTTTACATATGTTATTTGCCACAAGAAATCAATAAGTTTCTAACAATTTCTGAGATTTCATAAATGGTTTATCAGGTTTTTTAAAAGTAAAAAAAAAACAACAACAAACCAAAAACCAAACAGTTTTTTTAAAATGTAAAATATTCTTCGGCATTTACTTGAAGTTTTCATTTCACTTCCAAAATAGAACTTTTTTTTTTCCCCTCCAAATACTCATAATCATTTTTAGCAGCCTGCTTTATAATTTTTTTTATTGGACTGCACAATATATGTTAGGAGAGTCCAGGAACAATGTCACAGATTAACACTTTCCACTTTATCCTGTAAAGTGACCTCTTTAATCCAGCCAAACCTTTCTAACAAATATCCTCTGGAGTGCCAGGGAACATTGACACCTCTGTGGGTTTTACTGAAGAAAACTGCTTTCCAGCTTGACTTTGTATGTGTGAAAGGCTTTGAATTTACAGCTCTGGAGACCAGAATCTGGAGGCTCAGATGCTGTAATCTAGCAGGGATTTGCATTAAAAAGGAATTCTGGACCCATCTGGTCACTCAATGGCAGCATCTGCTTAATAGAGACAGAGAAACAAGAGAACTTGCCCTGAGATTTCTCTCATGTACCTTCTTTTATGGCAGTCATCAGTCTATCAGTGTGTACAGCTCTAAGTTATTTTGCACCTTGAACACCCCTTCCAGTCATTAGCCACATTTTCTCATTTATTTAAGGAGATCATAATGGCCATTCAATGTTATTTGACTCAGATGTTCTTCTATCTCCTCTCTGAAAATCAGTCTTAGAATGGTTTGGGTTGGAAGGGACCTTAAAGATCATCTAGTTCTAACCCCCCTTCATGGACAGGCTCCAAGCTCCATCCATCCTGGCATTCACAACTTCCAGGGAAGGGGCAGCCACAGCTTCTCTGGGCAACCTGTGCCATTGTCTCACCACCTTCACAGTAACAAATTTCTCCCCAGTATCTAATCTAAATTGCCCCTTTTTGATTTTGAAACCATGCCCCCTCATCCTATCACTCCAGGCCCTTGACAAAAGTCCCTCCCTAGCTTCTCTGTAGCCACTTCAGGCACTGGAAGGTGCTCTAAGATCTCCCAGGTGCCTTGTCCAGGCTTAAAGGTCTGGGGAGACTTTATAGCAGCCTTCCAGTACCTGAAGGGTACTGGTAGGCTGGTTCCAGTACCTGAAGTGTACTGGTAACCATGCTCAGGTTTCAGCAAATAAAACACACAGATGGGTCTGCCTTGGCCTGGTACAGTTTATCAGTTTCACAAAAAACTTACAAGATAGATCTGAAGTTCCGTTGACAAAAATCAAAGCCTTGTAGTAGATCAGAAATTAAGTTACTATCAACACTCCCATGCTGTTGGCAAAGAAAGGTAGCAAAGGGCAAAGATGTCCACAAAATCACCAGGCACTGCTCATGCTCTCTTTGAGGTCAGTATGTCCCCAGCAGAGGAACAGAATCCAGTCCTGGCACCACTCTTAAGGAAAATACACAGCAGGGAGAAGACAGGAGACAGCAGTGAGACTCACACAAATATGGGAGAATGGCTAGGAAACCTGGCCTGGGAATAATTTTTAAGAAGACACTAAGCCTGCAACAACTCCTGAAGGTATTTTCTACATATACCTGATTGCATGCAGTGTTCATGAAACATGTTCACTCCTTGCTTCAGCAAACACACACAAATACTTTTCCCTCTGCCCCTCTCAGGGATGACTCCCAGGCATCCATGAAGAGTCCTTGTTCTCCTTCCTTGGATTCCTCCAAATTTGGGACCGACCTCCTCATCTCAAATCTTTAGACAGCTCCAAACCTGTCAGCCAACAGGCTGGGGCTCTTACAGCCGACTGCCTTACAGCTTCTGGATGAGGAGCTGGCTGTTTCCTGGCTGCTGTGTACAAAATAATCTGGGTTTAGGCATCAACATGTAGATTATTTCTTCCCCCTGTGGAGCAGAGAGTTAAACTACAAGAGCCAAGAGCTCTTACTTGCCTTTAACTAAGATCACCTTAAAGTATTCAACCATGAACTCTAAGTGCAGATCCATTGCCTATTTAGCTCCAGGAAATGGCAGCTGCTCATCTTTAGAGACATAAAATCAGCTCTAATAAAACAAATTCTTTGCTAAGAAGGTCTGTGTAAATAGCAGAGATGAAACAGCATCTGTCTGAGTACACCAAAGCACAGGTTCTGAGATCCAGTCTCTGCCACAGGTTTACTGTTTTGACTAGATCATCCTCTGATGGTCATCAGTGTCTGAGATTTACAGAATTCCCTCTGCCCCCTGCATTGCAATCAGTGCAGTTCAAGGTGAGCCTCTAGGGAAGGTTCCCTCCCTGAAACTCAAAATTCAGACAGGATAAACCAGGTGAAGGTTGCAGAACCATGGGCACTTCCATTGTACCACTTACTGTTGTGTCAAGCTAAAGCATTAATGGTACAAGCTGGGCAAGCTGGGGTGGGGTGGGGGTAAGAAGTTGCATTTTCATAGCAGAATATTTGATGTAGAAATAAATTTATCTACTGGAGACTCAATCAGATCTTTGAAAAAACTGGAATGTCCTAGGCTGTAAAAACATTTGGTTGGGGCATTCATTAGGAGCACTCACTCACAGAACCACAGATGCACACACACAGGGGGATGAACACTTGTAGGAGTAAGACTTAAGGAAATAGAAGTTATATTCTGACAACAGTCATGCATGTACACAGTTCTACAGGTGAATGCTTTGATTGCTTGTGTTCTAATTATTTTTATTAATCCAAAACATTTTAGGAAAAGAAAGAAAGAAAGAAAGAAAGAAAGAAAGAAAGAAAGAAAGAAAGAAAGAAAGAAAGAAAGAAAGAAAGAAAGAGAAGAATATTGCTGGATATTTTCTTCATTGTCATTAGTTATAAGGAAATCTTTTCAAAGCTCTCAAAGATGGTATTATGCATCATCAGATATGAGTGTTGGTGAAGGGTCTTGAACAAGTCTTAAAAGGAGCAGCTGAGGGAACTGGAGTTTTTTAGCCTGGAGAAAAGGAGGCTGAGAGGAAACCTTACTGCTCTCTACCACTACTGGAAAGGATCTGTAGCAAGGGGAGATTGGTCTCTTCTCCCAAGTAACAAGCAACAGAACAAGAGGAAATGGCCTCAGGTTGTGCCAGGGGAGGTTTAGATTGGATATTAGGAAAAACTTCTTCACTGAAAGGTTTGTCAGACCCTTGAACAGACAGCCCAGGGAAGTGGTAGAGTCACCATCCCTCGAGGTATTTAACAAATGTGTAGATGTGGTGCTGAGAGACATGGTTTAGTGGTGGACATGGCAATGTCAGGTTAACAGTTGAACTTGATGATCTGAAAGGTCTTTTCTATCCAAAATGATTTTATAATCCTTTGAGTATTCATAGCTGCATCCATTGTGCAAATACATAGATACACTGAACTGGATAAATTGAGGACAACCTCATGGAAAATCTTGGCCATGACTGACCACTGAGTAGCAAATCATTTGCAAAAATTTTTTAAGAAGTAATAAAGAATAAGAATTAATTTTTCATATAATAATATGTAATAAATATATGGGAAACATGGAATTTAAAAAAATGAGATAGGAGTTACTGTTTATATTTTTTGTGTGTTTTATGAGCCTGCAGTCTGCATGTAGCACATACATGTTATAAAATAAACTAATTTTCCTAGGAAAGAAGTCTTAGGATAGAATTGAAATACAGTGAATCTTCCAGCTGTTTGAACTTATTATATCTCTGTGAAAACAATTCATGCCTCTATTTATTTATTTATTTTCAGTCATACTCAGTCACTATTGAATGAAATAAATATGACTCTAGGTGTCATGTATGGGTACACATTTTACAATGATATTTTTGATATTTCAGTCCCCTTAGCCTTTAGGAAATACCTCAAAAGGAAAACTTGCCTTTGAGATGGATGAATATTGGATCAAGTCTTCCATTTGTTGTAGTCATGATCAGTCCATCTAGACAAAAGAATATTTTTTAGAAATATGTTGAATGAGGGTATTGCAAAAGCTGAATAAGGGTGCATTGGGGAAGAAAATACATTGTCTTTTCTCTATTGTATTGATCATAGTCACTAATCCACTGTATGGGTGGGTGTTTAACTCTTACACACAGACATATATGTATACACAGAGACAGACACATGCACACAGATATCTACATATAAAGAAATAGGTTAATGGCAGGTGTCTCCAAATGGCAACATTCCCACAGAATCTCCAGTTCTGTTTCTTGGCACGCAGGCAGATATTTCTGCCATGTAAAGACATGTTGTTACTCTGTAAAGAGTTTTAATTTTCTGGCTAATTGTTGACAGAAGATCTTGAAATCTCAGGGCACCAAGTCAACCCTGAGACTGCAAGAGAAAAGTGTAGAGTCTGGACATATTGAGGACCTCTTAATAACTTGTTGAACATGAACTTTTGACAATTCTGGCCTTTATTCTTTCCATGAATCTGTGATTGGAGCTGTTTTCCATGTTGAGATTTCTTGAGAACCAACAATGAGCATGAAAGGAAGCATTGCTCTGCCCATCCTTCCAATGCTCTCTATACAGAAGAGGTGAGGACATCTAAACAAAGAAAATTGCCCTTTGTGTGTCACCAGACTCCTCATCTATCATTCTACTTAGTCAAAATGTGTGTATAGATTCCTGCAGTAAACTATCTATGGTGGAATACTTGAGAAAGCAGGAGGGACTGCCATGTCTGCCTGGTTTCTAAGAAAGCAATGGACTTCCAGCCTAGCAAAAGACACATTCAGATTAGAACACCGCAGCTCTTTCGGATTCATTGCCTTGGAGAGGTAAGAGCAGCTTTGGCATATACCCCTGTTATTGTGTGCCAGCTATGAGAGAAGCCACACTAAGAAGCCTGGGGCCTTACACTGTAAGAAAAAAAATAAAAATCCACCGCAGTAATTGCTTCTTGTTAGTGCAGCTCAAACCCACAGACTGCAAAAGGTTAAGCTTTTGGTATAAAACCTAAATAGAGTTTGTCATGTTGGTCCCACATAAATACAGTACTCTACTGTTCAGTTTGTTGTTTAAATCCTCCTCTTGCCAGTGCTTGGGCCTTCTGCAGATGTCTGAACATGGCAGGAGATTTCTGGTGCCAAATTCGAGACCAGCCATTTATTTTGCTTCGGGTTTTTTGTTTTGTTTTCTTTTGTCTTGCAGTTTCTTTCTTTTTACTTCTAATTACGTTCACCAGAACCAACCTTCCACAACTGGCCTGCAGAAACGCATCCACACACACACACACACTCATGACACAACATTGTGGCCACTTGCCAAGGAAAAAGTCAGGTCCCCAGGACTGGTGGGTTTGCATAAGCACACTTGTCTATACCATGAACAGCTTCACCGTGGCAGCACACCTGGAAGTGCTGTAACAGAGCTGTGAGCTGTCACCAGGGCTGCCAGGGAGAAGCCACAACCCCAGCATCACCTGGGCTTTGAGACCAAAGGAGATTTCTCAAGCATTGCTAATACATTCTGAAAGCCTTTATGCACTATTAACTTGGGGAACTCAGCTCCACTAGGCAGAATTGAAACCCAGGTTATGCTGATATTCAAAGTAGGGATGCTGCAGCACACCACAGAACCATCCAGAAGTTCTTTAGCTCGCATAAAAATATGGGCATAGGGAAAACAGCATTGAATTTGCATTCTTAACAGGCAAATTTCTGTGGTCTACATTCATTAACAAATTTCCTTAAAAGGCAGGGAAACAGTTAACCCAGACTGGAGCTTCCTGCAGCAACTGTGCATAAAAAATGTAAAAATGTTGTTTTCTTTCTCTGTATCAGCTTGTGTCCCAATGAACTGCTATAAATTATTCTGCAATACAGATTTTGAGTAGTACAGTTAAGCTCATCTCAGATAAGAAAGGTTTGTTGTTTGCAAAGATGTCATGGTTATACCCACACTAATAATGTATCCCCAGACAGAAGAATCTCAGCCTGCTCGTGTGAATCCTCGTGACTTGCTGCAGTGGGAAAATATCAGAGATAAAGATGGCTCAGAAGACTTCAAGTTAGTGATCAGCAACACAGTCTCCTGAACTAACCTCTGGAAACTTCTGTACCAAATGCAGAGGTGAAAGAAAAGTTCAGCTTGAGCCATCTCAGCACAGTCTAAAGTGTCCTGCTCAAGCTGCCCAGACAGTGAAAGCATTTCATAACAACTTCTGTAATTAAAAGGTGTTTTTATTTAAGAGACTTTAAACAGATTCCATTTTCCAGTGACAACTAATTTTTTTAAACACCTCATTTAAACACTTATCATCATGACAATCAGAATATAAAACCAGCCTGGGAATGAGTGACATCTTTAAAAGCAATTATTTTGCTAATGGTTTAGACAAGAATTTCCCTAATCATTCTAGTTAAAAGTACATTGTAAAAAGTGAAATAAAACTAGTAATATTGGCAATTGTGCACCCACAAAAATGTATCTGACAATTTGCCCTTCTTTACAGTAAGCAATTTAAAGAAATTTGTTCACCTGCTCTATTCTTTTGCTTGAAGCTATTAAACATTCAGTTACAGTAATTTGAGATTGCAATCGTGTCTTGTGATGAAGGAAGAAATGTTAGATCAGATTTACTCTGACTGTGGAGCCTGGATCACAACAGCTTCCTATGCACTCTAGAAAGAATCAAAAATAATTGCATTAAAAATCATTTAGTGAACCTCAAACTTTAGTCAAGTGTCTTTTAGAGGACTTGTTATGAAGGCTTATCTCTGTATCTTCCTGCTGTTCTGACATCCCTTCTGAGATTCACTGTCTACCACCTCTCCTGCCCTAAAAACTGGCTGCCCCCTTGCCTTGGTCTCATGGTCCATAGTATCTATAGAGTCTCTATTGCTGGTCTCCGCTTTAGTGCTGTGTTCTGCCCCTAATTGCTTGCTCCTACCCTTCCCTTTTGTGTTTCTTCTTGTCAGGTCTGTCCTGCCTCCCACGTATTGGCCTCACCCCCAGCTGCTTCTCACTCACCCCTGTTTGCTGCAGAAACTCTTGTGGCAAGGCCAAGACTTGGCTGATTTCTCTCTTAACTAGCACGTCTTCATGTAACTTTTCTGAACTTCTAGTTAAAAATTTTTTTAGCCTTTTGCAGATAACTCTACGCCCTAGTACTACAAACCCTTCAGACAAGTTTTCCCCACCCCACATTTGACCCACCATCATCCCTTTCATCTCCCTTTCTTGATCTTTGTCCAAATCACATCTCACCAGTGCTTTCAGAGGTGCAACATAACCTTTTTCATTTATTTGGTGCCATTTTTGGGGTTCACTTTCTGTGTCACAACACTCTCCTTCTGTCCTCTTGATACAAACAGGGGTAATTATGTCCCTTCTTTAACACTGATGGCCCTACTCCACATGATGTCTTCACAGATCCTATTCCTCATTCCTCTAAATTTTGCAGTTTCTTCCCATTATGTTTTCCTCTTCTCTTATTATTTTTTCTTCAACCCCCTCCTAAAAACGCTGTTCTCCCATTGCACCAACAAGGTTGCTGGTCAGGATCTGGAGTGCCAGCACAGAATCATAGAATCATAGAATAATTTGGGTTGGAAGGGACCTCTAAAGGTCATCTAGTCCAACCCTCCTGATGTAAGCAGGAACATCCTCAACTAGATCAGGTTGCTCAGATCCTCATCAAGCCTCATCTTGAATATCTCCAGCCATGAGGCTTCAATTACCTCCCTGGGAAATCTCTCCCATTTTTTCACTACCCTCACGGTAAAGAACTTTTTCCTAACATCCAGTCTAAATCTACCGATTGTCACATGGATAAGCAGCCATCTCCTTCCCTTGCCATCATTATCCACAGCCATCTGTTGGTCTTTTCCTCACACCTACCACTGCAGTACAGGATCTCCTTCCCAAGACTTGGAGAGTCACCAGGACCATCTGAGTCACCAGGATGGTCTGTGTGTGAGCCACCAGCCCTCAGCAAGCACAATGTAAGACAGCTTAGGTGGTAACTTTATTAACACAGGGGCTGTATTTATGCAGCTCCTTGCTCCTGACTATAGAATTCGGGTCTCGCAGGAGTGAAGACACAATGACTAATAATAATAATAATCCCACAAATACCAGCAAGGGGATGGTTTTGATTATAATACAGATGCTGATGTATGAACACAGGGTTTCAAAATCTGCTTGCATTGTCATTGTCAAGAAATGGTTATGCTGTAGAAGCACCTTTGACCCATCTCTACTTGCTCCCAAAGTGATGTGAAATTCATCTCCTGCAGAAAGGCAGAGCAATGGGCCAATTAGGCCCCCAAGACCCACAGAAGGTGAGTTATGCCTAGAGAGTCTCTACATGTTATGAAAGTATATTGCTGAAAAAAAATAGTACCCTAACTCTGGAACAGTCTCTTTGAACACAATATAAATGCTACTGTGGACCACAGGGGTTAATCCATTACAACGAGGCAATTAGATTTAGTGACTGTTTGGATGATAAAAGCAGCGAGTCATAATCAATCCTGAGAACCCAGACATGATAAATTTCTATAATTTCCTCTTACTTCATAGATCTGAGCATGACAAAGCGAGTTAGGGTGGAGTGGTTACAGTCCCATGTCAGAAATGCAAGAGGAATTTTATTCTTATTAAACAAGTTACTTGCGAAAAAGGAGTCTTTCTCTCACTCTCTTTCAGGCAATCCCATTCCAGATGGTGAAATGTTTAGCCCTCAAACATTTTGTAGATGCCTCTTGCTAAGCTTTGAATGTCAGCTTCTGGAGGGAGGTGGGAACAAAGGGTTTTTTTCCTGATTCTGCTACAGCCAGGAAACTTCAAATTAAGGTCTCATTCCCCATCTTTTGGCCAAATCCTGCCCAGGAAAGTTATGCTCTGCTTACAGATTGTTTCACCCATAGTGAGAAAACATGTTTTCAGTTTTGTATAAAGGTGGTATGTAGCATTATGCACATCCAGATGCTTCCCAAGCTGAATTTCAGTAGTGGAAGAAATTATTTCTGCAGCCATGAGCTGCTAGGCTGCCCACAAAGCCAAAACCCCAGGTCAATATGAAAGACTTGCTTAAACAAAGCCACTGCAGTAGTTTGAATTGTGCATGTGTCTGTCCTCTCTGCAGCAGAAGACATTTAACCTGACTGGAGGAACTTGGCTCTCTGACAATGTTCTCCAGCAACCCATGCATTGGCATAAATTAGATACAGGCGGTTGGATGCCTGCTTGGCATAACTCCACCAATCTCACTGCCTCGTGTTATGTCTGCAAAGCAAAAGATCTTGTTCTCATAGGATAGTAGTGTCAAGAAGATGCCCTTGAAGTGTTGATCTCTGTGCACAGATCTCTGTACCAAGCTTCCCTTGGAGACTTAAGCTGGAGATGCAGCAAGGCAACTGGAAAGCACTTCCACCCCATTCATCACGGGTCCTCCTGGAGTCTGCTAGGTGGACACTGATAGCATCTGGGGGGCTGAGAGTCAGTCACAAATAGACAGACTTACCTCCCTCAGCTTTGAATCTCCAAAAATTTGTGACATAACCTAGACAAGTCATTGAAATTCTCTCTGGACTCAGGAGGAAAATGTCAGGGAGCGATCAGGATTAGGGAGATGCTACCAAGTATTAAAATACAGAAACACAGAATCACATAATAGTTTGGATTGGAAGGAACCTTAAAGATAATTTAGTTCCAACCCCTCCACCATGGGCAGGGACACTTTCCACTAGACCAGGTTGCTCCAAGCCCTGTCCAACCTGTCCTTGAAGATTTCCAGAGATGGAGAAGCCATAGCTTCTCTGGGCAGCCCATGTTAGTTTCTCATCAGTAAAGAATTGCTTCCTAATATCTAACCTAAATCTCTCTTCTTCCAGTTTGAAACCATTGCATCTCATCCTATAATCCCTAAATAAGGAGAATTAATGCCCTCTGAAGGTGCTAACAATACAAAGAGACTAAAGTATTTGTTTAGGCAAAACACTTTTTAGTTTTAAGAGAGCTAAAGTTAAATTAAAGTGATACAACTTAAAAAGTTGTACCAAGCTTAAAAAACTCTGTACCAAGCTAGCGACAAAATCAAATTCAGGTACCTAACATTTTTTGATACACCCATCTGCTAATTAGTGCCTTACTGAACTTTTTTCCTTTTTCAGTAAAAAAGCCCCAAATGAAGCAGGCTGGGCAACATCCATGCTCTTTGCTGGCCCTTCTTAGAGATACAAACTCAGAAGCACAGCATATGAATTCTCAGGAAGAAAAAATGTCCATGGTGGGACAACCCTATTTTTCCTAGGAGAATATTGGCAAGTTTTCTTCTTCAGTGAACCCACATCTCAGAGCAGCTGGACGGGAGAACCAACCAAACAGGTGACACAAAGCTGATACCCTTTCCAACCCAAACCGTTCTATGATTCTGTGAACTCTAAATAAGCTGCAGCCTGCTCCAGTCCCCACTCACTCATCACACTCAGCAATGGGCATCTGCTGGGGGCTTTTGGGTCAGGGGAACTGAGCCTGAGCCTCTTCCCTGGCTGTGCCATTATTCAGTGCCTTGAGGGAGATGTCATCCCACTCTTTGACAGCTGGCCTGCACATCTGCAGCTAACTGCAGTTCAAGCATTCCTCTTCTGTGTGTAGTTTGTTAGGGCTCTCAGCATTTCTTCTTATTAATATAAGAATATATGAGGAAAGAGAACATGGTAGCAATTAAGTGCAGCCATGAATTTTATGAGCAGTTTGCTGGAAACCACATTAATGACTTCATCAAGGCTAAGTGCACACATCAGCCCAGCAGTATTTGCTTTTTAAAATAAATTTAGTCCTCAGGAAAGATGCCCAGCTGACAGCCCTGAGGCCTGAAGCCTTCTCTTAGCCACAGAAAAGATACAGTGAAAGCAGTAGTGGGATAAACTTCACCACATTGCCATGTGCATGTGGGCCTCAAGCCTCATTCAGAAGGGTCACCTCTAGACTGGCAGAATAATTTGACAGTGCATCTTTTGCTGCTTATCTGCATTTGGAAGAGGTTCCTGTTTGTGCCAGCAGTAACAGTATCTCTAGTCCTGCAGTAGCCAGAGCCTGGATTCTCTTCCAGCCTGCAGCTGAAAAAATCAAATTGAAGGTCTCCAAGAGTCAGCATCATTTTGGTGTGTCTCTTTGACTAGAGGAAACCAGAGGCTCTGAGCTGCCCATGAAGCTAATTGTTGCTGTCTATCTGCACATTTTTTCTGGCACACACCTTCATGCATTTTTCTAAGCTGCCCCTTGACTTTGGAAGAAGTTTCCCAGAAGCATCTCTAAACATCTATTTTTATTACTTTGGTTCCCTTCTTAAACATCTCTTTTTTTTTCACATTGGCTAAAGATAACCAACTTGAAAAAAAAATTATCCCTATTATAGTGACCAGCAATGAATTGGTGGCTTTTACCTTGATGTTATCTCTTGGTTTGTTGCAGCTGGTGGGTCACAGTCACCTCTGTCCTGTAGGATGATTTATTGCAGGAACCAGACACCTCCTGTTGCATTGGTACACCTAGGAGGTGGACAGACTCAGTCTACTCTGATGAATCATTGGCTTTTAAATGCAGAAAAGTTAGAGGTTTTAGACTGTTGGCTTTCTAGTGGAAGAAGACACTTTTAGTGGAGTTTGTGCAGAAAGTACAGTGAGGTCCAGGTCTCCTGCAACAACAACAACAAATATTTCAGACAGCTCCAACCACAAAATTCATATCCAATTCAGGATTCAAACACCCATAAATTTTGTTTCTAGCTGTGAAATTCAGCACAGATTCTCATTACAAATAGTTTCTAAGGTCAGTGTCATAACTGGAGCCAGGCCATTCCCTCCTAGGAACTGAATCACTGCACATAGAAAACTGCAAAATTCTCAAGTGAAATAAAATTAGTGCAAAAAAAAAGTTGGTAGATGCTCTTTCTTTCTTTTTTTCTTTCTTTTTCACATCTTTTCTTTAACAGACTGGATATTGAGCCTCTGGAGATGGCCTAATCCAAGCCCATTCTCTGAGCTGGGTCACCTACAGCAGGTTGCCCAGAACTGTGTCCAGCTGGGCTTTGTTTACAGCCAAGGTTGGAAAGTTCACAACATCCCTGAACAACCTTTTATTGTGCCTGACCAATACCCCATCAAACAAGACTTTTCTTATGTTTAAATGGAATTTGGTTTATTCCAGTTTGTGCCTGCTGCCTTTTCTTATTATATTTGGTTCCACTGAGCTGAGTTTGGCTTCTCCACCCCTGCCCCCTCCAACTAAGTATTTATATACAATGATAAGATCCCCCCAAGCCATCTTGCCCTCAGGTTGAACAGTCCCAGATCTCTCAGCCTCTCCTTTGACAGATGCTGCAGCATGTCCATACCCAGCACTGGGACACAATATTTCAAGTGTGGCTTCATCAGTACAGGCAGGATGGGTCAATACCCTCCACCTGCTGGCAGTGCTTTTCCTAATGCAGCCCAGAGTGAAACTGAATGCAAAGACACATCCTGACACATGTCCAACTTGGTGTCCACCAGGATCCTAGATCTACCAAGCAATTTCTCACTCAGGAGGCTCGCAGCCTCTACTGATACATGAGTTTGCTCCTTCCCAGGGGTAGGATTTGGCATTTCCCATTGCTGAACTTCATGAGGCCACCATTGGTACATTTCTTCAGCCTGTTGAGGTCCACCTGGAATAGAAGCACACCCACCTGGTCTACCAGATACTTACCCTAGTTTTCTGTCACCTGAAGGCTTGCTGAAGAGACTGGATGTGGCACTCAGTGCCACAGTCTAGTAACTGCAGCGGTAGTGGATCAAGGGTTGGACTTGATGATCTCTGAGGTCCCTTCCAACCCAGATGATTCTATGATTCTATGATGGTCTGCTCTGTTTCATCAGCCAGGTATAAACCCCTGGTGCAAGCCTCTAGTGATTGACCTCCAGATATATTCATGCCACAGATCACATCCCTTTAGGTTTTAGATGACTGATTTCTCACCTAGATTCTATACCACATGAACCTCCAAACATCTCTGTACAAACATATACGTACACAAATATACAAACAGCTACGATTGGATGGCTGGATTTAAAACTACAGATAGCCCTGACCAAGCTAGAGGTACTCATGTTCAAGCCTGTAAAGGATCAAAACTTCTAAAATAACCTATATGGATCCAAAGAAGAAATATGCCTCTGACCTCAGGATGGCGGGCATCTCACAAACGTAACTGAGAATTATGTTTGTCAGGAAACTTACAGGAAGAAGGGTCAGAAATGGAAACTATGAATATTTAAGTGTCTCCTTGGGTTTTTTTAATGTAAATTTCACTGAGGCCAATCTCTTCAGTCCATGTTTTTTTAAAACATTTCCATACCTCTCCAAGTATTTAAGGCATGTTAATAGCCAGCTTTTATGCAACACAAGCAGAACTACACCGTTTCAAGTTATCAGAGTTCCTGTTCTGCAAAAATGTCGCCTTTCCAAGGTTCTGCATTTATTTTTGTTGCAGAACAAGGTCTTCTCCTGTATCTTTTCTGAATTAAAAAAGGGAGGAGAAAGTTGGGTGATGAAACATGTTGTGAAACATAGGAGGAAAACATATGAGGAACCATGCATATAATGTGTATTATCATAACATTCCCAGCAGCAGCTGAACTTCCACTTCAGAAGAGCTCATCTTGAACATTAACTCCCCCCCCTTTTTTTTTCTTTTTTTTTTTTTTTTTTTTTTTTTTTTTTTTTTTTTTTTTTTTTTTTTTTTTTTTTTTTTTTTTTTCCCCAGAAGGGAAGATTTCCAGCACTTTTGTGTTTAGTTTCTATGAAAATGGAAATGTCCTCTTTCCATACAGTCCTTCTGAGTCATGGCTCAATGGCAATGCTGACTATAATCTCCTCTTGACATTAAGATGTTGCTGAGCGACTCGAGGATATTTCAAGCAGCGGAATTCATGTTCAGCCACATGTTTGGGCTGACAACCAGTTAAACCTTGCTAGAGAAATATTTTTCTATGCTGTTAGTTTTTATACCAAACAAGGTCTGTAGTAACTGGATGCCCCAGTTGAGCAAAACTGTTTACAAGAAATAAATCACTCCTGGCATTAAAAAAACACGGGGCCCAGGACTCGCAGGCACAGCATCGTTCAGATCTTCATTTCTCATAAACCTAACCTCCAAACATGTGTATTCTCATACACTATGACACGAGTTTTGAGCTGTGGTCAGTGCATTTCCATAACCCTTTATTATGGTGCTTACCTAATCTCGTAGCCATATTTAGCAGGAAATGCATAAGACACCATTTCATTACTCAAAAGGGAAAAATAAAAAGCCATGCAGCTGAAGACCTGACACAAGGTAGGCATTTTACGTGTTAACACCATACCTTAACTCTAACACAGACCTCCCAGTGATGCACAAGGACCAAAACTTGGCCCTGAGAATGATGTGTGGCTTGTGCAAGCCACTGGTGTGCCTGAGTTTCAGGTCCTCTTTCTGCTGGCCCACAGCGGATATGAGTTATTACAACTTCTAGTTTGGCTTTCCTGTCTGGAGGTTCCTGAGTTGCACCATGACGTGTCAGGTAAGCAGAACTTGTCTGTCACTTGTGAGGATGTCAGACCTGGTTGCTGCAGATGAGCTTGCTCTGAGTGGAGGAGGAGTGCAATCCCCTGGTGGCTTGGAGCTTGGGTTTTCAGGCAAATTTCAGAGCAGAAGGTGGTTGTTGTACTTCTTTTATGGAGCAGTGTATGTCAGCCTCAAAGCCACAAGATGACATCCCTGCAAGTGTCCAATTTTTTTGCATCAGAATGCCCATTCTACAGAGATAGGATACAACCTAAAGGCCATCTAGGTGCCTCCACCTTGCCATGCAAAATCAGACCCTGTTGGAGAGTGATTGATACTCTTTAGAACAGATTTTTTTCCATGCTGCAAGTTTTTCATCTCACCTCAGATAAAACTGATATTCACCCTTCTGCATAGTGTATGTAGTTGTTAGTTCCTCTTTTATAACATAAGGAAAACAGTACTTGCATTTTAATGCCTGTAATCTCACCTCTCCAGACAGATATCTTTGAGCACCAGAGCCTGCTTCTTCCTCTCTTTCTGTAGGATGTGTAGCATAAGACCTGGATTTTTGACTCAGACTTCTCATTTCCTCACCATACTAAAGAAAAAAAAATAGTTATTCTGAGACTTTAAGTTCCCACACTACAGAACTTCACATTTTTTTTCTCATATGTGTAGCAAAATTATATCAAAAGCAGATAGTTTCTGTGCAAACATCAAGTATTTTTCTGATATTACATGTTACATGGTTCATTGCTCTATGTGCATTGCCTCTGTTTTGACACATTTGTTAGAAAGCCCTAGCGGTTCTCTGCACATTTTACTAACCCTGCTGATACCCTTGAAATCAGCAACAGTAATTTTTCTTAGCTTTCAACAGAAATAATCATTTTAGCAGACAAATTACAAAAATATTTCTCAGTAAATAGTAAGAGTGTGTGTGCACAGGGAAGGTGATTGACCGTACTTTAACTGTCATGCTTCTGGTTCTAAAATCATGGCTTACATCCAGGAGAGACAATTTTCTCTATCGTTTTCAGTTACTTAGTTAAATTTCAACTATTTGCTAATTTTCCCATCCTTGCAAGGGTTCATTAAAGATTTTCTTTACCAGAGAGGCCAAAGGACCCCACTCAGTTACATTTACAAAAATAAAATTAAATGAAGTGGGGTCAGGTCCCTTTTTCTGGTCCTGAGGGCAAATGACACAGCATAGCTTATGTCTATGTCTCCTTCCTCAGTCCCCAAAACCCCAAGGTGTCATTGTCTGCACAGCTTATGAGGACCACCAAGTAGCAGCCAGCCAGGACAGCCCAGGTGAGTGCTTTTTGGTGTCCATCAAAAGTTTTTCTGGAGAGCACTTTGTATTATACAGTCCAACAGTTGATGGGGTGTAGTTTCATTCAGCCCCATGATATTAAGGACCTTGTTTTCTCAGCTTAATAATATATTTATGGGCAGAATTATAAGGAAGAGTTGGTCCATCGTACTTACCTGTTTTTAAAAGCATAACTGATCTGATCTAATAATATCTGCAGTAATACATCTGACCCAGCTTGAGTTCCAGTGCAGAAATTTGGCAGAGGATAGTTTTCCAGCTTTTGGGGCTTTGTGCTTGTCTTTATTATGGAATAAAATATAATCCTAGAGAAAGTGATCTACACAGAGAGTCTCCTTTTTTTATACTTTGGCCATCAATAATCCTCTGTCCATCTCTTTTCATGGACTGAGAAAATTTCACTTTTGAGTCCATCAATGGAAACAAAGGTGGATATTGCTGTCCCAGGTTCACACCCATAAATGCAGGATCTGGGTTTCCCATGTGGGCCTGGGTTTAAGCTTGGTGGGCACATTCCCAGGCTCGGTGAGTAGTGCAGCAGGTAGATCTTACAAGACTCATGATGTGAAACTGTATGGCTATCAAGTGCTTTAAGATGTCTTTGAAGTCTCAGCTGTGAATAATCATGTCATTGCTAGAAAATGGACATAAATTCTGTGGTGATTATACTCTGTTCACCTTAACTGTGGAGCCAGAGCTATAAAGCTGTGACACCAAGTGGCAAGTGTGCTCATGAAATTGGATAATCCACACTGTAATTTGTAAAACTGGAGGGTGTGTTTTGCTGTTGGATGAAATTGGAACGGTTCAACTTTGTGTCATCAGTCCTAATAATATTAATAACACTTTTTTTCCTAGATCATAATTTTTGCTTATAATCCTTGAAGTACTTTACAAAGCTGACAAGTATAATTAACTCTAGCTTATAGGATAATAAGTTGAGGCACAGAGAAGTGAAATTTCTGGTATTAGGACTCACAGTATGAGTTTTGTATGCCCTACGCACCAGACTGCACTCTTGGTGATGTTAAAATTACATTTTGCACCAGCAGATTCTGAATTAATGAATTTTTCTACCCCAATATTCCCCTTACAATATGTATGATATCTGCCTGTAAAGGCCTCACACTGGTTGCTAAAAAATCAAATGCTATTAGTGGAATATTATTTTACTTCCAAAACCCTGTAAGAAAAATATTTTCAGGTGAAAAGGAAGCAAGGTAGCTTTTAAAATCATAGATTCATGGAATCATAGAATTGTTTTGGTTGGAGAAGACCTTTAAGATCATCGAGTCCAACTGTTAACCCAGAGCTGCCAAGTCCACCACAATACAGCAATATCACTTGTGAGGTCAATTTGTTTTTTCTAAACTGTCTCATGAGTTGTTGCTCCTTAGAGAGAGTAAAATAAGAAAACACAGTTCATTGGCACAAAACCCTTAGACAAACCAACAAAAACCATCAGCAGGTATGAAACAGTCACCCAGCTCTACTCCTCCTCTAAGCTCAAGTGTTGCCTTCATCCCCTCAGGTAGCAGTAAGTAGGATCAGAGCCAGATGTTCAGGGCTTAAAGGTTCAATCACTTCCTCCTCCCCTGCCCAACTAAGAAGAGAGACGTCAAAAATGTTTCCAAAGCAAATTATAATGGAGCCACAACCACAAGAATGTCCTGCCATTTCACAGTGGCTTGTACCAAGACAATCTCGTTTTCCCAGTGGAGCGGAAGAATCACAGTGTGCTCCACTTCAGGCTCAGCCCTGTCAGCCCTTTCCAGCCTCAGGAATCTCAGGGTAATTTATGACCAGCTGCTCTGTGCCTCTCTGGCCATCTAGGTAATTAGCAATGTACCAGAGGGGACTTGCTAAAGGGTGAGAGCCTTGCCCTTTGGATCACCCTCCATCACAAATGTGCTTGGAGGCTTTCTTCAAAGAGCTTTGAAGTTGAAATGTCTCATTTTTAACAATATAGAATCATATATGGAAGGGATCTTAAAGATCACCACCCCCCTGAATGGGCAGGTACACCTCTAGGTTGCTCCAAATTCCATCCAACCTGGCCTTGAACACTTTCAGGACAGGGCATCCACCGCTTCCCTGGGCAATCTGTGCCAGAGTCTTACCACTCACACAGTTACAAATTTATTCTTACTGTCTACTCTAAACCTCCACTCTTTCAGCTTAAAACTATTCCCTCTTGCCTTATCACTCCAGGCTCTTTTCAAAAGTTCCTCCCCAGCCTCCCTGTAGCCTCTTCAGGTACTGGAAGGTGCTCTAAGGTGTCTCTGGAACCTTTTCTTCTCCAGGCTGAACAACCCCAACTCTTTCATCCTGTCCTCAGAGAAGTGCTCCAGCCCTCTGATCATCTTTGTGGCCCTTCCTTACCTGCACAGCTGTTGGGAGATTAGTGGAGATCACACAGGAAGGGCAAGAGCCATGAAAGGTCTTGGGTGATTAACTTGCCCTTACTATCCCTCTCTAAACTCCTCTGAAATCTGAATCCCTGCCTTACCTTCTACCTAACCTTGGAGATCCTTCCAAAGCACCATCAGCTGTATTTCGTAAGTTTGCCACAAATCCTTGCTCTTGGCACTGCTAAAGAGCAAAGAGCTTAACCTGTGCTCCATCTCAAAATCATTCCAATCCTCTTTTAAGCATCCACCTGTATCTGCTCGGAAGTACGCTTAGCAGTGGAGAGAAGAGATGATTAAGGAAATTTTAGCCTTAACACTGCTTGGTGTGGCACATGCCTTTGTAGCAGCACTGGGAAGAAGCCAGAAGGAGCACAGACTGTCACTTGCAGAATTACATGAGACTTTAACTATATATCATGATTCCATGGGCACTGTCCTATAGCATATATGTGGCTTTCATATCCTGGCCCATAGCAGAGGAAGCCTGTATTTCCTCCCACTATGGCATTCTTTTTATAGTTCTTTGTAACTTTGTAAATTTAACTGTTAGGTCTCAAATTTTACAAATTATGTTCACCTGTTTCCAAAACAGAGCTCACGATAAAAATGAAAATATCCATTTATTTTCAGCATAAAACATAACAAAACCCAAATAGGTGCTTCATTAAAACATTATACTATCCATCTTCTCTGCAGCAGGGGTTTGGAATCCAGCAAGGGGCTTACCCTACTGTCAGAGACATGCCTTTTCCTGCAAAAACCTTCTCTGGTGAAATTACCCGGTGAAATTATCCTATGAAATGAGCCTTTGGGAACTTTGAGGTCGCACACACTCCATAGAGACTTTTTTTTTTTTTCAAGTTTAACAGCTTTGGAGTTTCCTCCAGCCCTGAGCCAAATATGAGTTTCCAGATAATTTGCTGCTCTTGGCTGTGGAAGGGGTGCTGGTAAGGCTGGGGGAGCTGGGAGACAGGGGATGCCTCTCATGTGCTCCCATTGCTCCTCCTGCTGGAGTCAAGCAGCATCAGGGAGCCTTCTGGGGAGGAAGTTGGGACACCCAGCAGCCAGCTGGGAGATGGGTATAAGCAGGGCCAGGGAAAATCCTGCCCTTTGAATATGGGTTTTCACCCAGTCGTTTCTGCTGGGGTTATCTGTTAAGTTTTTCCCACAGTTACTCGAGCTGACAAATCCTACAGGTTTGAAATTAAAAAGGAACTTTCAGTGCAAGATTTACATGCTGTCAGCTGGCAGCAAAGAAGTAATTCTGTTTACCAGGGGAGATATAAACACAAATATTCACAGCATCAAGAGCAGCAGTAGCAGCAAGAAAACAAATGGGGCCTTTTCATCACCCTTTCTCCTCCCTGTAGTCCCCAATTTCCCACACCCTTACATGAGGTATGGTACTGCCACATGTGACATTATTGATCTCTACACTTCTCATTCACCCTTGAGACTAATGATTGTGAGCTCTGGATAAGATTGTATAGAAGAGATTGGATATGACCATTTAATTCAGGATATCATCATGGATCTTGTGTGAATGGAAAGAACACAGAAGCTGCACAGGCTACCCCAGCTGTAGCTTTTCCTAATTTCTTGCTTGACTTTGTGACCTAGAGTTCTTAAAGCATAGAGGATTATGTGCATGCATATGTACTTTTTTCCCCAGCTAATTTATGTCTGGGTTAACAAAGACATCAGACTGTCTAGTGCGAAAATATACAATACATTAGCTGAAAATGCAGTCAGAAACTGCCCTTTTGCTATGAGTTGCAAAGCTGAGAGACACCACAAGTAGGATAACAAGGAGAGTTTCATGAATCCTGTTGCTCAATAACCTAATGCAGCTTTTTTCATATCCTCAGTGGTGGATTCCTGTCTCCAAGCTCTCTTGTGGTCAAGGAAGCGTGAGGAGCCACAAATGACAGCATGTTCTTGGCAGCAACATGCAGGCTCCACAAGTCTTGTAGGATTCTGGTACTTCAGGAGCTTTGGTTTTCATTCAGCAAAGAAGTAAAAAGGCATGTGCATTAATTATCTGATTTCTGCCTCCTGCACTTCATGTACACCCCCTGGTTTATACGTGAGTCTGAGAATGAAAGAGGAAACTGATGGATTTATCTCTTTCACATCACTTTTCAGTATTGTTATTAGATGGAAAATGGAAAAAATTAAAGCCATCAAGCTATAGAAAGACATTTTTAGAGATCAAGGTGGCAGACGGAACTGAAAATCGCTGTCTGTGAGATGGCATCGACTTTGGTGTGGAGATAGTTGAAATTTCTTAGAGAATATGGAAGTGAACACAATTACTATATGTAGTTGTGACAGAGGGTGGTAGGTGCTAGATATTCACTTTGAATTTTACTACAGCTGTTTTCTAGGCAAATATCTCTCACCACAAGAAGCAGTCAACGTCTGAAGTCCTTTCTGCTTGTAAAGACAAAGGCTTTTATTTTGGATGCTGTGTGAAGAAGACTTGTCTGTTGAGATCCTTGGTGAAAGGTGTTTAGAAATTACTCATGGTAATTGGAAGAGGACTTAACCACAGATCCCTGACCACAAGAGCAACTTATCACTGTCCTGTGGGTGGCTGCTCTTTGAGACGAGGATGAGGATAAGCTCCTCCAGAGCTGGAGAGCACCACAGCTTCCTCTAAAGCTGGCTCAAACCAAGAAAACCAGGCTTATAAAAAAATATTCAAAGATCAAACTGAAAGTCCTGTTCCTTTAGCCATGCCTTCCTAGACAGTAAGACATAACTGAAGTTAAAACTTCTTTTGGGAGAGAGGGATTCAAAACTGATTTGGACAGTGCAAAATTTTTATGGCTGTGTACACACAGCTGCACAGAGAGAGAGAGGGAAGATAAGAAGTAATCAGCTTAAAATTCAACAAGAGCAATTTAGGTTTGACAAGAGGACAGAATTTTTAAATCTTAACACTTCTCTGTGCAGTTTACCTATCTTTAGCCCCCTGCACACATGCATGTTGAGACAGCCAGAAACATTATTATTGCCTGCCTGCCATTTTCTTTGGTAGCAGTAGCCTCAGGCCTGGCTTGTACCCAGGTGGTTTACTCCTAAGTCTTTTTTCTGTCCTTTCCTAATATTCATCAGTATCACCCATGGAAATAGTGTGTCAACACAGAGCAGAACTGACCTGGAGGGTTTCAGAGTTGAGGAGGCTGCTGCAGGACACAGGATGAACTTTACAGGACCCCAAATTCAGACCCAGAATCTGGAGCAGGAAACTGTGGTGAGAATATCCAAGCTGTCTGCCTTTGATAACATGTAAGTATCTCACATTCAGACCCCCACAGGGAGAGTAGGAACTACACCAGCATGCTGTAAAGGCACAGGGGCTGCTACCAAAACAGAAAAATCCATCAGTCTCAGGCTTGTTCTGTCAGATGCTTTGGTTGAATGGATTTAAGACACACAAATGTGATCATGTTTCACCTTCTTTTAATGGTTAGAGTGAAAGTCCTTCATTGGTGATTCAAAGAAACTGAAGTGATGCTGTAGATTTTTTGCTGAGTTGATCTTTGATTTGAGTCTCCTTCTGCAGATCTTGAAGGAAGACCATCAGTTCTACCATGAATGTCCTTACCTTGCCCCAGGTCAAGAAGGCCACATATGCACATGACTTGTATCTGTAAGCACAAAAAGATTTGCTTTTTAATTGCATTTTCTACCAGCAAGAGAGAAATGACAGACTGCAGAAACTAGAAGGACTGCTAAGTCACTGGGCAAAACCTTTGAAATACTTAATATCAATATTGTTTCAGTCAAAACAGTAAAGGTGCAAAAGCAACTCTAGTACCTCTCTTCAAATTTTCTAATGGACTTCAAGATTGTATCTATGGTTTCACAATCAGCCTGAATCTACAATGCCTCAGAGGAACCACTTTGTCAAAGTGATGACTTCTGGGATGACGGGTTATAATCTGAGTCAATACTTCATCAAATACAGAGATGAAAAAGACAGTGCCATAATTGTAAAAAAATTATTACCTCAAAATTAGTGGTTTAACTCCTCTTTTAGCTCCTTTTTTTTCTTTGCAGTTCCACTTGTTCACTCAGCTCTGCTTCATTTGATGCAATTTAATGTCCAAGTCTTCCATTTCTTTGTCTGTTCCTATTGTTACCTCTTCATGAATAGAGACAGGAGCCTTAAGGATAAAATTGTATATGATGAGAGAACTAAAGACCTCATCATAAGGCAATGTTTTGAAGTTGTTTGGCATCCTTAATTCTTGCATTCACCAGCTTTTAAATGCTTGATTCTACAACTATGGAATGTTTTTTTAGGTTGGTTGGATTCTTTATATTTTTATCTTTAAATGTAGTACTCTTGGTCTCTAAAAACCCCTCACTCTCCCTCCCCCCTTCATGTTTCCTCAGTTACACCATGCTGACATTCATCTGGGTTAAGGGAAGGATTGATGCAGACTGTGGACCAACCCCTACAAAAGTTAAAAGAGAAAGCAGCAATGGGAGTAAACCATCGTCTTCTACTGGAATTAGGCAGAGGTGAGAAAACTTCACCAGTAATTTTCACAGACATTTACTGACTTCAAAGGATTAATGAGCAGTGGAAATGCTGGGAGTAATCCAGACTGCAATGGGCACAAAACCAATGTTCATTCCATCTTCCCCTTCCTCTCTGACGTCTCCCAGTCTTTTTCCTACTTCTGACTCTTTACCTAATCCCATCCTTTTCCCCCAGACAGCCTCAAATAAAGCTGCTCAACACACGGTAGAAAAATACCTGGTGTGAAATTTTCTTGTGGGAATTTAGTGATTTAAATTTACAGACTGAAGAAAGGCAAGTCAGAGAGAAAATTAGATGTAAGGTCCTAATGAGGTGGACCAGCAGAAACAGAGGTATGCTTTTCTTTGACCTGATAATGTTGCCAAATTTCATATTCTCATTGTGTTCACAAACTGCATAAAAATATTTAGGGATATGTTATACTAAATTTACAAAATCTGGAGTCAGCACTTGTTCACACACATCAAAGCCCCAAATAAACAAGGGCACATTTGACTCCCTAGTACAGATGCTAATGGCATTTTTTTCTGTAGAGGTTTTCTTTCTGGTCACTCATGTGGTGGAGGAGATAATTTTCAAGAAGCACAGTAAGTAAATTCAGTAAGGCCCAAGGAAGTGGGTATTGTCATCTGTTAACTACATGTTGAACTTTGAAGTTAGGAGAAGCCACAGTGCTCACCACACCGCCATGGTCAATTTTTGAGTGGTAATTCCTTCCTCCAGATGTTATTATGTCAGCCGCTGTAATAATGGGCTCTTTCTCTAGCTTTGAAGGTTTCTTTCCGATCAGTGTCTAGGATTTTATCGGAAGAGTCATGGACCTTAGGGGAACAACTGCCAAAAACTCATTCTGAAAGTTTGTAGGATCAGATTACTGTGGTGGAGCGAGGGTGAGAGTCCAAGACAACTTTAGACAAATCTGTCCAACTCAGTGTATTTGTTACAGGTTGTCTGATTCCACAAAATTTATTTCTCTGTCAATAACAAAGCACTGCTGCTTACTAGAAAGGCAATTATATGGCTATATTCTGGCTCAACAGAATGAACCTTGTAGCAAAGCAATCTTGTTCCTTTAAGATAGTAGTTTTCTGTTAATATTGAGCAACAATGTGGAAAAAGATCTTTATGAGAATGATGTTCTATGAATGACTAAATAGTTCATCAACTATTTGTTACTCAGATACCATGTACTGAAAAGACATTGCTGCTTGTGCTCAAATGCTTTTTACCCTTCATCTCTTTAACCTCTTTATCCTTTGAGTAACTCCTTTACTGTAGAAAGAAGGTTCTTTCAGGTCTGTGATGGTGGTGGAATGAAAAGTAGCTCACTTAGATCCTCATTGTCTCATCTGAAATATAAGCCAGAGCTATCCAAAACCCTCGTGAACCATCCCTTACTATATTGCCCTTACAGTGCTACTTACCCTTGCTCAATCAGGAAGACTATAAGATGACCAGAAATTTATAACCTATTCCTAACTCCAGGGCCTTGACCACAGCACCATCCTTCTCTTAAATCTGTCACATTTGGTTTTGGTTATCCAAAATCTCATTGATGAGGTTTTTGCATAAGCTGTGAAGTGCCAGCATTGGGCTAAAAGAGCAGTTAGCTGGACTATCCCAATCCTAATGGCTTTTGTGGGTTTGAATTGTTACTAATGAGGGTGGGCCTTGCCCTTCTATTACTTGGCATACAAAAGGATTTCAGTGCTTGTGAAGCATGGGGAGAAGGATGGTCTAGGTATGAATCTCTGCAAGTTAGCTACTTTTTTGTTCAGTTTCTTAGGTGGTAAAAATCTCATGGTCAGTCATTCCTTGAATATATTGATCTTGCATCAACATTTTCAGTGTAAGAAGTGCTGCTTGTTAACAGCAATTCACATGTAGTGATATGTTTCAGACACGTCTTGCAGGATGCCCATATCTTTAGAGGTTCTCCTTGAACTCAGGAGACAGTGGTCTGTAGGTCTGGAGAGAGTTTGTCTTCCAGTCTCACTTCCTTCTGGAAACATCCTCTGGTAATCTAGGAAGAATGAACAATTTTTAATTTGACAGATCTTGGTAATTTGCACCTAAAAACTACTTGAAATGGATTTTTGGTGAGTTCATAGCTACTTTTAATAACCGTTGAAGGTTCAGAAAAATCCCAGAAGTAGGATCAAAACCAATATGTAGGTTTTTGAGTCAGAAAAGTGAGATGAAGCAGATATAGATAGCCATGGCTGATAGGTTTTCAACTAATGGAAAAATTTAAAGATCCAGAGGAGTGATTCAATAAGTAAAGAATTCAGAAATAATATTAAGAAATAATAATTAAGACCACTGAGTAAGTTCAAATTAACCTGATTCTCTTTTGAACCACACATTAGAACTATAATAATAACTTCTGAGACAGATGGGTTATTTAGGCTTTTGCAAGGTCAATTGACCGTGCCACCAGTCTCTTTCAACAATGAACACTGTACAGTCTCCACAGTACAAAAATTAAATATATTAAGAAATCATTAGCTAACAGATCTCAGAAATAGGAAAGTCAACAGGAAATTAGTTCTGAATAAGGTGCATCCATTGGTCTCCTACAGGGATCAGTATAATATGTTGTGTCATTCAGTGCTTTGATCCTTGTTCTGAAAATAAGAACAAAAATTGCTGCTCATAAAATTTTCAGATTACACAGTTTTCCAGGTGGCTGAATAATAAATGAAGACAGAGCCTTAATACCAAATGATTTGCATCATTCAGTAACCTCATCGCAGTCAAACAAAAGATGGTTTAACAGGCAGAGATGTAAGTACAGCTCTAGAAATAAGTAATGCAGACTGTGCATAAGATCTTCAGACCAGCAACAGATGCTTTTCTGGAAAATATGAATAATCACATGAAAGTTATGCTTTGGCCAGTGAAGAAGTCAGTCAGGACAGGGGGAATGAAATAAACAACAACAGTCTGCAATGTACAATGGGTCATATCACATTATTTCAATGTTTTCTGTTTTGGACCACAAGGACCACAGTTATACACTTAAAGTATAGACTTCTGCATGGAAATAGTCACTCTGGACTCCATAATAATCACAGTCATAGAATCATGGAAAGGTTTGTGTTGGAAGGGGCCTTTGGAGATCACCCAGATCAACCCCTGCTGCCTTGGGCAGGTTGCTCCAAGCCCCATCCAACCTGGACTTGAGCACTTCCTATGAGGGGTCATCAACACATTCTCTAGGCATCTTGTTCCAGTGTCTCATCACGGTTCATTTCTTCCTCATGTCCAATCTAAATCTACCTTCTTGCAGTTTAAAATTGTTAACCCTTGTTCTGTCACTACAGAACTGGTAAAAAATCTCTCTTCACCTTTCCTTTAAGCTCCCTTTACATGTTGAAAGGCCACAATAAGGTCTTCCTGGAGCCTCCTCTTCTCCTGGCTCAACCACCCCAGCACTCTCAATAGTCAATAAGGAGAGATGAAAAAAGCCATGATACATCTCTTCCAATTATTGACAACAAAATAAGCTAGATGAAGCAACCCCCAACAGATCCTACTTCTTTCCTTTGCTTATCGAATGTGCCTGACATAACTATCCTAGATGTAGCTTTACTCACTGTAGCTTTCTGAAGCTATACAAGATGAATTCCAGCTCAAGTGACAACAAAGGAAACAAATTCCCTTGAAGTCAGGAGACATTAACATATCTCTTACTAAACTATAACTTTCAAACAGCATCTATCAGGAACAACTCAGTCCACAGTTAAAGAATCTCATATTCAACTGACAAATTATTCTGGAGGATCGTCTGCAAAGTGATGAAAGGGCCCAGTTTTCAGGAACAGTTTGTCCCAGTTTCACAGTGGGACACTGAATGTGAATCACGGACTGTGTTACCCCTCATGTGAGGTTTACTTAATCAGCAGCAACCTTCAAAGTCTCATATTTAATTCACATCATGATGTTACAGATTGAGGTTTTGTGGTATTGATGCCATTAGTTTTCTCTTGAAATCCATTCTTCAAAGTGAAATTCAGCAATAACTTCAGTGCATTCGGATTGGTGGAGACTTCAGGGGTGTCTTTATCACAAACTCAATGGTATCTGTCCTTCATGCAAGTCTACTGACATTTCCAATGATGAAGAAGGGAGAATGGCAGGTCTGCTCAGCCCTGCGTGTCTGGCTTGCCTCCCTATGTGACATCATTGCTCATGCCTTACTCCAGCATAATCGAGCAGGTCAGCAGTTATTGCAAGCTTCACCCATTCCAGATTCCACCCTTAACCCTCCAAAATGAGTCTTTTATAGTTAAATGATTCACTTATTAGGTAAAATAAACATGAAAATAATGTCAAATTAAAATAAAGCAAAGTAGCATGAAGTTAAATGCAGACTGACATTGAGCAAACAGTCTGGCTGGAATCATTATACCCTTTGGAAGCAGGCATGGATATCAGAGCATGGATCCAATTAGTTTCAATGGGGAGGACCCTTCCTGTTCCTGGCTCCCTGAAGCTTAAATCTCACAGTTTAAACTTTAATTTGGAGTTTGGGACAACTATCCTGCAGTTGCCATCTGCAGGAGCTCAAGAAACCTGCAAACTGGGTTCTGAGACCAAAATAACAAAAAACATTGAAAAGTATGTAATTTATTGTTTTCAGAGATCTTTAAGACCCCGGTCATGTAAACATTCAAGAGGCCTTGGACTCTATGAAAGCTTGGAGAGCCAAACCCAAGCCAGGTTCACCAAGTCCAAGCACTGGTTTTTATATCTGAGCCAACAGGCAAGCCAACACACACAAAAGAAAAATGGGTGGGAAGGGATGTGTGAGGGCTGCTCTGCAACTGCTGAAGGGTAGTGGTAGATTGGTCTTTCTGGTCTGCTGTTACTAATTGGGCTCCACAACTGATCTAGTTAGATCCAGTACCAGACCAGTGCCACAACCACTTGTTGTCTTTCCTGCTACTTGCTCCTTAGCTCCGTCCAGCAGATATGAAACACTATACAAAGTGGTAGCAAAGAGCAAGTAAGCAGTCTGGAGTAAGCTTTTGAATATAGGCAACTTCCTGCCTTTCAGACATAACCTCCCTTTTTGAAGTTGTGGTATCACATCACGAAAACACAAAACAAAAAGCCAACTCAGTGGTGACACTTCAGGACTTTGTATTGTCACCCAAATACAAGATGAGGGAAGGTACATCTTCCATAAAATAATCTTGGCTGAGCTCAGTCAGGAGAAGACATCTTCAAGGGTGTCTTGGGAGAACAAGTCTCAGCAAAGCGTGTAGATTTTAAACCACTATTTCAACCACATCCAGGGTGTCTATAACACAAGGTACATCCCTATTTGTCTGCAAAGCCACCATCCTTCTGAGAACTGATGGTGCTCCTTGGCAGTATAACACAGGGTGATATTTTGATATCTTCACTCTACAGAACTCTGCACCACCTCACCAACTTCCTGTCAGGAAGCAACCATAAGCAGCACAAATCAGATTTGTGCAGCTCTTTTTCGTTTTGGATGCAGTGAGAATCAAGAAGAATGTCAGGATGTTATTTTGAATACTTGTCTTTTTATTTGTATTTTGGAGGGAAAATATGGGCATTAAATTAGTTTAATTTAATTAGTTAGAAATTTCTTTCAATTTCTTTGTAAAATCTCAAATCAAATAGAGTTACAGTGTTTCTGCTAGCACACCCATACTGTTCTGAATTCTGTGTATTTAGTGGCAAGCAGTTTTCAGATTGATTCATTTCAGATTGAAATCATTAATGCACACACTTAAATTACCTTTAAGCTCAATGAAAACCAAACTATTATCAAACCATTGACTCTGAAAATTGGGCAACAGTGATTTTAATAAAAAATAAATATAAATCAAAGCTGATATCACCATCTCTCCCACGTGGGAGTGATCCAATCAGAACTTGGCATAATCAAGTGTTAGGAATTCTTCCAAACATTCATTACAATCTGTAAAACAATCCTTCATCCAAAAGGCTAATGCAGCATCAGTTATCACTCCAACCAACCATTACAAAACAGGGCAGACAAAAGAAAAGGCAAAATGAAAAAGGTCTTATTAAAAATATTGTGGATTGGGAAAGGAATGTTTTAACTTTGTTGTAATTACATTTGCTTGTCAAATATGACAGCCCATGTGGTCTACTTTTGCATATCATCTAGGTAAGTTGAATATTATCTGGATGAGGACATCAGCTCTTCTGCATAACACTTTATATCCTACCAATGTGTCACAGGACTATGGCCACACAGAAAAAAGGCTATGTCTACATTATTCTTGAGAGAATAAAACCAGCAAGATGGCATCTCTGTAGAATTTCTCCCTTACTGCTCTGAGGAGGTTGAAGATCTCTGTCATCATCTGGTAGCTCTTGTCCAAAAATCACAAGCACAAGTGAAAAGAAGGTAGAAGTTACCCTTGGCTGGGGAGAGTCTTCGCAGCCTCCACCACTACAAGAGCAAGGTATCCTTGCTGCCAGCCCCACCATCCCAACATCCTTTTCTGCAAGACCAGACATCTTCCCATCACCTCTTCAGTGCAAGCCCAGCCCTGTGGTTATTGGGACAACTGCTGCTGAGAGAAAAGTGAACCTCAACCTACTCACCCACCTCAGGCAGAAGCAGCTGCCTGGGTTTTCTCCCAAAACACAAATAGACACTTGCGGCCTCCTTGCTTTCTCCAAGACACATTTCTTCTGCTCCACCAGTTTTCCATGGCAGTCCAACCCCGGCACAATACACTGTGAGTTCAACATCCCCTAGCCAGCCTTCAAGGACAAAAACACCCCCTGTCAAGAAGAGATTCTAACATATTAACCTGTTGGAGTATTTCTGCTTAGAAATGTTGCCTGTCAAGCAATGGCAAATGCCCACTTATGTACTGAGAGAAAAGTTTCTGTGCTTTTATGCATATAAACACCTTGTTCACTTTTCTAGTGAATTGGCTGGGGTGAACTACAGGCCCCAGAACCATTACTGTTGATGAACAGAGCCAAAGAGTTACATCCAGTGCTGCCCCCTTAGTCCAGCTTGATCCATTCATATCTTCAAAACCAGAAAGGGAGGCACAGAATTAGAGGCAACTTCTGGTTTAGGATTTCTCTGCTCCATTCACCATCTCTCTCATCTGAATTAAACCTGCAGAGCTTGATTTGAAGTTTCATGGGAGTAACTACTTATTCTTCTTCAAGGGGTGAAAAATCAGCCCCTCCTGAGGCTGGGAAAACACTGACCAGGTTTCCCAGAGAGGTGGTAAATGCCCCATCCCTGGAAACCATCAATGTCAGGTTGGATGGAGCTTTGAGCAACCTCATCTAGTTGATGTCCCTGCTCACTGCTGGGATGGACTAGATGACCTTTAAAGGCCTCTTCCAACCCAAACTATTTTGCAATTCTATGATCCACACCTTCCAAATCCACAGATTGCAAGCAGTACTGGGAATAATGGCCAATGATACCTCACCAGTCTGGACCAAGGGGACCATACAACCTTTCAGCATTCTTTGTTCTCCATGGAGCTACAAATCTTTCTGTTGATTTTACCCTTAAGAAATACAGAAAAGAAACTGTAAAGGGCACTCAGCTTTTGCTCATACATAAGAGCAGGTAGAGTTGTTTATAAATTGACAAGCTCAGGGCAGTGGCACTGTAATGCAGATAAATTATTGTGGAGCAGTAGTAGCTGGCACTGCACTGGCTCCCAAATCCACCTCTCAGAACCTTTCAGACAGACTTTTGGAGTCAGCAGGTGTGAAGTGTCAAGTTAGAAATCCATGGAAAAATGCTGAAAAACTAAGAGAAAGTATTTGCTAATTGCAAGCCTCATGGTACCATTCTATTAGATTTCAGATAAGAAACCAGGGAATGCTGCATAGACCAAAAGATTCAGCATCTCATCTGTCACAGTTTAGGCCCAGCTGGTACCAACCAGGACTCTTCTCACTCCCTCCCTCCCTCCACTGTGGGACAGAGGAGAAAATCCACTCAAAGATTCCTTAATTGGGATAAGGTCAGGGGGGTTTTCATTGACCAGTTATGGTAACCTGCAAAAAACAGGTTTTACTTGTTGTAAACCAGAAAATATTTAACAAGAAAACAACTGATGATTGAAGGGATTGACTTCATGGTGCTTTAATGATGGATGGTCTGAGGACAGTTATCTGAGGAGCTGATGGTGAAGACTGTAGTCTGTTTTGTACCAACCCAGATGTATGTGACTATGTCAGCAAACCAATGTGCCTCTGTGTGATTCCTCTTCTCCTTTCTTATCTCACAACAACATTAGAGCAACTTCAAAGTCAGCTTCATTTTTTTTTTATTTTTTTTTTCGGAACAAATATTGCCAGTGACTATTTTACACAACACAGCATTTCATCTATTTTAGTGCTAAGAATGTGTTATAATTAAGCACATGAGACCTACATTCTGTGTCCAGATATTGCAAGATGGGTGAGCAGATGCTATGGAAGTAAATGGTAATGCTCTTGTTGAGCACATAGAAATCAGGGAAAGGCTATAAAGAAATTGTTTTGGAAGCATCATCTTTAAGGTACCGATGAATAAAAAACTGCCCATCTTGATCTCAGTGAAGCATTCAGAAAGCTTAGAATCACAGAATCACAGAATGGTTTGGGTTGGAAGAGACTTTAAACATAACCTAGTTCCAACCCCTCCTGCAAGGACACTTTTCTACTAGACCAGGTTTCTCCAAGCCCCATCCAACCTGGCCTTGAACATTTCCAGGGAGGGGGCATCCATATCACTTGTCCTGATGCAAGGCAAAAGGCATCAATCACTCTACCCCCAGTGTTGGCTTTGAAGAGATTGTGGCCATTCTGGCTCCTCAAATCTTACAGACAGTGCAGTCCCAGTACACTGGCTACTGTTTTGTATATTAAATTGTTGGGGGGTGGTATCAATAAACAGCTGCACAGTCAGATTAGTACTGTTTACTGTCAAATTAACAAGGAAAGTGATACTTTTGGCTCTTTGTTTATAACTCTGCACAGTTGGCCCTGGCACCAGGAAGACTAAATGAAAATGGACAGCTCTCAATGGTAGATGCTCTCCTAGATCAAACAGAAGGGAGATTTTGTTTGCCTTATAAAATAAACAGTATCTTTTCAGGTTCACGTGCTCAGAATAACAGCTATTCAGCTGAACCAGATGGTTTTTATTTGACTGCTAATTGTATGTCTCATTCCTCAAAAGACTTGCAGGTCATTGTTTCCTTGATAATATTCACTCAGGGAAAGGGCACAAGTGTCGAACACGCAAGTGCCTGCATGAGGGAGAAGAGTGGAGAGATGTTTAAATGTCTGGATGAAAGGTTTGTACATCGGTAGGCCTACATTATACTGGGCTTTAGAAGACACATCCTGGTCTTTCAGCATACTCCTTCAGCTTTATTCTTGGAGAAATGCTATGAAAAGCCTACCAAAAACTTCCTTGCTATAGCTGTACAAAAGGAAAGAAAGGAAAGAAAGGAAAGGAAACCAAAAAAATGAAAGCAAGGTCTACAAACAGTCCTTAAAGAAATATACTGAGCTCCTTAATCAAAATGTAAATTTTTTACAGAAAAAGTCACTAATTTTATTAAAATATTTACCTTAATAGGGAAAACAATTTATTACAGTTGATCCTCATTTTTAGGTGAGGCCTGGGTTACTTGTATTGGGAAAATGTTCTCTGCTCTCTGTGCTTCTTGCCACTCTGCTGATTATCTTTCCTCACCTCTCAATTCATTAAAATGTCTCTTACACTTATTTTCTAAACTCCCATGCATTCAGACAGAAATATGTAAATATTTCACATAATATAATTATTATAATAACATAATTATTATATTAAGGGAGGAAGGGAGGGAGGGAAGAAAGAAAGAGAGAAAGAGAAAGAAAGAGAGAAAGAGAGAAAGAGAAAGAAAGAGAGTAAGAGAAAGAAAGAGAGAGAAAGAGAGAAAGAGAGAAAGAGAGAAAGAGAGAAAGAAAGAGAAAGACAGAGAGAAAGAAAGAGAGAAAGAAAGAGAGAAAGAGAGAAAGAGAGAAAGAGAGAAAGAGAGAAAGAGAGAAAGAAAGAGAGAAAGAAAGAGAGAAAGAAAGAGAGAAAGAGAGAAAGAAAGAGAGAAAGAGAGAAAGAGAGAAAGAGAGAAAGAGAGAAAGAGAGAAAGAAAGAGAGAAAGAAAGAGAGAAAGAAAGAGAGAAAGAAAAAGAAAGAGAGAAAGAGAAAGAAAGAGAGAAAGAAAGAGAGAAAGAAAGAGAGAAAGAGAGAGAGAAAGAGAGAAAGAGAGAAAGAGAGAAAGAGAGAAAGAAAGAAAGAAAGAAAGAAAGAAAGAAAGAAAGAAAGAAAGAAAGANAAAATAATAATAAAAAAATAAAAGGAAAAGAAAGTAGCCAACATGGTTTTGTCTTTTAGTAATTACTCAGCAGCGTAATTTTTAGAACTTACCAGTGACACAACCTGTTATTGGTTTGTCCATATTAAAAACTTCCTGGGTTTATATTTAATTAAAAATAGCTCTGAGTGGTGGAAGTGCTGAAGGCTATAACCTTCTGGTTATCCACAAAACTAAAATAACAAGGCCAATGGGGTGACCTCTCCTCCCCCTGCCTCCTCATGCTTTCTCTGTTCCCCCAGAGGGTCTGACTCTTCCCACTCAGTCTCAGGCTGTTTTGCTGAGTCTGACACCAAAACTGTGGGGCTGAATTTCCTGTAGCAATGCCAGGGACAAAACCAGAGTCCATGTGTAGCCACAAAAAATCCCTTCAGACTCAGAAAAAAAGACTCAGAAAACTGACTCAGACCAGCTGAGGAAGCCAGTTCATCCAGATAACTGCTCTCAGTAGCACTCAGTCTAGGGTGAAAGAGGTAGGTGAAAACTCCTGCCCTGTTATTAAAAAATCAATTTCCCTGAATTCTCCCTGAATTGAATCCTCCCTTCTCTTGAGTGATCTGCTGGTGACAGTGCATCAGTCAGTTCTGCAGGTGCCAGAACCACAGGAATGGGCATTGCTGGAGCACTGCACCTCTGGAGGCAAGGTACCTGCCCCACTGTTTTTTGAATGGTGTGAATATGGATCTCCTGAGAGGAAAAGGAGTCAGGGTGAACTGTAAACATCTCTGATGCTCCTGATTCATCAAGGATGTGAGTCACATTGTTATAACATATTCATAGAAAGTTTTAGCACCTCACTTAATGGCAAAGAGGCAATCAGTCTGCTTGCATAAAATTATAGACTGGTTTGGCCTGGATGGGACATTAAATACTTAGTTCCAACTTCCCTGCCATGGTTAGGGACACCTCCCACTAGACCAGGTTGCTCCAAGCCCCTTACAACCTGGCCTTGAACATCTCTAGGGATGGGGCAGCCGCAGCTTCCCTGGCCAACTTATTATGCTGGTGTCTCACCATCCTCACAGGAAAGAATTTCTTTGTAAGATCCCATCTAAACCTACCCTTCTTCAGCTTAAAACCATCTCCCTCATCCTATCACTCCATGCTCTTACAATAAGTCACTTCCCAGCTTTCCTGTAGCCCCTTCAACTATTGAAAGGTGCTCTAAGGTCTCCCCATTGTCTTCTCCAGGTTGAACAAACCCACCTCTCTCAGCCTGTTTTAATAGCAGAGTTATGAAAAAGAGTATAGGCTCTCTCTTCACAGCCCCCATCTGGCTCAGCCCTGATTGGTAGAGATGTCAATGGGAGCTTTTCTCCTGGATCTAGTGGTGCATGTCTATAGCTCTTGATATATTTGCTTTCTACTCATCACATCTTGCAGGCAGCTACCTCTAGTTCTGGAGGGACAAATGTGTTCTCAATTATATATCTCTTAATTGCCAAACTATGTCACTGCAATGAGAGGAACCTTTCTTGGGCTGCAGAAGAATTTGCCCCTTTCAGAAGTGTGGTTCAGTGAATGTAACCCCAGACAATCTTAGGGGTTGTTTATATCAGCTGCTGATCATCCAGTTCAGCAAAAGTGTGCAAGCCCCAGTGCTTCAGTTCAGACCACCTGGAGTTCTGTTCCCTGACACAGGATATTAACCTGTCTTCAGCCATCCTAAAGCTAAATGTGTAGTCTGAGATGGTCATCTGGAAAAGAATGTGGTTCCTTCCATCCTAAGAGTGGTATCTACTGCCAGCAAGGTAAACAGCTTTGTGGAGGTGCTCATCTCCCATAACTGGTGGCAGAGACACCTTGGCCAAAGTAGCTGAGGACAAACCCTCCTAAAAGGTTTGGTGGGAGCCCCTGACTTTGCACTGGGCTCCTCAGGGGTAATGTGAATCCCTTTCAATACAGCAGTTCTTGAAGATGACTAAAAATCTCAGCTCCTTCCCTCTCTGCGTGTCCATCAGCTAATTGAGCCTCAACAGACACAGGATTTGCAGCAGCCAAGTTCCTAAGTTTAATGTCTGTGAGTGAAGTTTTTTGAAGAGTGAAGCACCAGTGTCCCACTGGAACTCACCCAGTGCTGTTGCTGGAATCCATTGGAAAATTTGGAGCAGCCTATAGATTCTGAATGGGAAGACATCCATTAAGAAAATTTAGAAATTGTCTTTAGAAAAGACAATTGCATGGCCCCTTGCATTTCAAACAGGTCTGTGGGCATGTCTTCCAGAGATGCCACCTATTATAGTCCAACAAGGACACAGAATTAATTCAGCCATGGAAAAATGTACCCAAAGAAATATAGAGTATGGCAAAGAGAGTGCCAGAAACTCTGATTGCCAGAGGTCATCTTCACACATGCTGCAGACATGGCATGAATTTGCAGTTCCGTAGAACCCAACACTTTATATTCACAAATATGGGGCAACAACCTGATATCCCCAACCCCTGGATCTGTGTAACCTACATGCCCAGGGAGCTTTCAGTACAAGCAGCAAACAGCCCTTGTTTGTATGACTCCGGGCTGGCCCCTTGTGAGAAGCTGCACAGCTTCTCTCTGACATAGTGATGGCAAACACCAGGAAGGGGTTGGCCACCTGGGTACCACTTCAGAAGACCAACTTCAGCACAGGTGTGGTCAGACATGGGAGGTCAGATGTCCAGTCTGAACCAGGACCTCAGTCCCTCTCTGTCTAGAAAGCATGTGAGCATCTACCACATGTGAGCATCTACCACATTTGAGCGACTGGGCAGATGCTGAAAATCAGGAGAAAATGCTTTGAAAATGTCATCATCTCCATTGCCTTTGNAGAAAGAAAGAAAGAAAGAAAGAAAGAAAGAAAGAAAGAAAGAAAGAAAGAAAGAAAGAAAGAAAGAAAGAAAGAAAGAAAGAAAGAAAGAAAGAGATTTTTCTTTTTCTTTTTTTCTTTTTTGTTGGAAAATTTCATCGTTTATTCTGAAATTATATGGTCATCTTTACTGGTATTATTAAAGAACAAATCTTGACTTGCTATGAAGCAAGTTATCAAATCAGGATCATACCAACTGAAATTTTCCTTGTGCTTTCATCTGGATGCTTAATGATATACTTCTGATCCAAAAGCCTCTATAATATTATTCCTTAAGTATGACATTTCACAAATGACTAAACTTCAAAGGTAACATAAGCTAATTCTGAACCTCCTGGACATTACCTCCGAATAACACAACAGCAAAAGGTGCTCGAGTGATGTACAACATGGATCTGCTAAACCCTAAACACGGTGGTTACTTTGTTTAACATCAGAATTTCTGTTGTGCAATGCCAACCAACAAGGGGCAACTTTAAAACCAGAGGGTAGAGGAAATAACTTTTGCAAATCTGTGCCAGACCTTTTGAAAAGACAACTAGGAATGCAGCAGAAGTGATCAAAGGCAAAAGAGCCTGCCAGGCTTTATTTACTCTTTACTCTCTGTCTGTTGAGGATTGACATATTTTATATTTTTATTTCTTTTTTAAAAACAATAGTTTAGACAAATGTGTCTAGACTGATGGTAGAGCAAATGTGACATTAATTATGGATTCCTACACAGTGGCTGAGTGTACGCGGGCAATTGCCAGTTCCCAGGGAAACAAGAACTGCCAGGCTGCCAAACTGGAAATAGCTGCTCATCTTACCATGGTCACATCTCTGAGCATGACTGGTGTCAGAGGCTTCAGAGGAGGTTGCTGGCACAGTGAAGTGGACAACTATAGGGCAGAAGCACTGAGACAAAGAAAAAGGTGTTAATAGAGAGGAGCCTACAGGGAGATTTGTTGTCACAGATGTTCAGGAGGGATAAACCTGCCAGGTGAAAGTTAATTTGGCTTGAAGAAAGTTTCCTGCAAATGTGGTGATGCTATTTCTGAGCCCCAGCCTATCTACTGGTACCTCTGGCAAGGTTGATTTTCTCAGGCTTCAGAGAGTAGGTAAAGAAGGCAGGTCTTTTACAATAGTGTTAGAACATCTTCTTTGGAGACATCTTCCATCCTGGAAAGGGTTTTGTGTTATTCTGATTCCATTACACTGGTAGCTCCAAATATCAGTGTTAGTGCCTTAGTGATTATTTTTTCATCAGATAACAAACTCATGCCTTTCCCATCTCAGTCAAACCCCACTGATGGCTCTGATAACTTGTATTATTAATTCTAGAGTGCAATCCAGGTTTTTTTCTCTATTCAATAGCATCCTACTTCTGCTTTTCTCACCCTCAGGACGTCAGTTTTCCCTGCATTATACCCCAGTCCTCACTGTGTCATCAAGAAAACTCAACAGCCTTTTGTGCTGAAATAAATAATGACCATATTAAATGCATATGCTTTAGAAATGGTTAATGGCAAGCATAATTCTTGAAAAAAGACCACAATCTAGTAATCTCCTTCCAGCCATATGCATATTTTTTTAAAGTCACATACATGTTTGCTTTCTATTGAGCTGATTCCTTTTGAGATGTCTAGACATCTTCCAGATAATTCACATTTAATATAATGGGCTACCATATATATTCTGATATCTTTTGGGGCTGTTGGAAGCCAGAATAAGATATAAATACATTGTAGTCATGCAGTGTTGTCACTTAGTGCAGAACATTCTGCTGGCCATACCCTTCTCAGGCTACAGATGCCAGTCTGTGCTGTACCAGTGTCCCAAGCTGGGTTGTCAGCTTCTGCACAAGTTCATGGGTAGATGTCTTTAGCAGAAAAGTTCTTTTTAACATTTGAGTCCATGGCTAAACCTAAAAAAAAAAAATAATAATAAAAAAATAAAAGGAAAAGAAAGTAGCCAACATGGTTTTGTCTTTTAGTAATTACTCAGCAGCGTAATTTTTAGAACTTACCAGTGACACAACCTGTTATTGGTTTGTCCATATTAAAAACTTCCTGGGTTTATATTTAATTAAAAATAGCTCTGAGTGGTGGAAGTGCTGAAGGCTATAACCTTCTGGTTATCCACAAAACTAAAATAACAAGGCCAATGGGGTGACCTCTCCTCCCCCTGCCTCCTCATGCTTTCTCTGTTCCCCCAGAGGGTCTGACTCTTCCCACTCAGTCTCAGGCTGTTTTGCTGAGTCTGACACCAAAACTGTGGGGCTGAATTTCCTGTAGCAATGCCAGGGACAAAACCAGAGTCCATGTGTAGCCACAAAAAATCCCTTCAGACTCAGAAAAAAAGACTCAGAAAACTGACTCAGACCAGCTGAGGAAGCCAGTTCATCCAGATAACTGCTCTCAGTAGCACTCAGTCTAGGGTGAAAGAGGTAGGTGAAAACTCCTGCCCTGTTATTAAAAAATCAATTTCCCTGAATTCTCCCTGAATTGAATCCTCCCTTCTCTTGAGTGATCTGCTGGTGACAGTGCATCAGTCAGTTCTGCAGGTGCCAGAACCACAGGAATGGGCATTGCTGGAGCACTGCACCTCTGGAGGCAAGGTACCTGCCCCACTGTTTTTTGAATGGTGTGAATATGGATCTCCTGAGAGGAAAAGGAGTCAGGGTGAACTGTAAACATCTCTGATGCTCCTGATTCATCAAGGATGTGAGTCACATTGTTATAACATATTCATAGAAAGTTTTAGCACCTCACTTAATGGCAAAGAGGCAATCAGTCTGCTTGCATAAAATTATAGACTGGTTTGGCCTGGATGGGACATTAAATACTTAGTTCCAACTTCCCTGCCATGGTTAGGGACACCTCCCACTAGACCAGGTTGCTCCAAGCCCCTTACAACCTGGCCTTGAACATCTCTAGGGATGGGGCAGCCGCAGCTTCCCTGGCCAACTTATTATGCTGGTGTCTCACCATCCTCACAGGAAAGAATTTCTTTGTAAGATCCCATCTAAACCTACCCTTCTTCAGCTTAAAACCATCTCCCTCATCCTATCACTCCATGCTCTTACAATAAGTCACTTCCCAGCTTTCCTGTAGCCCCTTCAACTATTGAAAGGTGCTCTAAGGTCTCCCCATTGTCTTCTCCAGGTTGAACAAACCCACCTCTCTCAGCCTGTTTTCATAGCAGAGTTATGAAAAAGAGTATAGGCTCTCTCTTCACAGCCCCCATCTGGCTCAGCCCTGATTGGTAGAGATGTCAATGGGAGCTTTTCTCCTGGATCTAGTGGTGCATGTCTATAGCTCTTGATATATTTGCTTTCTACTCATCACATCTTGCAGGCAGCTACCTCTAGTTCTGGAGGGACAAATGTGTTCTCAATTATATATCTCTTAATTGCCAAACTATGTCACTGCAATGAGAGGAACCTTTCTTGGGCTGCAGAAGAATTTGCCCCTTTCAGAAGTGTGGTTCAGTGAATGTAACCCCAGACAATCTTAGGGGTTGTTTATATCAGCTGCTGATCATCCAGTTCAGCAAAAGTGTGCAAGCCCCAGTGCTTCAGTTCAGACCACCTGGAGTTCTGTTCCCTGACACAGGATATTAACCTGTCTTCAGCCATCCTAAAGCTAAATGTGTAGTCTGAGATGGTCATCTGGAAAAGAATGTGGTTCCTTCCATCCTAAGAGTGGTATCTACTGCCAGCAAGGTAAACAGCTTTGTGGAGGTGCTCATCTCCCATAACTGGTGGCCAAAGTAGCTGAGGACAAACCCTCCTAAAAGGTTTGGTGGGAGCCCCTGACTTTGCACTGGGCTCCTCAGGGGTAACGTGAATCCCTTTCAATACAGCAGTTCTTGAAGATGACTAAAAATCTCAGTACCTTCCCTCTCTGTGTGTCCATCAGCTAATTGAGCCTCAACAGACATAGGATTTGCAGCAGCCAGGTTTCTAAGACAGTTTAATGTCTGTGAGTGAAGTTTTTTGAAGAGTGAAGCACTGGAACTTACCCAGTGCTGTTTCTGGAATCCATTGGAAAATTTGGAGCAGCCTATGGATTCTGAATGGGAAGACATCCATTAAGAAAATTTAGAAATTGTCTTTAGAAAAGACAATTGCATGGCCCCTTGCATTTCAAACAGGTCTGTGGGCATGTCTTCCAGAGATGCCACCTATTATAGTCCAACAAGGACACAGAATTAATTCAGCCATGGAAAAATGTACCCAAAGAAATATAGAGTATGGCAAAGAGAGTGCCAGAAACTCTGATTGAATTTGCAGTTCCGTAGAACCCAACACTTTATATTCACAAATATGGGGCAACTACCTGATATCCCCAACCCCTGGATCTGTGTAACCTACATGCCCAGGGAGCTTTCAGTACAAGCAGCAAACAGCCCTTGTTTGTATGACTCCGGGCTGGCCCCTTGTGAGAAGCTGCACAGCTTCTCTCTGACATAGTGATGGCAAACACCAGGAAGGGGTTGGCCACCTGGGTACCACTTCAGAAGACCAACTTCAGCACAGGTGTGGTCAGACATGGGAGGTCAGATGTCCAGTCTGAACCAGGACCTCAGTCCCTCTCTGTCTAGAAAGCATGTGAGCATCTACCACATGTGAGCATCTACCACATTTGAGCGACTGGGCAGATGCTGAAAATCAGGAGAAAATGCTTTGAAAATGTCATCATCTCCATTGCCTTTGGTGCCCACAATTATGTTTGCACAAATATATCAGGGTTATCAAGAATTTTATAATGATATTCCTTCACCCATGGTTCCACTTAAAACCGCTGTAATAAACAAAACATACAGAGCACATCTCTGGCACCAGAGGCTATAATTTTCTCTGAGCAGAAATATTACAAAAAGAGAAAAAAAAAAAAGCAAAAGAAAATAATAAAAAAAGAAAGGCAGGGTTTCATCCAATTTAGGAAGAAATATATGCAGATCTTTCCTTTCATTAAACTTCTTGACTATTATTACAGGAAAATCAGTAGCCAAAAATTCTTTGATGATGACATTGAATCATTTGATGACAGAGTGTTTTGGGAAAGACTACAAATGCAGATCACTGTTAAGAACCTTGAGTCCCAGGAAGAAATATCTTTCAAATGTCACAATAATTTCCCTTTTGTAGGGGAACGCTTTTAACCCTCTTTTTCACAAGAGCTCTACATTTTTTCTTTTATACTTTGGTTTTGCAGTTATGAAGAAAAGAATATATGCTAGGATTTCTTCTGGTCTTGACTGATGGTAAAGAGAAAGCAAGTATCAAGGCAAGAAATCTTGGTTCTACAGAGTGTGAAATAAGTAATGCTCAAGCACACCGGGATCAAAAGTTTTTGTTTTCTTATTTTTTTGCTTAAGGAATTCCAGAATACTATAAGGAAAATGTGGGCTATGTAATTAATAATTTGTCACTGCATGAATTGTCCAAATCCTATTTTCTACTTTTTTTAATGTTTCAGATATCCCTAGTGATTTATGTTTCACTCGTTTATAGAGATTAGCTGCGGACACGTAAGAGAAGATCCGACTTCTCATGCTGCTCATCATTGTTTGGAGGCTGTAATTATTTGAAGGTGCTTCTTTTGCTATGTCATCCCCATCCAGTGACATTGACCTTCCTTATTTTTTTTTTTTTCGGTCACTCTCTCTTCAAAATTGGTGGAAATATTCAGTAAATTAAATGAGCGTGTTTTTATGCACATGTTAAGCTCTATCTCAGATAATCAGACCATGTAATCCCCTTGAATTCAACCCTGGATTTAAGGGTATGTGACTATACATTTTTCAAGTGGGAGTCAAAAGAACCCCAAATTATCCCATCCGAGCTGCATTTGGCCAGCTTCAAGCACCCACGAAAAGAAGCTGAGGGCTACCTGCACCCACCCCTCTGAGACTGAGACAGAAATAATTTCTTCATTCTCTTGATTCATATTCCATCAGTTTTCAGTTTGGGATCCCTTGTGTTATCTGTCCCAGCACACACAAATATTCACCCACCCCACGTATCAGAGGACAGCATATGAGTAAAGCAGGTGACAATGCCCAAGGTGACAATGGTTGTCACCCCAAAATTGCCCATTTCAGTGCACTGGGAAGGAAAATTCCTTTTGAGCTTCCATCTTACTCAAAAATATAATTTCATTTTGAAATACTGACTTTAGATGAGATATTTAACTTTGGTATTCTGGTTAGTAAATAAGGATTGATTGTTTTGGTGAGGACTTGAGTGTGTGTCCAAACTAGTAATTTTATATGGAAAAATTTGACAAGAATACGTTTTTTTAATGAGAATTTTCTTTCGTCTGAAAAATATTTTTCATCTGTGAGAGATGTTGCTTAGAAGAACCCCTAACTGAGGAGTCACATGCAGAAGATCTATGAGTTGTTCATTCAAATTTCACAAATCTGATTGTAAAAATGAGCTGTTCCTCTGAGACACCAGCACAATATGAGGTTCCTGGCTGAGTCCCTGCAGGTGATGGACCATCCTCACAGCTCTTAGAAGATTCCTGAGGGACATCAGGATGTCACTGGCCTTGCTGAAGAGTGAGTGAAGGAGATATCTCTGGTGTCCATTCCTTTGGTTCCTGTAGTGGTGGTGGCACTGAGGAGATAAAGGTTTGATGGTCAGTGTTATTTATCAATTGCAGGTTTTAGCCCCAGTGCTGAGCATAATGGATCTCAATTCTCTACATGAGATAGGAGATCAAGAGCTACCATGGGCCATGGCACAGATAGATTTGGCAAATAGAGCAGGGAGGAAGGAATAGCAATGAGAATGTCATGGTTATTCAGTGTCTTTTGTCCTGCATGGTCCCAGAAGAAAGTGAAGACAGGGACACTTGGTGACTCAGAGAGGAAGTTTTCAGAGCATGGTCTGGCTATAGCTTCCTGCATACCCAGCAGATTGCAAAAAGGCCCTGAGGAAACACCATCCCTTCTCAGCTCTGGATTTCTCTCCACAAGCCACTGCCTCTAGGTTCCTCTTGCAACTCACCACCACTCTTTTCCTCTCCATTGTCTTTTTAAGGAGGAGAGAAGCCTCCTGCAAGCCCCTCTATTTTTGCCAGGAATGGGAAGGCAATAATGACCCTGTGCTTCATACATTATTTTCACGGAGATGAGGGCTGAACTATTGACCTGGCCATTTCAGTGATGAGTGAACATCTCTGTACAATCCTCTCTATTCACAAAGAGTCTCCAGTAAGACATCTTTGTCCCACTGAGGATGAAAATTCATAGGATCAGCACGGTCACACCAAACACTTTATTTGTGACATAAATGTTATACATTTTCATTACTATATACCAGACTGTGTGGAAAATCTCTTTCAAAATTTGCTGTACCAAGTGATGCTGTTGCTATCCATCCCTTGTTTGCCACCATGCTTTCCTCTAGTTTCTTCAGAGGAGGGGATTAATCAAGTGCTCTGCCATCAACTCCTGACTGAGACAGGCAGTCTCATGCTTGACCATACTCACTTCTCATGCCCCACACAACCACCCTCATTATCTTAGGGAATCCTCAGGCAACCCCTTGTCCATGGATGGAGTTTTGGAGGTTAAAGCAGACACATGGGACATATTCCAGTTGTCTTTGTCAGTCTTTGTCACTTCTTTGCTTGGAAAACCACCATCTATTGTACTAGTTACAGCACCCAGGTGACACATAGATAAAACAAGTCTGATGTACTGGGAAGAGAAAGGAGAATATGTGAAGGAGGATCTTAGCCCTCTGCATGGCCTGGGGTAGTTGGTGCCACCATGATCCCACTTGGCCACTGTGGCTTGTGGCTGGGGGGCAGTGAAGTCCCTTCCCTGTCAATTTAAATCAGGTTGTGCCTCATCCCAAAAAAGTGAATGGTAAAATCACTTTACAATGTGACATGTTGAATGGCAACTAACAGCAGAAAATTCACAGGGCAGCAGCTTTTCCCCAGAGCCCCATTTCTCACAGGCAGCTGGGACTGATAACATCAGAATTGCCCCTTCCACTTCCAAGAGCATCCTGGGGAGCAGTGGGCAGAAACCAGCCTCTGTCCTACCTGGTGAGCATGAGAATCCCACACAAAGGAGACCATTGAGTGAAACTGGTGTTGGAGTGCATAAAAAATATTTTCCTATTTTATTTTTTTACAACAGCAAATATCATATCATCTAAACCGCTTTCTAGCCCCAGTCCTCCTGGTTTGGCCTGCAGGGGAAGATCAGAGCCCCACATTTCTGCTCCAGCAACCAGTGGTTTTGCTGTCAGAGGAGCCCCAGAATCAGACTGGTCTCTGCAGAAAACAATGGCATTGTTGCCACTGGAATAAACATCCTGGTGGCCCATTTGTGTTTATCTGGTATTCCCATTCTCTGCTGATTAACCCAGCCAAGCTAGGTCTTCATGTGGTAATTACAGCACAGCTCATTTGTGTGTGTTTTACAATGGTGTTGATATAATCCCACTAGAGCACCCCAAGCATGTGCAAGGAGTTCCCACCAGAAATCTAACTAACGCCCCAGCACTGCTGACAGTTTAATAACATGACAAAGTTCAGTCTCACTGGATGTCAGGGACAGGAATGTGGCTCAGGCTGCTCTGACCTGGAGCTTTCAAAATACTGTACAGTTGAGGCTGAGCTTTTGACAAATAACCTTTTCTTTGCCTGCTTGAATCCATCAGACGTTACCAGGTGCCATGGAGAGGCCACATGCCACTGTTAAAATGTTAAATTGAGTGGCATGGCCATCGAAAGCTCTGGGGAGGGACATTTGTCTTTATTATTATTGTTATTAATAATGCAGATATTGCTGTGCGTTGCATTCCAAGGTATTTTTTCAGCACTAAATCATCCAAACGCCCATCGACGGCCCTGATAAATCACACAATAAACCAAAATTCAATGCAGCTGTCAGCCCAGACCCCAAGAAAAATCTCAGTTGAGCTTAATTATAAAGTTCAGGCTGGGACTTAAGCTGTTCGTGAGGGGCACTCAGCAGCATGGCACTGCCAGTCCAGGCATGGGAGAAAGGCTGTATCAGCCCTCTCCTCTCACTCCTCATCATCTCAGTGTTTCCACAAGCATCAGAATGGGGACAGCTGCTCAGGACAATGTTTCTCATTGTTTTCCTCTTTCTGCTTTTTTCTCATTGTTTCTTTTGTTTTTCCTATTTATTTTGTTTCTCCTTTCCTTATTATTTCTACTTTTCTTTTTGTTCCTCTTTTCCTCCCATCTCTCCCCCACTGCTTGCCATCTATCTCATCATCTCTTCCTTGATTTTTCTCTTTTCTACCCCTCCCAATCCCTCCCCCCCCCTCATCAAAGCAGGGAAACCGTAACCCAAAGGAAGAACAAGAATTGAACCTGTGCCAATGCAATGGGCCAAGAGGCTACATATGGAACCAGCAAATCACAGAGCCATGAAGGATGTTAGTGATTTAAAGTTATGTATATTGAAGTCTGGATCTTAAAATGAATCCATAATGGTTGAGGTAACTAATGGAGAGACTTAACTGACAGCAAGCAGAGTTTTTTCTTTAACATTGTTATGTTCCCACAAACTCCTCTTTTCCGCTCCCCACCCTTCCCCTGCTCCCCTCTCTGATTAGTTCAACATCTATGCTGACAATGAAAAGCTAAAGCTGCTGCTGCTTTATGAATAAAGATTTAAGCCCATACACCATAAATATGAGTGCTACTCCGTCTGGATGCAGAACAAGGCATCCAAGTGTCTCTGACAGCCATGGGGCTCTCCTTGGGGAGTCATGTCCTGTGGCAAGGGGTGGTGGATTGTCCTGGCTGAATGGACATAGCAGCATGACTCTTGCTGCAGTGTGACAAATAACCTCCCTGGGACTTGCCCTTCAGGGGACTCATGGTGCCAAAGCCAGCCATCCCCTCCAATACCATCTGCACAGATTTCCTGGGATTATTACAGATTCTCAGAATTAAAATGCTGCTGGGAGGGAAGGATTGCCAGCACACACACACACACACACATATAATTAGAGGTGTGTGTGAGTGCATGCATACGTACACACATGTATGAAACATCATCCAAAGAAAAACTCCACTAAAACATGACTGTACTTGCAAAGTCAAACACTCCAAACTTAGGAAAGAGAGAATTCTGCTCAGAGACAAGCTTGCTGCTTTTTATGGTGGCACTGGGACCTGAAGTGGCAACATGTGATGTGCAGGAGCTCTGAGCATTCCCAGAGGCACCTGAAATCAGGTTGAACACCTCCAAAATCCCTGCCTTCACTACATAGTGTAATACATATATATACACCATATGTACATGGATGTGTGTTTGTATGTCTAGGCTGTTAGAGACTCTTGTCTGAGGCCAGTGAGCACCCTCCCAGACTAATCTGTCCCCAGTATCATTTGGAAGTTCCTTCACCCAGGGTCCATTTCTAATAAGCAGTTTGTAGGAGCCATCCAGTTTAGGAGGGTTAAGCAGTATTGACCAGAGCCATTTTGTGACAGTTTGTCCCAGTCTGGGAGTTTTCCCAGCACGCTGAATTTAGTGGTACTGCAGTACCTTGAAATTCCTGTGAAAAACCATGCCTTAAGTAGGTGAAAGAGAGCATCCAAAGTGAAGAGAGATCTTCATATCTGAAGTTCTCAGCTTTGGTTCCCACACTGTAAAACATCATCATATCCCCCTTAGGGACATGTGGAGTGATCTAATGACAGTTTGTGAAGCAGTTACAAACAACACTGCTGCAGAAAGCACATGACACCACGACTGTTATGAAGAGCTTCCTAGCACGCTGAGTAATAAGGAATAAAAAGGGCTCAGCATCACACATTGCCAGGAAAACAAATTGCATCACCCATGCAGGGCACCAAAGGGAGCAGGACCTTTGCAGGCTGTGGCCTCTACAGGAGCTGATGAAAGTGGGTACCACAGCCTCTCTGCACAAGGAGGTGAATGAGGATTGCATGGGTGACCTTAACTCCAGCAGGTTCTTAAAATCCCTTCTCTAGGTATCAATAATGTTCCTTAATATTTTAACAAAAGGCTGAGGGCAGGGGGGCCTCTTGCAATGAATGATTTCTCACACTTCTTAATAAACATACTTCCATCCAGCTTTTCCCATAGCCTGTAGCTTTCAATGCAAGAAAACTAGAAAAAGTTCTCCCTATTATCCCTTTCCTAGAAATCAGGAGCATAAGGGTTATTCAAACACTGAAGGGTACACCCTTTCTTTTTGTTTTTGGCAATTTAGCCCTTCCAGACTGCTGCACCTTCTTCCCCATGGCGTGAAATTCCCCTTCACATTCCATGATGCTGATTTAAAGAGAAACTTGAACAGATTAAAGCTTATGGAGTGTAAACACAACAGACAATAGACAAGGGCTGTGTTTCCAACAGGGCAGATTGGAAACTGGCCACCAGCTCCTGGCATTGCCATGTTCAGCCTTGGGATGATGGTGAAGGAGGATTCAGTTGCAATTCTGCTGCAGAGTGACTTGTCTGTGGGTTTTTTCTTTTGCCTTCAGGCTCCACCAGAGAAATGTAGATACTGTGAGTGGTGGCTGAATATTGGCCAGATTAGGGGGCATGTGGGTATAGCCTATATATTTTTTTTTTTTTTTCAGTATAGATTTGTTTGATGTTTAGCAAGCATCTGCTTAAGATTTCTGTGCTTATCTAACGGGAGGAAAGAGCCCATTCTTCCCAAAGCCAACTCAGTGCAAGAAAATGTCATAACACTGCTGGGCCCCTTTGTTTCATCCTTCGCCAGAGGGACTCCATAGTTCCTCTGCTACTTCTTGGAAAGCCAAGAGCAGTAGCTGGCAATTAAAGGCATCTGCTGGGTTTATGAGAAGAAAGGCATGCACGAGATATGAAGGATGGATGACACCTGAAATTGTCTAAACTCTTGCCTGGCGCAGTCTGGACTGATTGCAGTGTGTCTGGCAGGATGTGTAGAGTGTAACAGCAGGTATTGAGATAAAAAAGAAAAACCTAAGTAAACCCTCCTTGACAAAGCTCCCCCTCCACCCTATTCCTGAAAGAAGAGGTGCCAGCAGCTCCATGGAGCCCGCTAAGGACTCTATTTTTCACGTGGCAAGCAGGGAGACGCAGCAGTACAAATCCCCATCAGAGCCATTACTGGGTAGAAGCAATCCTTCAGAGACAGAATGACCAAAAAAAATGACCAGCAGCATAGACACATGGCTATGGAAAGGGGAAAGCTCTGGCTGGTGTAGAGCAGATGCATAAGGAGTGATAAAGACAGGAAAAATAATGAGTGATCCAGGTTTTTACTCACCCCATTTTTCATCATCCAGGTCTGAAATCACAATCACTCACACACAAAAATTTCTTATTTTACGAAGTACCTAATGATCTCACTACTGTAAAATATCACTCAGTCCAATGTATGGAGAGTCTGAGACCTGTGTCAGGCTTGGTTGAGCAATGAGAGGTGCCAGGGCTATTTTCCAAACTAAAAAAAACACCATCACTGTGAAACATGCTTTGTGTCTGATCGGTACAATAAACCCCAAGTGCCAAGGCTCCTGGCACCCCCTTTGAAGGATCCAGTACCAACCTGAGATGTTCCTCAGGTTGCTTGTGGTTCTGGCAGCACTGTGACATGATGGAGCTGGGCAAGGTTCCCATGAGAAAATCCATGGCAATGTTGCCAAGCATCCACAGCAATGCTGGCCATGGTCAGCCCTCATGAAGTTGAGTGACCCAACGGTGAAGATGAACTTCAATTCAGGACTAGTTACAAATTAAGAAAGAAGAAAAAAAAAAAAAAAAAAAAAAAAAAAGGGTTGCATCACCTTATTTATTTATTCTTTGATATGCCTGATGGTGAGTTTTGCAGTTGTCCTGATTTTCCTCCATGTTGTCACTATCTGAGAGAAAGGAAAAGACCACACCTGCTATGAAGGTGCCTCTTGGTGCTTGAACATTGAGGGTTTAGTTCAAAAGCAATCAGCTAAGGCCCTGGACAGCTGAATAGCTATTTCAGCATTAGTTAAAGCTGTAACATTAGGTTGACACTTACCATCTTGAGTCTGAAGACTTTGGAACAGATAGCATACATCACATCAAGAGAGACGTGGTACTAAAGAGCTGCTGCCCAAAGGTACAGTCTCCAGTGACCAGAAATGTAAACCAGGAGGAATCCTGTTTCCCTCCAATTCCTCTCCAATTGAAGCTGATGAGCTCGTTATTTCAGATGGATGATGATCCCCTATCATTTGCTGTGAGAAGAACTCTCAGCCTCTGTCTCTCCCACCTCTCTGGAAGTGGTTTTCTTCAAGGAACCTAAATTCAAAGACTTGTGATGTAATAAAATTTCCAATACTTCATGTTTGTGTATCATAATGTCAGAAAGGCCATCCTGAAGCCAAGCCACTGAGCCTGACTCAGCTGTGTCTAATCTCTTGCAGCAGAAGCAATATAAGAAATGAGGTAAGTGGAAACCTACCTCTCCCTGAATCCTCTCCCAGCCCTGGTATTTAGGGATTTCTTGACTTGGGAATTGCATCCAAACTTTCATGTTTAATGACATTAGTGGATCTCTTCTTCATACCCATATTTGAAACCCATATTCATTTTGATCTGCACAGCAGCTGCTGATAAAGGGCTCCATAGTTTAATTATATGCTGTGGAAAAAAGGCACTTCATTCTGTTTGATTTAAACTTGTTGCTTGATTATTTTATTAGGAACACCTAACCTGAGATATGAGAAATACTGAATAAACATTCCCCATTTCACCTCATCTGTTATTTTATGTACCTGTACTTTAATCCATGGTACCATCAGCTGCAGTAAGTATATGGGGGATGGTGCATGAGTTATAAGCCTGGCTATGTGTCTTCTTCTAGCACAGATCATAGAATCATTTAGGTTGGAAAAAACTTTTAAAATCATCAAGTCCACCCGCTAACCCAAAACTTGCATTTGCCAAGTTCCACCACCAAACTATGTCCCTCAGCACCACATCTGCACATCTTTTCAATCCCTCTAGGGATGGTGATTCCACCAACTCCCTGGGCAAGCCTGTTCCAATGCTTGACAACACTTTCAGTGAAGAAATTTTTCCTAATATTCCACCTAAACCTCCCCTGGTGCAACTTGAGACCATTTACACTCATCCTAAAATGTGGCTTTCTTGTCCTTGCTCTCTTTCCCTTTATTTCTTTTAAATTGGGGTTTTTTAGATCCATTAATGAGTACAGCTGTATTCAAACTGTGAGCTCACATTTTTGGCCAAGGGAATGTTGCTTTTTTTCAGAAAGACAATTAACATATTAAAAGAAAAAAAAGTTCAGGAATAACCCAATGAGAAAATAAAACACTTTTATTCAAATTAGCAAGTGTTATTAATTTTTGGAATATAAGATTACAAACAGCTCCAACTGAGGAAGGTGGGTTTCTTCATTTAACACATACTCTTTTGAAGAACACAAAAGAAATGTTTGCTTGCTTATGTAAAGGCTTAAAATGGAACAATAAGCAGATATTTTTTTGCTTTTAAAAATTAAATTTAATTCTTTCTTTGATAATAAAATATACTACCTATTATACAAAAAGAGCATTAGTTTTTTTCACAGTTGACAGAGTACACAATCATCATACTAAAGGTGAACTGCAATACATTTTAGCTATATTATTCCTATTATTATATATTACAAAAGTCAGAGCAGCACACAAAGCTTCTAATCAGGCTCCTGGTGTCTTAGGAGCTGTACAAAGAGAGGAGAAATATGTAGTTCCTGACCCAAAAGGTTACAGTCTAGCCTAAAATTACCCATTAATGGAGGATGCACCTCAAGTGAAATCACAGTTAGGCAAAGGGATTTATCCTGTCATCCTGTCTTCTCTGATGGAGGCCCCAAGATGTACAGTTAATTTCACTGTCTATAAAATAACTATTTAAAAATAAATGACTTTTCTTTGAAGCTTACAAGGTGTGAGTTTAAAGATCATTTATGCTTTCTCCTTGTGAGTCACTGATTTTGCTTTACAGCAGCACATCAGGTGGTGACAATCCCAAAAGCCATGAGGTGTTTCTGAGATTAGTGATATTTTGGTGGAGAAAATCCAGCCCTGGACTTGTGTCTCATCCAGCACCTAAAAATTCGAGTGTCTTTTCAAATGAGATATATTTTTGCCCATGTATTTACCTGAAGATGTGCTGTGCCTGATTGTCATGTTATTGTTTATATCCCATATTTTGCTTCTTCATGTCACTGTAATTTTTAACCAGCTGTGGGTCCATTTAGGGCCACTGAGGTCTCTTTACAGGCTGCTTTCACAATGCAGATGGAAAAAATATGCCTTCACCCCTTACGATTTCCAGAGTGGTTCCTTCTATCCTCTCTCAGTGGAAGAACAGTAGCATATACAGTGGGTTTCCCTTCTTTTTCTACCTCAGACCTTCCTTTGAGTCAGGATCTTCCAAATTAGTCAGGATCTGAAAACAAGTGGGTTTTGAGAGAAAAAAACCTTTCTGTCCGCCTCCAAATCTCACTGTGCAACTTGGTTTTTGATCTCCAGGCTTCAGAACCGGAAAAAATCAGACTAGGACAATAAACCTATCAGATGCTAGATCATAAATCTCTAGGAAATACAGAGCAGGACCCTAACTTAAAAGCAAACAAACAAACAAAAAAGGGAGGAGACACCATCATAGTCTGATGAAATGAGATGAGATTGAGATTGAGATTGAGATTGAGATTGAGATTGAGATTGAGATGAGATGAGATGAGATGAGATGAGATGAGATGAGATGAGGATCTCTTTCTCAGAAATCAAACCAAGCAGCCATTGGGAGTGGATTCACAGCTATGGAAAATACAGTCCAACGCACAAGCAGTTGGCATTGTTCTAGAAAAGAGGGCTGAACTGGAACTAAGGGTTTTTCACCCCAGTTTCTTAGGGTTAATAATGCCCAGTAGCTTTCCAGCACTAAACAATGCAGCACGCTCCTGGTTTATTTGAAACCCAAGGCTTGGACAGAGAACAGCATTGGAAATGAGGCAGCGTGGCAGCTCAGCACACTTCAGGGAGCATTTTTAAGCCATTTAGCAGGAGTTTATTGCTTCAGCACAGGACTCTTTGAGCACTCGAGCATGACAGGGTGTGCATTGTTGTGCCAGAGTCGCCTGCCCTGGGTGTGCGTGTGCGCGGCGAGGGGCCAAGGGCCGCGTTTAAAAGCACCCGCACCAGAAACAGGATTTAGGCAGAACAAAGCCCACCCCTGTTGTGCCTCCCCGTGATTACGAAACAGAGCTGCCTCGGTATAAATAGAAAATGATGGTGACAAAGATGCTGCTTTGACTCACTTCTGGGGCCGAGCTGTCACGCTGCGGTGCCCAGTGTCAGACCCATTTAGCGGCGACGCTGCAGACAAAGGTGTCCAGTTCAGGGTTGGCCAGTCCAGGTCTCATGATGGCTTAATCTCATTTTGTAACAGCAGGGGACTCGCTGTGGTCCTTTCACAAGCCATGCTATCCTCTCACCCAAGGAAGGGGTCTGGATGCCATCCAAAAGGCATTGTGCCCGCTGCAAGGCTGGGATTGCTGCACAGCAAATTGTCCTGTCCTGTCCTCCACAGAGACTGCCAAATACCTGGATCTGGGAAGCTGAGATCCTGCTTCCACACAGCTAAATGGTGTAGCTCCTGTTTATTCCAGCCAGCATAAAATCAAAGGCAGAGCTGGTGATGTTTCAAGAGTCTAAGTTTTCCTCTTTCTGCCACGTTCCACCCCAATGCACTTGACAGCATTAAATAACACAGTGCTTTTAAGTTATACAATAAGTAATTTAAAAATAAATAAACAAACAAACAAAAAAACAGCAATGGAGATCAGAACTGACTCTTAAGTCCCTATTGTAATATCTGGAGTATTGTCTTCATTTAGTTTTAAACATTCTCCTTAAAACAAACCATAATCATCTTACTTAAATTATTTAATCAAAATCACACTTCTATATGTATTTTATACCATAGTTTACTCCCAAAGCTGAGGATAACTTCTCATTTCCTGAAAGCTCTTAAAAATTTCCTTAATGAAAAAGTAGAGACATTTGCTGTTTGCAAATTCAATTTACTTGTTGCTTACTTCTAAACTAAAGTAGTTAATTTAATGAAGGGGGAAAAAAGAGTGAAAAATAATAATGTGGTGCCCATAGCCATTTCTCAAATTCTTTAGAGTTTATAGACCTAGGGAGACAGGGAAAGAGCAACTTCTCAGCAGTGCTGCAGAATAGGCTGAAATGACCCTGTGAAGCCCAAGTGATTCTGAGAATTAAGGGATGTTCACTCCTGTTATGTTTCTACACTGCAAACTGCTTTTAGGGCTCCCAGTAGTGCCCATTAGCAACAGCCAAGCTTTTCGGTTTTAATTTAAGTTAATTTAATTTCCAGCAACAAATTCCACCCTGTGGTGAGAATTGACAGTATCATGTTGAGAACCATTAAAGCATATTTGGATTGTTTTTACACCATGTACATATAAAAAATAAAAATAAAAAAATCCCCCACCCTTCTTAGCTTTCTTTACACAAGCCACTTCACAATAAAAGTGGGGCAGACACAATGGAGGCATCGTTATGCTGTGGGATATCACCATGGGGAGTGTGGTTGGAGATACAGCAGAACATGCCTTGGCATTACACTGCCAATGTGGCCTGGACCCAACTCCACTCTGAACCTCCCTGTGATAAACCAGAATGGAGCCTGACACCACTGGTGGTGTCCCTCCAGTTGCCACCAGGACAGATCTGGGTCCTCTGTTCTGCTTCTGCAGGATGACTCTACATATCACTACTGCTTCCTTTTCTCCTTGTGTGCTTTCTGTTCCTTAAGGACATCTTCCCACTTGAAGAATCTCTGTGCTTATGTAGCCTTGGGCTCTACTGGGAATTCCTATTGGGAATTCCCCCACTGGGAATTCTGCCACTGGATTTCAAACGAAAGAGAATAATAATGCTCTTCATTAATGTAAGCTTTTCTATCATGACTTTTAGGCCCCTCTCCAGGCAAACAGGCAAGCACATGTTTAACATTAAACACATGAGTAGTCTCTATTCACATGCTGCAAAGTAGAAATGCTCATTAGTGCTGGATCATGGACCCAGCTGAGCTGCTAACACACCACAGCCAGGGAGCGGGGCGGCAGGAAAGGTGGCACCGAAACCTTTCATCGTGGTTGCACCACCAGTGGCTGAGCAGCTTTGGCATTTAGGCTTAGAGCCAGCTCAGAGCCACTAAGGCGATTAGGGGACTAGAGCATCCATCTCCCATGTGAGGAAAGGCTGAGGGAGCTGGGTCTGCTCAGCCTGGAAGAGACTGAGGGGGGGAAACTCATCAGTGCTTATAAATATTTAAAGGACAGGGTCAGGAGGATGGAACCAGACTCTTTTCAGTGGTGTCCAGTGACAGGAAAAGGGGTGATGGTCACAAAGTGGAGCACAGGAGGTTTAACTTATAAGGAAAAACCTTTTTACTGTGAGGGTAACAGACCTGCCCAGACTGGTGGTCAAATGTCTTGGGAGACATTCAAAACCCATCTAGATGTGTTCCTGTGTGATCCTAGATGATCCTGCTCTGGCAGAGGGGTTTGGACTAGGTGCTCTTCAGAGGTCCATCCCCTCCTGTTCTGGGATTCAGTGGTTTCCCAGCAGAGTGCTGCTGCTCCAGCAAGCCATGGGTTGTGCTTTGGCAGCAGAGGCACAACCTGCTGAGCTGCAACAATGCCATCATTCAGAGTTACTGAGCTGATGAGCACAGCTCAGAGTACACCACACTCAAGTGCATCCTCTGGAGTATTTTCAGCTTTAGCATCTCTCCAATAAATGGTCCAAGGGGAATGATTTGGGACAGCAGGGAAATATCATGTTTGCTGTGCTGATCAGAACCAAATAACTGAGTCCTCTAATGCTGTGTGGTTACACAGGGCTCTTCAGAACTTCATATCAAACCTTAAAACACAATTAAGCTTCATAAACAAGCAGTGGACAGGATTTCTGTGCCTTCCTAGAGCTTGAGTCTATTTTGGGATGTTGGGCAAGGAAATAAGTGATTTCTTCTGCTTTCCCTGTACCTTAGCTAAAAGGGAAAAGAAGTGAATGGAACCCCCTTTTTCTCAGCCTGATTAGTGGGCTGTCATGGTTTAGTGCCAATTCAAACCATCAGATCCCTCCTGACCAAGGAAATGCAAAATTTTGTGACTCAGAGGGAAGATCTCTGTGTATCCTGGGGAAATCCCTATTCAAAGCCACCTTAACATGGCAGCTTGCTCAGGTTTGTGCTGAAAGTCCCAGTCCAGACCAAACAGTCTATCACTCTCTGTTAAAGTATCCCTGATGAAAATACACATTTTTTAAAAATATGCTTTTAATACTGTTTTCTCAAAAAAATCATTACCTACATCAACTTCTCAACAAGTACAAGCCTCACAGCTTTCCTGCCTCCTCTGGAATTACTAAGTCATTGCAGACATCAAAATTAATGAAGAGATGAAAGATTCAGCAGAAAGGCAAAATCTTACTGGATAAAATATTCCTTAATATCAAAAGAAATTTAAAAATAATTACTATATCTAACAGAATAATAAACAAATGCAGATTTCCTGCTTAAAAGAATACACTTGATGGAGAACACAAGACTTTGGGTTTGCTTTTTATGTAGTTTCTTTAAAATGGTAAAAACTTGGTAAAAAGACACGGTAAAAACTTGCTTCGCACCTTTGCTGCTGGCACAGCGATGGGAGCAGAGCTGAAAGCAGTGGCCTTAGGACTTCATGCCACAAGATGGGTTAAACATGCTTCCCAGTGTGCCCATCCATGGCTACTTAGCACTGAGGAGATGGCAGAATGCTTATGGATAACTTGAAGCTGAATTTGAGCAGGAGTAAAAGAGGAAGATGGGTGGGGATTAAAATAAAATAAATGCATATTCAAAATAAACCAATACATGCAATTCAGACAAACTGTCTTGTAGGGCACAAAGTTGTGTAGTTTCCCTGTGATACAGAGTGTCATTCCTCCATGGTGGTGGCCTTTCAGCTGATGCAAACATAGGTATAAGCCATGGCTCTGTATTCCACACTAGACTTCATAAAGCAATATCATCATATAACTGGAAAAAAAGGTTTGTCTGAAGCCCTCGTTTAAATAGTCTGGAAACAGATACTCCTCTGGTCATACCTGTGCAGAAAGATGACCTCTGGGCAATTCAAACAATCTAAAAGAAAATAAGAGTAACTAATGTTTGGGATCCTCCACCACTCCCATGCCACTGCTAATAGAAGAAAAATCAATATTAGCCCCAATATGAATGGAGTGTTGGATTGACTGAACCGGGAGCTTTGAAATAAATATCTAAGAAATGTTTGGATGAAATGGACATCTTTACAGACATTTGGTCTGCATTTCTGAAATGTAGATGATTAAATCCACATTGTTGGCTTCTTCCCCCTCTGCACTATGTCTTTCTTTACATCTTGCAAGAAATTTATGAACAAAGTTATTGTAAATCTGTGATGTCTGTCTTGTCACTTAGATTCTTTTCAGAAATGCTGCCTTGCCAATGTAGATATGCAATCCTGTATGATTAATATTTCTTACTTATAATTCTAAATACAATGGAAGGTCACCAAAAATACCCTGCCTAAAGGAGTCTGGAGCCCTTTAATAGCTCACTGGTGATGGATCCTGAGTTTTGAGAAGTGAGACCAAAATCTTACAAAAACACTTTTCTGTGTAGGATTTTCAGTACTTCCTGCTTCTGATTATGGCTAAAGCTAAAAAGCACAAAGGTGAGCAAAAGTTACAGGTCTGAAAACATGAGCTTGGATTTCAAACCAAAACAAAGGTCAGGGAATGCCTGAGCCTGTCTGCAATCTTGGATCAGACTATAACAGAGCTATGAGTAAAATGCAATGTTGGGATGCAGAATGAGGCTGGAATTCACAAAGAACAGGCACAGTAGCTGAAGACAGTTTCATGTTCCTTTTATTCTTTTTCATACCCATCCATACATTTTATCTAAAATTTGGGGGGTTACTGTTAGAAAAATAAAGATTTTCGAGGATTTTTTAAATTATTAATTAAAAGAAAGGCAGTTTGGGGATTTTCATATTTTATAATGAAATCCTAAAAGTTTTAGACAGATCTCCTCAGAATAAGTTTATTGCACTAACAGCTTGTTTTATTTTTGGTATAAGACTTAGTATTTTTTAACATTCTTTTTTAAAACATATGTAATTTGAGGTCACAGAGATCAACTGATGGTGCTATGGCCCTCTTCTAGCAAAAATGGAAAAAGACATATTAGAACATTTCAGAACCATAGGATTTGGTAAATTGGTGAGGATTCAGAGACAGAAATCAGATAAGACCCTGAACTGGTTCACTTACCCTGTCTGAAGGATCTGCTGCATGTTTTGATAATTTTCATTAAGGAGCTAAATACAGAAATCACAGAGCAAGAACCTGTGTCTGCCTCTGCATCTTCATGCAAGAGTTCTCTGTAACTGTGATTGAGCAAAGCAAATTATTGAGGTCCAAACCTGGAAAAAGACTACTGAGAGAAATGTAGATGCTGTTGATCAGCATGCTCCAAGCCAAATCATGTTGAAAGTGAAGAAAAGGCCAGTGATCATTAACCAGATAGAAGCATTTTCAGTAGAAATGAATTTGCAGAGAATGGCTAAGAGCAGTTTTCTAACAGGCAGAGCTATCTGGACTGGTATGCTGAGTGGAAAAAAGAAAGCAGAAAGACAGACAGGAAGGACTGAGTCGGTTGAAATAAATAAATAAATAAATGACTTAATTGAAAAAAAAAATTTAAAAATCACAAATAATTCCAATCTCATGAAGAAATGCTTTTAACAAGCCACATGTGCTTGTGCAGACACTTCTAATCTCATTAGATTTTTCTGGCTGCTAATAGTGTTCTCTGAGCCAGCTGATCTCTCAGCAATATTTTCAAGAGCATAAGCCTTTGCCCTCCAGTCTAGCCGTTGCTAACACAGCCCATGCTAGGGGAAGACTTGGGAGTTCATAGATTTTCTTCCAAGGTTTTGGAAAGTTCGGAACAAATTGACCATTGCATTTAAAACAATAGTAAAACCACAAACTATCTTCACGGTCAACGAGCACCATTCTCTCCCAGCTGGGTTAGTGTGAAAATGGAATAGTCCCACCAAAGCAACAGGATGGCTTCAGACTGTCATCAGCATCACACATCAGAGGTTGGCTTTCAATGCTGTCTCCCATCCTCTAGCTCTCCCTGGCTGCAAACAAGCCTGCTGCAAGGATCCCTGTGGTCACAGCTCACCAGCCTGGGGGTCCCCTCAAATCAGTGCAGCTCTCAGAGCTCTGACCAGAAGGGGAGCCCCATCGGGTTACAGATCAGTTTTATTTCATCTTTGAAAAAAATCATAAATCCCCCCTCCTCCCCAAAACTGAAAATCAAGAGCCCTGTGCACCCTCATGCACATCAGGGTATCCGAGTTTCATGCAAAAGAGGTGTCATTCTGAATTTCTTAAAGTAACGCACAAATAATCACTAGTGTAAAGGAGATTTTGTCAAGCAGACACTTCAGACAGAAGAAAATAGTCAGCTTTAGAAAACAATCCCAATTACAAATCGTGTAACCTGGATCAGTATAACCTGGATGAGCAGGACTAAGGCATCATACATGGATTTCTGCTAGCACACTCGCTGAATTTCTGGCTGGAAATGTGCCTCTCTCTGTTCTAGCCTGTCCCCTTTAAAGCTCTCAGAGCAAACTTGGTGGCGATAAGTGTTTTAAACTGACCCATCTGGAGCCCAATGTGAAGAAAGCTCTTTCCCTGCCTGGAATTTGTGTGCAGTGACAGCTTTCTCCTGCTTATCCAAGTTTCACAAGATAGCAATTATAAAGGAACTGGCAACCATACAGTCAAGACAACAATATGTTACGTGGTTTGGTGAGCTGTGCCAATTCCCCTCTATTTGCTGGAGTCAATATGCTGCCCTTGTTACTGCTGTGCCTGTGTCTCTCTACCAACCAGCAGATCCACTGGGCATTTTGGCACTAGCCCCACTCTTCCAAGGGCTGCCTGCTCAATGGCTCATTCACCCTCTTTCACTTCAAACATTTGGATTCAACAGCATCATGCAAATTTTATGCAAAGTAGCATCTGCAAGTCTGACATAGTCACTCAGGCTTCCCCCTCTTGCGCCAAGTTAAAAATAAAATACCCTATAAACTCTTGGGCCTTCGAAGACAGAATATTCAGAGAGTTTTTTAAAATATAACTGCTACTGGCATTTCTTCTTCAGGGTCAAGTTCTCTTTTTTCTCCTCTATTGCTTTTATATTTTGCCCTTGCCTCAGGGATCTTAGTATCACTGGGAGAAAAAACATCCTTGAAATCAGCTACAGAAGAACCAGATCTATGTGTTCCTAACGCTCTTATTTGAAATTTCAGATAATTTCTAAACCACCAAAGAATACAGGTGGTGACATACCCCCGACATGAAACAAGAAAACTAATGAAGTGCACTCATTTCCAATACTGATTGCAAATAATACTAGTTGAGCCAGATCTTAGGGTCAGATTTCAAAAGGTCTCCACACCTCGTGCTAGAGCTGCTTTCTCTGTTCTCCAGTGAGAAGTGGATTAGTCCCTGACCAATACACCTGAACAGCTGAAGTCATAGGGATGCCAACCAGAGAGCGTAATGAGAAAGTAAATCTTAAGGCAATAAGGAGAAGGGTCTGTAAAAGGGGAGGCTGAGACATGGCTGAGGCCTGAGGTCAGTTAGGACTTGCTGAGCCTCTTGGCCACATCTGCATATGCTTGCTCAATCTCTTTGTCTGCTGCACAGGTGTTGGTGAACTCATCCCGGGCGTACGCGTTCTTCAGGTACCGCCACAGCCCCGTCATCTCTGTCGGGAACTCAAAGTTGCGATATTTCTTGGTGACAATCTAAACCAAAGATAAAAGAAGGGGAAAAAATTAAAAAAAAAAAAAAATAAAAAATCATCTTGTTAGTGATATGTCTTAGGATTCCTTTTGGAGGGTTTCCTACTCTTTCTAGTCTCATAATTAATAGCAAAGGAGAGAAATGCTTGGCGACTCAGAGGCTTGATATAGAGAAGCCTGATAAGTGACTGTTGATTGTCCCCTATATTGCAAGGATGCTCCTTGTCCTAAGGACACTCTAAATTAATAGTCACCAAATAATGACTTTTATGGTAACTGAATTTCATTAATCTTACCGTGGTTTTTTTTCTGGTGGGTTTTACCAGTCTTATGTACATCCCTGAAAGCTGAGATATCACATTAGAAAGAGCTCATTAGCTGATTCATGGAAAAGAAAGATATATTCAAGGGGAAGGGCTTAGTAGCAATAATATAGAACATATTTTCACATTAACTATTCTTTTGGTATTTAACATTATATTTTATATGTAGTGTATTTCTATCATTACATATGTAACATACTGCCTGGCCAACAGTGGCAGAGGATGTAACCATCTGCAGCTGTTGGAAGGCTGTGAGCATGTTCATGCAAGGAAAAAATTCAGGGTGGTATGGGGTGCCATGAGTGAGAAAACAAGCAGACATTAAAAGTAGGAGTGTTAGGATAAACCTGGTGGGGGGGCATTGGCTACTTCAAGACTATTAGACTAAGAAATTGTCTATCAAGGGAAATTTTTGATTTCTAAAAACACTCAGGCTCTTATTCAGAAAAATATTTAAGCACATACTTAATTTTAAGCACTTGTATAGGCCCAGCAAAGTCAAAGGAGCTAAACTGTGCTTGAAGTTAGTTGCTTGGTTAAGTAGCTTGCTGGATTGGGATATTTTAGTTTTCTTGTAAGGATATACCATATAGAATAATCCTGTGGTGACAGAATGAACTAGCTGATAGGAAGGGATGGATTAACTGATTTAATGAGCACTTCCAATCTCTAATTTTTTTGACAGTATAAAATCGTTGCTGGGCATAAATTACATACATATGTGCCACAGAGTTCCACTTGATTTTTAAAGCACATGGTAGAGCTGTTTTCCATTTCAGATTTCTTAGGACAGTCATGTTCTCAAAAATGACTGTGATTTGGTTTTACTACCAGGATTCACTTGGTATTTGCAACTCCAAATCCTGTCCTAAACTGCATTTAACTAAGTAAGCATCGTTGGCCTCACTGAGGTTTCACACACACAGGTAAAATAAAACCTGCTGAGTAAGTTAAGATCTTCACAATTTTGCACATTTTCCATGAAATTAAACAGTTTTAATAATTTACTTTTTTCTTCCATCTGTGAAATGCTTTTCAAGCAATATATTATGTCTATGCTTGACTAAGAAACATTTTAATTCTCTTTTGACATCTTTTACTTCATCGCAGGGAGACAGGAACCAGTAAGAGACCACTTATTCATTTTGCATAGCCTGACTCTAATGTCACCAATGAAGGTGAGCCAAACAAAGAGCTAAACTTGTGAGGATATTATCACATTTCTTACCTGGAGACTTATGCACTTTTTTTTTTACTTTTTTTTTTTCAGTTAGCTCCCAGGCTTAGTTGTATTTTGGCTCATGGAGTCAAATTAGATGCATGACTTGGCTTTAATTCTTAGCTTTCTTTCTTGCCAAGGTCTGCCAGGTACTTGCTTTACTCTAAAGAAACATGTAATCCAATAAATTAAATAAATGCAACATTTAGAAGTCAAGATGATGTACACTCTTTGCACTATAGCATTGCTCATTGTACATCTTAAATCCTGGACCTCAATGATGACTTTGATTCATTAACTTCTCTGTGTGACATCCCAGTTGGAACAAATATTCCCCCCAAAGATGGACTGCTGCTTTTAAACTACAAATGGGTGAGAACTGACTAAAGTTTTGACATCTCTCTTAAAAATAATGGCAACTAATTAATAGGAAATGTGCTGTAACTTGCAGCAGGGTAAAAATAAAGAGATGGGATGCTTAGACTTTAATATTGTTTTGGCCAATGATTAGCTACGGGACAATTTGCCCACTTATTAAATATAAAGTTGCTTAAGTTAACCTGCAGGAAATACTGAGGATGAAAATTGTGTTTCAGACTCTGCTCTTCGTGGACTTAAGATGCCTCTGCTGAAATACATGTTGGCTTTAGCTCACGCTGTCAGAGCCAGGCACTCCATTGGCAGCTAAGGCTTGTTTGACCATTGTGTGACATCTTTTACCTTGACAACATGGAGTTTGGGCAGAAGGTTGCAGTCAGCAAGAGTCAGGTCATCTCCATCCAGAAACTTTCGTTTAGACACTTTCTCCTCTTCAGTGCTGTCTGCATCAATCTCCTCTGGCAGAGGGGTTCTCAGGTAGTCATCCAGCTTCTTCAGAGCCTTCACCAAGCCTCTTTCAAGGGCTTTGCCAAAAAGTAATGAATAATTGATTAGGGGAAAATAAAAATTATTTAGAAACACTCATTGTTAAAGACTATGGCCTTATCCGGAAAAAAAACCCAAGAACAATGTCTTTGTTGTTAATTTGTCCTCCAATGCCTGCACTGTCTGATGTCAAAGTAGCTCAGCAAGGTCTGCCTGAGGGTGAAGCTCATCTTGCAGTCAAAAAAAGGGGACATGGGAAACAGTTGTGCTACATGGGATGATTCTGATTGGACATACACAAGACATACATTTTTCACCATGACAGTCAAACATTGGAAAGGTCTCCCAGAGGAAGTGGCGGATTCCCCCACTTTGGAAGATTTTAAGTCTCTGCTCTGCAGGGTGCTGAGACATCTCATCTAAACTATAGTATTAGAAGGGTTGGACAGGATGATCCTTCAGGTCCCTTCCAACCTGACATTCTATCATTCCATATTTTCTTCTGACTAGCACAAAAAAAAGAAAAAAGAAAACACAAAAACCGCACAAAAAAACCCACAACCAAAACAAAACTAAAAACCCAAACCAAAACAAAACCAACCAAACCAAAAAGCCCAACAAACATACAGAAAAATCCAATATAGTCAAAGAGACCATGGAAGAAAAGAAGTCTGGATGATATACCAATAAAACACATACACCCTATGATATTCTTCTGGTCCGTTGAGGCCATCACAAAGTAAATTGGAGATCTTTATGACACCACATTATTTCTTAAGCAGTTAGGTAAGACTATAATAAATGGGAATTTGCTAGCATTACTTCAGCTATAAAAAGTTGTAATCCCACTTTAGACCCCTTCCAGAGTAATTAAAGGCAATAGCAATAATTCCAGAGATGTTAACCAGAACTCTATGGAGCTGGACAACATACAGCTGAAATGGAAGCAATATAACAATAATTAAATACAATCCTACACAAAATAAATGAGATATTCAGCCACTGTAAAATTCCCCTCACTTCAGGTCCAACTTAGGTGCAAATGCTTTTTGTGATTTAATTCAGTTCTCTCTTTCATGTGTCTCAAAAAAAGTATCTCATAGGAGAGACTTTGGACCTCTTATTTCATAAAGACCATGGCTCATACTGCTGTTGGCTCCAACAAATTGCAGGCTTAAAATACCACTCAGACATAATATACAGTGGAGTGCAATTTTTTATTTGAAAATATCAACCTATGCAAAGAATTTGGGGTTTTATGCATTACCAGCAGGATAATAGGAAAACTTGGTCACAACAAGGCACTCAGAGAAAGACAAATGACTGTAGGCAGATTTACATGTTATTTAAAAGCATCCTGGGGCAAGAAGGGGCTTTTGTATCTCTGTTTGAAGGGTGAAAAGCATGGTGGGGTTCTGGCCCCTGACAAGTGCCCCAAAGTGCTAAAGCAATATAAATAAGAAACAGCAAGAATTTACAATGTGAAAAAATAACAACATGACTCACAGGCTTAAGGCCATAATTTCAGCTGGTGAAAATTACCTGCAGTGATTTATCCCTGCTACAGACCTGGCCTGGAGTCAGCATTTGAGACCTAATCCTGTAAAATCTTATATCTCTGAGTAACTTACTGCCATTTAACTAACGGGAGACTACTCACTGCATCAGGTTACTCAGACAGTGCAGCACTACAAGGCCTGTGGAGATAAATATATTTATGGACCAGAACACCAGCCTTCAAAAAGCTGCAGGTTGCCCTGAACAGAGCAGCTTGCTAGCATAGGTAGCTCCTCTGGCTCTGCTGTCAGCCCCCCTTGTGTTTTTGGCACGGAGAGAAAGGCAGCACATACAGGGCCACTGAGAAAGCAGGAGCTGAACACCACAGAACATGACTTCTCTGCTGCCCTAACATCCATTAAACCTTGTGCCAGTGGTGGGAGTGAGATTAAGCAGCCTGATGTCTTGCTCCCACTGAAGCCTCTTGGCCAAGCCCCAGGGAACCATCCCAGCTCTTTTGTGGCTGGCTCTTAGACACAGTGGCAAACCCTGGCTTAATTGATTGACTGGGGAAATGACTGCGATCCAACTGAAAACACCCCAACAAACATAGCAGGGAGAGAAAGAATTTCATTTCTGAAAGCAGAGCCTCTAAAGCGACTGAAGTGCTGCCATCCATAAAATAAAAAGTGTTGCCATCCCTTATTTAATCAATTCAAATTCAATTTTGACACTGACATTCTGCTGTCAGATGCTGGCAGTGGTCTCTAATCGTCTGCAGCTGTGCTCCCCCACACAACTTCTGCTGAAGGGTAATAACAGCATAGCCTGTAATATACCCCCATGTGGCAACACTCATTTAGCAATCTCTTTTTGGTTTGACCCATAGCACCTGTTGAATAGATGGTTCTCCTTCCCTTGGTCAGCCACAGACTATGTCCTTTTACAATGAATTGATTTAGAGACAATGGAATGGAGTTGCTCTGATCAAAATCAATTTGCACATTCAGATTTTAGAGGACAGGCTTAATACTGAGTGTTTTCCAGTATTGCCTTCACCCAGTAGGACCATTAGTTCTCTGAATCACCTATGCAACACTTCCAGTACCAACACTTCTTTATATGGCCCATGGGTCAGTTAAGTGTGTGCAGGGAGGCAGGAGCATCAGGTGAGATGTGGTTAAGTAACTTTTCTGCAACTTCTTAGGGTTGGCTTTTTTTGGTGTGGGTTTGGTTTGTTGTTTTTTTTTTTTTTGTTCTTCTTGCTATATCAAAGTGCGTCATGGCTGTCTCAAAAACAATGCCTGGAGTGAAGCCTATTTGTGACAGTGGGGAAAACATCTATCTGAATTCATACTTGGCACTGACATACAACAGCTTTAGGCCAGAAACATGTGTGTGTTCAGGCTTCAATGCACCCATGACCTAATTTTCAGGCTCTGCTGGAACCCACAGGATCCTGAGATCTCCTGGTAAAATCATCTTAAGGTCACCTCATAACCTGATAGTCAAGAACTGGATCACTGGTTATGAATCCAATGACCCTGATTTATTCATCAAAACTCTTCTGATCTTACTAAGTCTCTTGGAACAGCCATAGGAATAGAAGTGGATGAGGGAGAAGTGCCTTTCTTCCAAATGAGTAGTGATGGAATTTTGAAAAGCTAAGAAAATTAACATCCTAAAAGTGACATTTCAAATGGAATGCACAGGCTGAGATTTTTAACATGTTGCAAATACTAATTTCTAGCTGCCCTGACACATTTAGATTTATCTATATGATTTGAAGTCTTAGGTTTCTTGAGAAGGTGTCTAGGGAAATCCCCACTCAAGTCTAAAAAAGAAAATATGAAGCAAGAGGCTTCTAAGGTCCACATCTCAGAGAGAGCCAAGTGTCTAACATTGGCATGGGTGGGAGGACCCACCTTATATTTGAATCCACCAGTGACCCCTCAGAAGAGAGAGGTATAAAAAGCATGTCAGTTTTTTCTTACAAAAAATTCTGGGGGAAAGGTAGTGATTTTACTAGTTGTATAGGGAGAGCAGTGTTCTGGAAAGTGGAAGACTGAGTTTCAGATGCTTTTGCAATGTGATGTCAGCCCAGATCTGCCAGAGGAGACCTCACCAGTAGTGTAACAGGTAAGCTGTACAGCTCTCCTGTTGAAGTGTTTCATTTCCCATAGATAATTCTTCATTCAGTGGATCATGACTGAAGGCTGACACCACAGGTGAAAGTCAGAAAAAATCAGAAATCTATAAGCAAAACTATAACCTCTTCAGAATGTCCTACATCTTCTCGAGGTTTGGGGAGTCTTGAAGAGGAAAGAGTTATCGTATTTCATATTACCGAGCAAAACCCAGCATAAAACCCAAAGATTTCATTCTAAACCTTCTATAGCATGGTTGCTTTGGGAAAAATTGGATAACTACATGTTTTTTCCACCAAGAACATAGGGACAGCAGGCACTCACCAGGGCAGGGGCCTTGTGAATACCAGTCACAGCACTGGACTGAATAAAGACATTTAAACAGATGTGGTTAACTAAAAAGTGACTAATTCCCCACTTGCAAACGTGCTACCCACAGTGAATTTCAGAAATGGCTGAGCAGCAAATTCCCTTGGCAACTTATCCTCTTGGAAACATCATTAAATAACTAAATAGGTTTGCTGATAGCAGCTGAGGCTCCACTGCAAGTCAATTGCTGGGATTAATTTTTCCTGAAGTGAGTAAATTAAATAGTAGTTTCAAATAAGTAGTTTTAAATTAAACACTCTGGGCTTCCTCTGTAGGCTGTGGAGTCTTCTCTTCTATGCTTGATTTAGGTGATGCCTAAGTGAGCTGAGTGGAGAACTTTTCCTGAAGTGTCTAATCTCAGCTTTGCATTGCCTTGGTAATGTCAGGAGGGAGGATTCAATATTACAAGACGTAGTGGAACCCTCTTTGTTGGGTAAAAAACTGGATGGATGACCAAGCCTTGAGACTTTTTGTGAACAGAGTTAAAACCAGTTTGTGGCCCATCACAAGTGGTGTTCCCCAGGACTCAGTGTTGTGGCCAGTTCTCTTTAACCTCTTTATTGATGATCTGGATGAGGGGATTGAGGGCATCCTCAATAAGTTTGCAGATGACACTTAAGTAGGGAGGGAGTTTTGATCTGCCTGAGGGTAAGAAGGATCTGCAGAGGGATCTGACAGGCTGGATCAATGGGCTGAGGACAGCTGCATGAGGTTCAACCAGGCTGAGTGTCAGGTCCTGCACTTGGGCCAGGTCACAACAACCCCATTCAATGCTACAGGCTTGGGGAAGAGTGGCTGTATAGCTGCCCAGAGGAAAAGGACCTGGTTGACAGCCAGCTGAACATGAGCCAGCAATGTATTCAGGTGGCCAAGAAGGCCAACAGCATCCTGGCCTGCATCAAAAATAGTGTGGCCAGAAGGACTAGGGCACTGAATGCCCCTTTGTACGTGGCACAGGTGAGGACACATTTCAAGTCCTGCATTCAGTTTTCAGCCCCACACTACAAGAAGGACATTGAGGTGCTAGACCATGTCTGGAGAAGGGCAATAAAGCTTGGGAGGGGTTCTGAGGAGAAATCTTGAGAGGAGCAGCTGAGAGAACCAGGCTTGTTTAGCCTGCTGAAAAAGTGGCTGAAGGGAGACATTCTCACCCTCTACAACTACCTGAAAGGAGGTTACAGTGAGATGGGGATTGGTCTTTTCTCCTGTAACAAGCAACAGAACATGAGGAAATGGCCTCACATTGTGCCAGTGGAGGTTTACATTGGATAGCAGGAAAAATGTCATTACTGAGAGGGTTTTCAGGACTGGAACAGGCTGCCCAGGGAAGCTGCTGAGTCACCATCCCTGGAGATATGTAAAAGATGTGTATATGTGGTACTTAAAGACATGGTTTAGTGGTGTCCTTGGCAGTGCTGAGTTTATGGTTGGATTCAATGATCTGAGAAGTCTTTTCCTACATAAATGATGCTATGATTCTATTCTATGCCTTAGAATGTGCCTCTGTACAGCTTTTGAAATTTCTACCTCCAATTCCATCTCTAGTCTGCAGACTTTCAGCATGAATTTACAGATCTCAAATCTACTTTACTTTAAATTAGAGAAAAATATATTTAGATTGGATGTTAGGAAAAAGTTCTTTACCATGAGGGTAGTGGAAAAGTGGAACATGCTGCCCAGGGAGGTAGTTGAGGCCTCATCCCTGGAGTTATCAAGGTGAGGCTTGAAGAGGCTCTGAGCATCCTGATCTAGTTGAAGGTGTCCCTGCTTATTGCAGAGGGTTTGGACTAGATGACCTTCAGACGTCCCTCCCAACCCTAATTATTCTATGATTCTATGAAACGTGAGCAGGTCTGTGAGAGGAGTACAGCCATCAGGTTACCTTTGCAATAGACGCAATGTCTGAACTCCTGGAAACCATCTTTCTGGACAGTGAAATCACTGAGCACAGAGACAGTAGGCATCCTTTGCTTCTACAGTAAAGTATCTAATGTAACTTCAAATAGCAAGAAGTTCTACCTGTGTACATGTAAAATCAGTGCTGGAACCATCTCTCTAAATGTTCTTTACTCTGCTGTGGACTATTTATGTAGCCAAAGTCAACTTACAGAAATCACATTCCTGCCATGTCATCCCACCAATAGTAAATAAAGATTTTAATAAAAAAAAAACCTCACGAGCTCTGTGATTTTCCTTCTCCCTTAAAAACTATGCTTTTATACAACTTTGCTCAAGAATCCTGAGTTAGAAGCCAGAAAAATAGCACTTTCCAACCTCAAAGCAACCACAGAACACTTAATGAATGTATTACCATCTGTCAAATGCACAGGGTGAGGTTCAATTTAGTTGATGATACCTAATTCACAATGACGCTCTGTTTTCAGCAAAAGGTTACTTGATGTTGAACAATGAGATTAACAAATCCTGACATGCACAGAAACACAAATAATGTAACAAAAGTTAATAATTGGCAAAACTGTGCTCTCGGTTACACTAACAGAAAAAGGAGTAACTCCATATTGTCAACAAGCTATTCCATATTTACCCCAGTTCAACCAAGAACAGATTTTGGCTCTGTGACTTAACTATTCAAGCAAAAACTTCCTTCAGCTATTAGCCTGTGCAACTATTTCCAGGGCACAAAGAGAAATCCTTGTGTCTTGAAGTACTTACAACACGACTGAACAAAACATTGGAAAAATATAATGCATAGAGCAACCCTACAAGTCAAGGGGAGGGCCAGCTGATGAGAATTCATTACTAGGTACTCAGGGTGAAATTTTGGCCATATTGAAGCCCATGAAAGTTTTGCTGTTGACTTCAGAGGATTTAGGATTTCTCCGACAGCTTTTAAAGCCAAAAGGGACTCTTATAATCAGTTAATATGACCTTTTAAATAATATCAGCCATAAAACTTCCAGCGTCATTGGTCGTTTCCATCTCTACTTTCTGTGGGTCAAATAAGGCTGAAGCAAAATGGAAAGTAACTAGAAAGTAGTAAAACAAAAATGGTTTGGAAAAAGTAAAATTGATTCAGACTGCCCACACCCACAGCATTTGCAGAGGTCAGACAAGGACTCTTCTTCCCCTTCCTTGAACTCCAAATATTTCCTTCCTTGTTTAATCCTGGGATGAGGAGAAATAGCAAAGCAGACAAAGCACATAAAAGCCAATCTCTGTGGCCTAAAGAAGCCACTGGAAGGCAAATCATTCCATCCTAAAATAGTAGCCTAGGAAAAGCTGAATTACCACTAGAGAAGCCTCTCTCTCTCTTTTTTTTTTTTTTTTTTTTTTTTTTTTTTTTATGACTTCTATTTTATGTGTCCAAGTGGAACCTTTTGCAGAATGAGGATTTTACTTGAGAGTTATTATGGGAAGAGATGCAAAGCATAGAGGGCACAAGATTAATAAGTACAATTGATTCTTTGACCCATTTGAACATAAAAACTATTTGATTTATGTTAAGCGAGCAAAAGCAGTATGAGTTTTTTAACAAACTTAAAGCAAAATAACACAAGATTTCCAAACAAACATGAAAACAAAAAGAAAGCTGTGGTTTGGGATGGCTGGTTAAGTCAGTCGTGCCTAAACATTCAATAATTTTCACGTCACTTTTAAAATGTTTCTAATCTTCAAAATTAACATGTAACTTCCAAATTAAAAAGAGATCCTTTTGAACCTTTTGTTTCAAAAGGTTTAAGATAAAATATTTTTACTATTCAAAACAAGTCATTAGTCACACTAATCAACCCACATTTGCCAATACCCCAGGTTACTCACACCACCCACGCCAATTTTTTGTCAAATAAACATTTTGTCACAAAATATTTTCTCCAAGCCAAAGTAAAATATATATGGCCCTCTTCATAAGTGAATATCACTGAAAGCACAGTGACAAACAGGCCTCAAAATCACCAAATATGCAACATAATGACTTTTGTAGCCATCATCTGGAATCACCTGGGACTGACCTCATCAGAACTGCAAGTTTCTTAATTGTCAAGCCCAGGCAAGTTCAACAAACAATGACCCATGTACAAAAACGAACAACAATTCCTGCTGCTACCCTGGATCACTGATTGATGCTTTTCCTTTTTACTCCTTTCTTCCACTGCCCTCCAGTAAGATTTATCCCGTAACACATGAAAATTAACTTGGTGAAATATGCAATGAGGGAAAAGGGGGAACAGTGCATAAATATTCACCCTCTCACACAAACAATCTGAGATTTATTTTCCCTTTAAAAAAACAAACCACCTTTCCTGATCACTTCCAGATTCATAGAGTTTGATATAAGACCCAGCACTGTTTTCTGGTCAGAGAGAGAAACCACCTAAGAAACAGCAATTTAAGGTAAGAAAATAATATCATTCTACTAGTCTGACAGTCTGATTAAAGACCAAGGCTTCATATTTTCACTCTCTCTTTTCTCCATCCTGCTCATTTTTTGCAGGCAGGCTCAACAGAGTATTGTTTATATAGCCATTATTTATTTATTATTTATCCACTTTAATTTGGATAGATTAGTCCCTCTTACATGGAGGAGCTGTGACTGCAATACGTTTGCCACTGTATTACATATTGAACAGTTTATCTTGCCCCTGTCATTTCCACAGAACCCCTGAGATTTAAGTGCTGCCTTGATTTCTTCTGTTTAGCCATTAAGAGTCAGGTGTCCCTCCAGTCCGAGCTGGTTATGTAGATTCCCTTTTCCTGTTCAGAGGCATTGATCATCTCCAGAGGGCAATATCTTACAACTGCCTGAGACACCTGATTTGGAATCAAAGAGTCATAGAGTTTTCAGGGTTGGAAACAACCTTTAAGATCATCTAGTTCCAACTCCCCTGCATGGGCAGGGACACCTCCCACTGGATCTGGCTTCTCCAAGCCCCATCCAACCTGGCCTTGAACACTTCCAGGGATGGGGCTTCCACCACCTCTCTGGGCAACATGTTCCAGTGTCTCACCACCCTCATGGTGAAGAAATTCTTCCTAACTTCCAATCTAAGTCTACCCTCCTCTATTTTGAATCCAGTCCCTCTAGTTCGATCACTACCTGACATCCTAAAAAGTCCCTCATCAGCTTTCTTGTAGTCCCCCTTCAGATACTGGAAGGCATTTAAACCCTGTCTGACTCACTCCACACATGCCCTTCTCTCTGCATGAATAATAGACCAAGCCTGAAGGACTAGCTCAGACTAGACATCCAAATTTCAGAGAGATGAAGTTAAGCAAGATGAATCCTAACTTTTGAATATCATTTCACAGCTCACCTAAGTGATATAGGATAAAACCTCCTTTTTTTTTTTTTTTTTTTTTTTTTTTTTTTTTTCCAAAGAGACTTAAATATTAGGGCTTATTCCCCAAAGGGCAAGTACTTTGCCAATCTGAGCATTGCAACATCCTTTGCAGGCATGTTTCTGCCTTGTAAAATCCCCAGCTCTGAGCAGCATCTCTATTGAGAGGCAGATGAGTGGGCAGTCACTAGAAGAGACACTCTGGGGTAAAGGGAGTTTCTGGAGTGAGTCACCTCTCCTATTAGAGATGTTCCACTCTAGATAACTAATTCAATATTCACTGGAACAGAGACTTGAGAATGTTCCCACAACAAAGGTAGATGCCCATACAACCACACTGAAAAGTTGTGATCTGTTTTGACTCAATGAATGAATGAATACCTAGCTGTGTAAGTAGAAGAGAAATAATTAGTCTCTCTTACTCATCAACTCTGCTTTCCAGGCTAGGGGTTTCTCTTGGGAGAATGGGGTTCATAACTCTGGTTCAGTCAAGGGTTGGACTTAAAAAAAGAGTTTAAATCCTGGTCAGGGTTCAGGTGAGCATACACCAGGGATGGGAGAAGGACACAGGGGGCACACACACAAACAGCCACACAAAATAGGCCATAGGCTGCCTTTCAGACATGGTTTAACCAGGCATAAATAGCTACAGATTTTACAAATATGTTGGCACATATGTGCTGTGTATATCTGGTGAGAAAAAAAAGAGGTTCTGAACACCAGGAGCACTTCAGCCACAGTTCAGAGGAACATGGAGCTGAAAAAGAGCCATTAGATATCCAAAGCAGCCTTAGAAATTCAGACTCATCAAAAATCTATTTATTTACTTATGGATAAGATTCACTTTGCCTAACTTTAGCCATCTGAGTGTTAGTCATTTAGTCCAAACTAGCTGTTGAAGTCTCCTTTATGGATAGCAATGAAAAACAAGCATCTCTAAAGGAAGTTCTCCCAGATCCATATTTTATGATAAATCAAACAGCCCTTTAGAAATGGATTAATGTCCCTCTCCACTGATCACAAGACAGGAGTATTGAATGACTAATGTAGAACTTATAGACAAACTTAGGTGAAAGGATTTCCCCCTTCCCTCCCCACCCCATCTACATAACCTTGATGATGTGCTTTAATCGGTTAGAGTATCATCCCAAAATTTGGGGATATTTTGACAGACTTCTCTCAAAATGCTGTAGAAGGTATGTCTCAGTCTCAGAGAGGCTGACAGCTTGACACTCCAGGCACCCTTTACTAAGCCAGAGCAAAGTGATCCAAGGGTTAAGAGGTTACCTGGATTTAGGAGTCCTGAGTCTCTTTTTCCTATATATATAAATGTTAAAATATATTAAAATGTTATATTATATTATACTATATTATATTATATTATATATTATATTATTTTAATTCTATGCCTTCCAACTTCCTATATAATAGCACTCTTCAGCCACAAACTTTACTCTGAAAAAAGCAGTGCTGTACCAGCCATGGACACACATTTCAGGCTGAGGAAGGTAAACTGCAAATACGACAAAACAAAGAAGCATCCTTCTGTTTTAGTGATGCCATTTGTCCTACTTTCAAATTAAACCCTGTGAACTGATAATGTATTTAAAAAGAAAATTAAACATAATTTTCAAGCTTGTAGCAAATTTGTTTTGATTTGTTTCTAGATTCATATTCCTTCTTCCCCCTTCCCATTTTTCTACAGTTTTACAGTGGAGGCAAGAAATAAATGTAATATTTGTAATGTTATCATGAAGAAAGAAATTGGAACACCTTCAAATGTTTTGGGTTTTTTTAAGAAGATAACCCAGGTGTTCAAACGACACCAAAAGAAGGGTTAATTTCCAAGTCTGTTTGTAGTCCAAACAACCCTGAGGGCAGGAAGCAAGTGTATGTAAAACTACTGGCCTACAAGTGCCCCAGGAAGAACAGTCCCTAACTTGCATTTCACATATCATCCTACCTATGTAGCAGCACTTCAGTGACAAACATCATTTCTAAAGCATGTTCCCAGGGGCCTTATCCTGACCCCTTTGGTGCTAGTCTTCTGCAGGTGTCCCTAAACCAACTGCAGACAAGCAGCAGCTGAATTGCATCAGAAACTTAAGAAAAAACCCCAACTCATCAGACCCTGCAGGTTATGAACACACATATTTAGAGTACGGGATTATCACTCCAGTATCTTGATATTTGAGATGCCCTGTGTTTACTTAGAGTGTAAAGTTTTGTTTTACCAGCACAGAACAAACAAGATGATTCTGGGACTAACAAATTAAAACTAACCACATTAGCTGACTACAAAAACCAACTGCATTAAAATAAGAGTCCAGTTAGATTTTGGTGGAGTGCAACCGGGCTTTAGTGACGGTGCTGTGGGGACCCCTTGTGTTCTACTATTTAATCAAAGAAGATTGCTCCTCTGCAGGCCTTGGTGCTTGCATCTTTCACATCAATTTCTTTCAGTCCCAGGAATACACTGGAATAAAGTTTGCTTTTGGTTATACCAGGATAATCCCAGTTGCACTCCACATATTTCAGGTACACTATTTAACTTCAGCAGCAGTGAAGTAAAGACACCTGAGAGGGAAAAGCAGCAATGTTCAGCTAGCAGTGCCTGAGGATGGAGTTTTAAAACTTCCTGAGTTCTCAAATCCTTCCGTTCACTTAGCAAATTTCAGTCTCAGATTGTTCTGGGTTAATGATTCCAGTATTTTCTGCCCTTTGTGTTCAAAACTTGTTACTTAGATACAAAAAAACATGAGACGATGAGATTTACAAATGACTCACATCTTAAATCTTTTCCATTGTCTCTCTGCTTTTCAGATTTTTTTGTTTCAAGCCCCATGAAATGACTTAGAGATCATCGTGATTATGCCTGAACTTAGCCTCTCTAAAAGGAGCAGAAGTAAAAAGAATTATAATTATCTATGTTGCTATAAAAATTTTTCATGTACTAGTAGGGAGGGCATTCTTCCTCTTTTGCAACTTTACTGTTGCAATAAGTATTAGGAACATTTTTCCCAGTTTTGGTATCCCCAGTTAAAAAAGGCTTTGAAAATTGGTGCAAGAGGTCAAAGGAGAACAATAAGACAGTGCTCAGGGACTGGGACCAAGTCTCAAAATGTCAGGTTTGAGGAGTCTGTTTAGATTATTACAGGGAAGGCTGAGAGGCCAAGGTGCACAGATGGTCACTCATGGACAAAACATCTGGGAAGTGAGAGGGAGCTCTTCAGCTTTGCAGAAGAAGGTGTGAGAAGGTCTAATGGCTGGTATTTGGGCAAGCTGCCTGTATTTCCAAACCAAAGAACTATTTAAAGAACGAAGAAAGAGGGAGGGGGAGGTGGTCATTCTTTTCTGGGTATTTGTGAAGAGACTAAGAAAAGGCAGGCTTGATTCCAGTTCTGGCAGAAATGGGATAAACTGGGCTGGAGGGGAACAGAGTCACATGGACAGGTCATGGCATTTTAAAATTCCTAAACCAATTTTTTAGGTCTTGGAGTGTGTTGACTGTAGCACCATCCATGTCACAGAGAATTTGCTACTTAACATTAAGATAATGGTTATAATTAAATCTCATGCTTCAAGAAGTAAGATACTTGCAAAGATCACAGTGTCTTTTCTCCAAGTATGCAATTAATCAGATGTGTTAATGGCGTTTATCCATGGCCTTCAGGTCATTCTCTGCTAGAGATGGGAACTGTTGGACTAATGCTTCGGAGTGTAGCAGAAAGCTTTGATGAGTAGGTGCCTTCCTCACATGTTCAGAGTCATCCTGATTCCAGGTTAAGGGCCAGGAATACTTGCTTTTCAGCTGATTAACTGGGATTCACCTTCCTATGAGATGCAAAATATTCTATAGCTATTACCACCAGCTGGTCATCTCTTATCCACTAAATTCCCTCCTTGGAGGTGCATTGTGCACTTCAGTTATTCTCTGCTCTGATGCAAACCAAATTACACTCTACAGGATGAAATATTAATATGTTTGCTCAATGGGCAAAATTGACTAGGATGTGATTTTCAGCAAGTCATAGCAAATAACCCAAAGTTTCTTCTAGCCTCAAGCTCCATGAAATTCTGAAATTTTTTTATGCAATCAGAAGAATCTGGATATTTAGAAAAGAATTATGCCTCCAATTTCCATTTAATCGTCTTATTCCCGGCACTTTTTGCGAGCTAATGGCCAACTACTAAGGATGTGATTTAATAGAGAAAATTAGCAGCACTGATTTTCATTTGTGTCTCATTCTCCCCTATTATTTTATGAAGAACATTTGAATGCATAAAACAAAAAGTCTGTTTTGGGAAAAACAGATTCCGAGCCAATCCTTCTCCCTTTGAAGTCATCCACAGTTTTGCAAACTGACTTCCAGGAGCCAGTCACTGGGTTCTCTGTCATGTGATAGCTTGCTCTACAACAGCTAAATATAAGCCTGTGAACAATCTTCACAGGACCATTAAACCAGTTGGGTTCTTCAATCTGGCCAGTAGCTTGTATACTTTTGGACACTTTATTGAGTAAGGCCATAACTTCACCTAAGTCCTTGCCGTGGAGAACGTTCTTAAGATGCACCGTGGATATCTCAATGAGGGGAATTACCCACCAGTGTGAAACCATAGAGCAATGAAGTTAAAACTCAATTCTAAATAATAACGCAATCGAGGCCTCCCATTCCAGTGGTGAGGCACTTAATCCCTCCCAGGGCTGCTGCTGCCAGATTGCTCTAATCCACTTCCAGCTGTGCTACTGCTCCTGTGTGCAAGCATGGGAGCTGGGCTGGGAAACAGAACAAAGCATCCCAGTAAAGCCAGCAGCACTTGGAGGAATATTCAAACACACAGGGGAAATAATTCCCTCTTAAAGAAGAGCATCTGCCAGCTACTGTTCCTGTTTCAGGCTAGGCCTGGCCTGTGCATATAGGCCCTGATTCAGCAAAAGCTTGAGAACAAGTCTTAATTTGAGCATATCATTAACATCTTTGACTGGAGTATATATTGCCAGATGATTTTCAGACTTTTGCATTTTCTCTGTCTTGAATGTATCTAAAAGGACATATCCTGCCATTTTTTTCACTCCCTCCCCCTGTTTCACTGTTGTTTCAAAGCTACCTCAGCACAGATGAGTCAGAAAATTCTGTCTGCTAGTGTATTAATTGTAAATATTTACTGTCCCCAGAATGGCTGCCTCTAAGATTGCTCATCAGGAATACCAAGTCCTTACCTCAGAGGGCTTGCAGTCTGACCACATCTAGATCTACACAGAGTTTTAGTGTTGCATTGTTTTCAAATAGTATTTTTCACATTTCCATCACAAAATACTCACACCTTAGTTAGCAAAGTTTTAGAGGAAGGAAAAAAACCAAAAGATAGGGAAGTTCAGAAACATTCCCTCGTAAGGTACATAGTTATAAGGTTAAGTTGATGGTTTGTATAATTTTTTTAAAATGAAAAATTCTTCCTTCCAATGGCATAAAAATTCAGTTCTTAGTTTTGGCAGGTCAAAAGACATCAGTCCTTAAAGCTGTCACTGGTACCAGACAGAATATTGATGGCTCTGGGCCTCCAGCCAGCATGATTTTGAGGAGAACTTTCAAAAAGTTATTACTCAAGCAAACTTATTTTGCAAACTGCTGTTTCTAAACATTTTAGAGTCAGTTTCTGATTACCAGGCAGAAAGCAGATAAAGCAATTTAGAATGGATGATAAATGCAACTTGTGGCACTACTTAACAAGTTAGCACACAGCTATCACCACTGTTTTAGTGGTCTTTACATGTGTGTTTTTATAAAGAGACAGAGCGGAGAACGATTTTATTAACATATCACGAGTGAGTTATATGGGTCATCCCAAATGGATGGCAATAAAAGCTTTATATCACACTCACCAATATGTATTTGGTACTTTATGTGCCACAAATGTTGCAGAAAAGCTATTTTACATATGTTTTAAAGGTTGGGTACTTTTTATATTAGGGCTGGTTTTGTAAAGCTGCCAGGCACTCTTGCTGTCACAAGCCCAACAGTACTCAGCTCAGAGGGAGCCATAAAAACTTGTTTAAAATGTTCTGAAATAGCCTTTTTTTTTCTTTTTTTTTTTCTTTTTTTGCTTTGAAATGCTGCAGTAAAAGATCTGTCATCCTGAGACATTCCACAGCTAGAAAGTCCGTCACAAAGCCAGTCCTTTTCTCTAAAAAATAATTTAATAGCTGTTTCTAGTCCTTCTTGGTTGCATGACAGAGAAAACTTAGTATCACCACAGGGTGGGAGAAACTGTCCCACTCTTGCCCTTGGAGAAGTGTGGGGTATTGCAGTGCAAAGGGCAAATTTGCAACTAAAGAGAAAGAAGGAAAAAACTAATCTGAAGTTGATACACAGACATCACTGTCACATCCTGTGGCCTCACTCAAACTGGACAGACAAAGGAGATCCCATATCCTAGGCCAGGGTTTCCCTTTGAGGGCAAAGTTACTCTTTGAGGGTAACTGAACAATTCCCCCTTGGGCTGTCTGAATACCCCTTGATCAGATTAAGGTAAAACTACACTCAAGGTCTGTTTCTCTAAAAAAAACAACCAAACAATTTTATTGGTCTAACAGTTAAAGGCTATTTTTGAGCAGTTCTTACAGAAAACATATCACCCACAAGTATGTGTGTATGTATGTATATCTCTAAGAAGGAATAAAAAAGCAGATACTTTGATTATTATGGTCAGGCTGTGCAATCACAAAGGCTGATTACTTAGATCACAAAAAAACCCCTCAATAGATGGATGTTAAAGCTGCATAACCTAGAAAAAAAAATTGTGGTTACTTAGTAATTTTAGGAAAGAGAAAGATAAAGCAAAAGACTAGGAAGAGAAAAGTTGAGAGAGATAGATAATAGAAAATCACCAGTTCTGGATTCAGCGTTGGGCCAGCCAGCAGGGGAGGTTTGGTGTCAGTGAAACTCCTGAGGGCCACCAATGCAGCCCTTCATGTTACAGACCTGCTTCACTTAGTAAATGTGGCTGAGACATATCAGATTTGGAGAAGAGGAGGCTCAGGAGAGACCTCATCACTCTCTACAACTCCCTGAAAGGATGTTGGAGCCAGGGGGAGGTCGGGCTCTTCTCCCAGGCAGCTCTCAGTAAGAGAAGAGGGCATGGGCTTAAGCTCTGCCAGGGGAGGTTTAGGTTGGATATTAGGAAGAAAAATCTTTACAGAGAGGGTAATTGGGCATTGGAATGGGCTGCCCAGGGAGGTGGTGGATTCTGAGTCCCTGGAGGTTTTTAAGATGAGACTGGATGTGGCACTCAGTGCCATCGTCTGGTACCCACAGTGGAAGTGGGTCAAGGGTTGGACTTGATGATCCTTTCCAACCCAGTGGATTCAGTGAACAACTGGAGCAGAACCCCATCCACTTTGCTCCCCAGTCCTCCTCTCTATCATATGCAGTCCCCAAGCCACATGCCGACCTCCTACCTCCAGTCCTTGCAATCACATACACATACATAGATATTTATACCTACATATTTATATGGCATCTCAAAAATCTGTGCAAAAAGCCTAAAGCATTAATGTCGGTCCCAAATTAGAGCCTAATCCGAGATCCCTGTCACCCCATAGATACAACGGGTTCAAACACCTTTCTTAACCTGCTCTGTTACAGTCACGGGGAGCTGACCCACAGCATCAAGAAGCTCCTACCCCAGCTATGTACATCAGCTCAGGTGCCATGAAGGCTCTTCACCACAAAGCTGATAGTGCTGTGAATATTCTACACAGGTTTTTGGAGTGATTTTCTGCTCCTTTAAACAGAAAGTACCTGATGGCTTCTAGAACAAATCAGACCATGCAGTCCAGCCTGTTCACATCCCTATAATACTATGGGTCTGACTCTTTGCCAAGTAAGAGTAACTCTGTGGTGTAAAACTGATGTGGGACAGTTTTATTTCTAGCCCTATGTGTGTGTGTGCATATATCCTCTGTGCATACACAGCCCACAAAGAGAGATATTTCCCACCTCACGCACTTAACCACAAAGTGTGATGTAGCTACTGAAAGAGGTGAACGGCATTTAATCACATGGAAGTTAATGATTTAAATGCGCTTTTATATTTGGCCTCTTGATGTAAATCCAAACCAGACAAGTGGAGTCCTCTGGTCAGACGGCTGGAAATTCCTCTGCATGAAATCATGTTGGTGGTCTCCCAGCTCAGCTCCTTCTGAAGAGCCATACAGTGAAATATCCTTCCGTACCACTAATGAATGCGCCCACCCACACTGGAGCTGGTGCCCCCTAAGAACTCAATTCAAGAACAACTTTTTAAACTCATAAATGAAATCAAAGGGCTCATTCTGTGAGCCAAAGAACTTACAATTTTAGGCGGGACACTTAATGGGTGGTTACTATAGGTTGTCCCCTTGGCTTGCAATATACACAGGAAAAAATAAGCAGGATACAGAATATGTACACAGCATTCCAATTAATTAAATTTTATACACCTCCAATGAATAGAAAAATTGTTGCTGCCCTGGTTACTGTACAGACCTTGAGTGATTTGCTCAATATCAACCAAAGGAACCAAAGTAAGCTCACAAGATTTTGGGTTACTTTCCTGTCCTCAGAGAAGAGCTCTGTCTAGAATTTAAAGTCACTAAGATCCAAAAACCTCCCAAACTGGACATGAAAACTTGAGTAAGAGCGCCCAGAAAATAATTTTTAAGACTACTGCCACTGAACTCTCACAAGTGCTCCTGTTCTTGTGTGAATGAACACTTGCATTTTCAATGACCAGTGGTGAAGCCTGGTGGCAATGGCCAGAGGACTGAGTAATCCCAGTTGTGATACTGAAGTGACACATGGACCTAACCCTGTGTCGAGGAGGTGACTCTTCCAGAGAAGTCTCTTACAATATTATCAACTGACACGGAGGGGGGTGGAAGGAATCAAGCTCATTGTAATTGAACTGAATTGAAATAATAAATGCACGCACTTTCTTTAAACACAGCTTGCCACATCCTGGGAATCTGGAATCAATTCCTTCCCTTTCAAGAAGCTTAAAAGTGGTGGGACTTTGATATGGCATGAGCATGTTTGCTTCTGGGCTTACAGCCCTCGCCAGCCTGTTCCAAACCTTTCAACGTTTTTATATTATAAGACAGAAAAGTTAGGAAAACAAAGATGGAAAAAAAGAATCAGAAATTCAGGGAACTATTAAATCAGGGCAGCCTGGCTGCCAAATACCTTCGGTAAGTAAATGAATCATGATCAATAACATATTGCCATACAGACTTACAGAAGAAGGTTATCACCTGCTCCCGTGCCAGGCATAAAACATAACTGCGTGTGGCTAATGAAGTACTGCATGAATGCAGACAAAAAGCACTATTTTTCTCTGTAATGTTAAAGCATTTTACTTCAAAGTAATTTTAACTCATCCAGAAAAAACATTATTTTTTCCATGAAAAACCTTGTCAAAATTGATAGGTTGCTATGAAACACTTCTCTTTTGACAGTGTTGCATTTGTAAGAGGAAACTGTCTATATAGGGAAAACGTATTTGTAAGGGGATGTTTCAGCCCTGATTGTATAGCTGCTTACTTCAGACATTCACATATTTGCCAGCAGAGGGTATCACAATCTTAGAAACAAACAGACATATGTACCATGGTGTCTATTCATTTACATACCAGAAACCAGACACATCAGAACCAAGAAATTTCAGATCTTGTTTTCTTCAGTAACTTTTCCACTATCAGAAAAAATTACAAATCAGCTACTTTAAAGACTCTGTCATGGCATCACTTGATGTCTGAAATTATTGCATGAGCCTGGCAGTAAACCCTCCTGGGAGGAACACCAGCAAGGGCTTATCTCTGGTGTGCATTAGGTTCTCATTAATTCTCACATCCACTATCCTCCTACTGCATAAGTCTCATTAATTATCCCAACCACTTCACGCCACTTTACTGCAAAGAAATAATAGCCACGGGCTGTAGTGAGAGCTCATGTTATGTAGAACACATGACCTCAGCTAAACCAGGATGCTGGGAAGAATGATCATGTACAATTAAGCCTAACCCACACTTCTCACAGAGAAAGATAGGCTGATGCCAAAAATTGGCAGCCTGATATCCCAGGCACTAATGAATTCACCTCCTTGACTCCCAAGCTAGGAGGACATAATTTAATCAACCCTGATGTTTGCTGCTTTTGATTACTCATTGCTCAGAACTCTCCTATTCCCGGTCGAAAGAAATTAAAATAATTCTTTACATACTGTGATTTGGGTTCTCTTTTCTATTTTTTACTTATTAACAAGTATATTTCTATTTGTGTATTTTGATAATGAGCAACTGGTCATTATGATCACTGGTGTCACTGGTGTGGCCTTGCAGATTAACACAAGTCCTTGAGTCAGCTGGGACTGAGAGACAGTACAGAGGATGACTGTGAGACATGATTCATGACCTTTGTCTGAGTGCTGGGGTGTACAGAAACTGTGTAACATAACCACAGGCCAAATATTACCTCCTCACATGGAAACAGGGAAAGGCATAATCTCCTAAGTAATTTCAGTAATTTCATTTATAAAATGCTTCCTGTTACGACCAAACTATATACACCTCCTTCTGCTTGTAATATAGGGAGGATGAGGCATCAGAATTTGCTCCAAAACAGCATGTATCAGATAAGGGCTAGAGCCCCAGATTTCTTTTTGATTCGTGTTGCACTTCTTAAAAATACCAGTCAAGAAGAATAGAAATATGTGCATAGCTGCTCAGTCCTTTCCTTTTTGCAGTCTTGTCACTGCTCAAGAAAGCTAACACAACTACTTTTTAATTAACTCACTATTTGCCATCCAAATCCACCTTCAGAATAAGTGCTGAAGGTTCAGATGAATGGGACAGGGAATTGAATAAACTTCCTGGGACAAGGGAAAACCTGTTCTTGCTTAACCCATGAAAACTCAATTATTCTGCTGAAATGAAGGTTTAGTTGTCATGGCACAAGTCCCAAGGACTCTGAGTTCTTCAGGCACTTCACTCTATTGACAGAAAGACCACGTAGGTACTACTTAAACACTTCTCATCCCTGCATTATTCGCCTTGCACTGCAGGACTCCAACTGTAAAAGTTTAGCAAAAAAACATTTTCTCTGTTTCAAAGAGGGAAGTTGAGTATCAGTATGATCAGAGATTGCAGTGTGTGTGGATGCCACAAGAGCACGAACCAGCTTACAAAGTGGGGTTGAGGACATATGCAGGGAAAAAAGATTGTTGCTCACTTGCAGCTCAACATTTCTTTTCTTAACAAACTTGGTGTGCTTAATTGTCATTGGGAAGCAGTTTCATTTTATTTTCAAGAGTACCTAAACCAAGAATCTGTCAGGCAGAACTAGGGAAGGCTCCCATTAATCACTCTGCAGGCAGTAAATAAGTGGAGACCCAGCTACAAGCACTTTGCAGGGTAAGACTCCTTATCTGCCAGTAATGGATACCTGACCTTGAATTCCATCTCTGGTTATAGCCAGATGCAGACACCTCTAGCACAGCCAGATATTCCTGCTGGAGCTGCCAGCCCCTATGAGTCCACAGATCTGTATGTTGCAGTTACTGAGAAGCAACACATTGGGATTATGCCTGTGGACAGACACCCTTGGCTGGTTTAGAGTGCAAAGCACAGCACAGATGAATTTCAGATTTACAGTTGTGGAGCAGACCATAAAAATTCCTTCTAAATGGCCAAGATATTTTATTTTCTCTGTAACATCTATTTAGTCTAACTCTTAATTTATCTTCCTTTTCCAACTTCTGACAAAGCTTAGCTGAGCATCCCATTAGCATTAGGGGATCACTTTTTAGCATCCATGACAAGTGAAGCACTGCAATTGTTTTTCCTTTTGTTAACAATGCAAGAAATATTAAGGAGTAGATTGTTATCTACCATAAATCATCATGCACCCATTTTCACCTCATGGGTCAGACCCAGGAAATGAAATTTAAGTGCACAGATGAAATCTGTGGCAGAGCTGGAACCTGAAAGAATGTTGATTTATCTGAATGATATGATGAGAGTGCACAATTTTTAACATGTCTTAGCACTCTATGAAACTTTTAATATAAGGTAAGATGTACATCAGTGAGTGACTGCAAATAGTCTAGATATACTAGATCTTATGGCAGTGTAAATCTGTGAGATTTCATGAAGCAATGGGAGCTTAGACTAGATGAAGTTTTGCCACCCTGAGGGGAAAGGGATGTGGAGAAGAAAAGCAATTTCATTAGCGAGACAGTGTAGGATGTGTGTAAATATGCATGGCATTCAGCTTCTGGGGGGGATATTTATTTTGACACACAAACATGTGAGGGAAAGTCTGGAGCATACAGTGTGCAATTACATTTGCTACAGCTATTATTTCATTTAATTACTTCATGTTTAATGTCTTGATACAACTCAGTTTATACGAGAAAATTAACTGTCACAGCATAATATAATCATGGGAAAAGTTGGAAGAGTCTGATGGTCACACCTAAAAAATTAGGAAAGGTGGAGGCAGGGGTTGCTGTCCCTCACAGTGAATGACTCTTCACTGCTAAATTTTCAGTACTAGCAGAGGTCTGGGTCCAGCAAACACAGAGTCCTCTCTACAGTGCCTGAGCAGTGTAGAGTAGGTAGCATGGACCACCAGCAGTGTGGGATCCTGGGCTGTATGAACAGGAGCCATGTCATGGCAGGTGATAAAGGGATACTGAACACCCTGTGACCTTTTTTATATACCAGTATAGATGCAGTTCATTCAACATGTGAATTGGGTCTGCTGGACCAACCATCTCAAGTTGATCAGTAGCAGTACCTGATACCATATGAACAAAGTTTACATGAAATGATGAAAAAATAGGAAAATTATTCCACTTTTGACCACTCAAGCTCCTTGGTACATTTGGTAATGATCCTACTCACCAGCATTATCCTGCTGCTTGGTATTTTTGATATACGCAGAAAATTTGGAGAAGATATCAATTCCAGCAGTGTTTGCTTCCCGGTGCTTTGCAGCCAGCTTGGGGTACCTGAAGAGAGAGAAGCAATGTGGAGAGTAACATCTTGCTACCAGCAAGATAGTGATGATTGCTGATATAGTTTACAAGATGGAAGAAAAAAGCCCTCTACAAGGAGCTGCAATAAACGCTGTCATTCATCTCGAAAAAAAAAAACAACCCAGCTTGGCAAGCCCTTCTGAATAGTAGCTGTGTCTGTCAAGACAGGCGTTCAGATGCCTGGGGATGCAAAGGGATGGCTTCATGAAAAAGGTAAAACTGCACTTGTGTTTTACGTGACCACAATCCAAGACACCAGAAAGGTGAAGCAGAGTTTGGCATCCAGCTCATTCTATTGTGAATGGCTCGTGTCTAATTCCCTCTGACGATAATGCACTTCAGGATGTAATAGCAGAGCATGTTAGTATTACCCAGGTGAAGGAACATAAAGGTTTCAGTCTCTGAATTGTTTTTTTTATAGACATCTGGGGCAAAGTAATATTTCGATTTGAAAGACCAACACAAACTGACTTCAGTGGTCTTGGACCACAGTATAGCAAATTTAAATATCTGATATCCCTCTTGCCTCAGGATTGGCCTCTAGCTGCTGATTCAGTTGGAGGTAAAACACTCCATAAGGAACCAAGCCAATTTTCATTGATTCATAGATTTTAAAAGTCCAAACTGCAAGCCAACAATTTCTTTTTTCCATTATCCTTGTATTACATCCAAAATGTTTGACTAACTAAGGCATATCTGGTGGATCTGGACCTTTCCTTGATAACTTGTTCCAATGGTTAATCATCCATACTAAAAAAATCTGTGCCTTGTTTCTAATCTGAATTAGTTTGGTTATAACTTCCAGTCATGGACTCTTGACATTTCTTCACTGGAATAATGAGCACTTTGCCTCCAGAGCCACTCATACTCTGTAATCAGTTCCTCTTCCAATCTTTCTAATACACCATACAGCTCAGAAACCTCCAGATTTTTGCTGTAAAATGCTTTTCCTGGCACAGATATTTTGTGTGGCAATTCTCAGCATCCATTCCAAGTTATATTTAGCTTTGTAAAATGTGGACACCAGACCCCTACAAAATTTTTCAAGTGTTGGTCTCCTTAATTCTGCATACAAGGGCATCCTGAAATGTGTACAGAGAAAACATTCTGCAGATATTAGTCATACAAGTAACCTTCACACATGGAAGTCATCTCACTGAAGCCAGCAAGTTTCATAAATAAATATTACTCCTTTAAGTAAAGATTGTAGGAGGGAGTGCTTTTTGCTTTTTAGGAACTCCTCTTAGGACATCTTTCATTCTTAGGAAATGGAATATTGACTGAAAAAATCCCAAGTTCTTACTTTGGAGGTGCAAGAGTCTCTTCCAAGAATTCCTCAATCTTGTTAACATCTGTCTTGACTTCTCCATTAAAAGTCAAGAAAGGTGGATGGGTGCCAGGAGCCAGATTGTGTAGGTCAGCTGGCTTTCTGTAAAAAGAAGAAAAAAAAAAAAGTAATGAAATTACTAATCTTTATGTTCAGGTAGTTCCACATATATTTATAGTTTCTACAAAATCAGTTTGCCCTCCTTTTTTTTTTTTAATTTGTGGTTAGGAAACTTTGAAACTACCCCAAGCACCCTGTTTAATATAAAAACATTCCACAAATTAAAAAAAATAAAAAACACCAAAGCTGAATCCCAACTATTTAGTTGTGTACCACAGATTCTCTAGGCTAGATACAAATCCGATTTAACTTGGTGGGGCTTTGCTATAAGGCAAACACAGGACCCTATAATTATTTTCAACTAAACAGAATGACTTTTACCTTTTCAGGTCAACAGTGGTGACGTTGAACACAACTCCTTTGAGCCAGAGAATCATGAAGAGACGCTGGGAGAATGGACAGTTCCCAATGCTTTCTCCATCGATACCAGCCTGAGGGTTGGAAAGAGAGAGAAAAAAAATAGATTTCAGACTAGTTAGTCACTTACCTCCCTCAAGATGGAAAATTGGATGCTGAAAGAAAAATAAGTGGTTTAAAAATAACCAGCAGTGCCTGTTTACCATCAACACAAGAATGGAGTTACTCCAGGATTCAGACTTTATCAGGAGCTTGAGAAAGAAACCTGGTGCCTCTCCTGAGGGCAGTTCAGGGTAAAGGAGATGTGTCCCTTGCTACCTGGCAAGCAGCATCTGGGACACTCTATTCTTTCAGTTACTCTCTTTCCTAGAGGTCTGAGTGCTCCAGGGCCACACTACAAAACTCAGGACAGGTTTTCTGCTCCATTTAAGCCTTCAGACAGCTTCACTGCTTTACTATCCAAAATGTGGAATTTCAGATCTAGATTTAAACCCAAGTGCTCTGGACATTCACTCCTTGTTCACATCTAGTAAAGCAAGAGCCTTAGACAAACACACAGAATCAGACAGAAATCTCCATCTGAATCCTTCTAAGGTTCAACACAGATTTCAGCTGCCACATTCAGTCTGTTTCTATCTCTAATACCTAATGAGTTGCCTGCAAACCATTAAAAAAAAAATAAAAAATTGCTAGTGTTAGCATTGAGGAAACAGCCTGCTTTTTCCCCTAAAAATTTATGGTCCTTAGCCATGCAAACTCTGACTTTGAGCCATGGAGGGATACAAATAACACTATTTGAACTGAGCCAAAGCTGCTTCCAAGGGCAACATCCTTCTACAGTAATTACATTTGTGGCCAAAGCTTTCAGGACGATAATGGTTTTGATAGATTTCCATTTTAATTTGTGGTACCATTGTGTTCAAAAGATTCTTATAATCCTGGTGAAGCAACCAACCTTCCGTTGTTGATCCACATGGGTTGTGTAACTGTATTTTATGCACACAGTGTGTGCCCAAGAATGGCTGATGAAAGACCTGAGCACACACATGCCCTTTTCCCTTGGAGAAAATATTAATGTGCTTGCTATCATAAATTTTACCTTATTAATATTCAAGCTGTGAGGTAGGATCTCTCTGTCTTAAGGAAGGAATCATTTTTAATTATTGCAGTTCTGTGGAACATTCACAGCACAACTAGGGACATTTTGAGATGTGTCTAGTTGCTACAGATTCAGGCTTTGCTTGTGAAATGTTTAGCTAAAAGATTTTCTGGTAGGCATCATGAAAGTTTCTCATGTCTTGAATGCAGCTTTTGAAGATTCTGAGTTTAAAAACAAATTCCACATTTTCTATTCACCAAAATATGGAGAGAGTGTGAATTCAAGGCTTGGAGACAGCCCATCATAAGGTTTAGGTCGCAAAAGATTTTTTGTCTGGGTTCAAATTCATCTTCAAACGCTCACACTCTAGAGGTACTTGGATCTAATTAGTCAGCTCTGCTCTGCAAATTTCATGGCAACACAATGACAGTGTCACCATGGGAATACCCAACTCCACCGCATTGCATGCAATAATTACTGCAAAGTCACATTTATTGATTTGGCTTTGGCTTGTTAAATCATTGCCAAGAACTTTTAACTTCTTTCCCTTCCTGAAAAGAGGAAAATGCTATAGGAGAAAGCAGCAAGAGGACACCAGATTTCCTCTTGACTTTTTCACCATTTCATTCATAATCATATTCGTCTGAATGGAGCTGTCTGAGTCTACAAACAATATATTACAAATGGAAAACATGAAGAAAAAAAGATCAATAACCAAACTAGATGGCAAAAGGGTGCAGACAGAAGGGCTGACTCTCATCTTACCTTCTCTGGATTTACTTTGGTTTATAACTCCATTAAGCATTATTCACTTTTCACCTGACTCCCTTCAAGGTGAATATAAAACACTGGTTTGCCAAGCCCTGCAATGACCTTGCAAGCAAAAGGGTCTTGTCTTACAATAATATGCAAAGATCCAGCCCTCCTACAGGTCTCCATCCTGCATGGAGACAACCTCCTGCCTGTCCTCATCACACACTTCTTGTGCACCGAGTAACAGTTTCACCTTTCTCAGGCAGGAGACTCATGAGAACCACTTCATTTTTCTCTCCAATTAAATATTCCCATAAAAAGGTTAAGGGTTACCCAGATCTGCATCTTTTTACACATTCCCCATTCACCTGCGGGGTAATGGTGAAAAACCTTCTCAAGACCAGAGAGAATTATTGAGAGCACAAAGCAGATGAGCAGTGAGGAAGACACAGTAGTGGTGGGTCGTGTGAGGCTAAGGGATCCAAAAGCCATTTAGGACAGCAGAAAGATGCAGGGTCTGGAAGAAATAAGATTCACTTAGACATCAAAAATGAAATTAATTGTTGAGGTCAACCAACAGCCCCAAACCGCCAAAATATCTTCCCAACACTTCCAAAAGAGTGGGAAACATTAATTGCTAGAGACATATTGGGAATAGACAGAGGAAATTCCAGAAATGAGAGGTAAACTAAAGAAAAAAAAAAAAAAAAGTACGGTATGATCTCCGTTCAAAGCTCCCGGATCTGGAAGCCAGGCTCATGATTTGGGTGGAGTCTGACTCATGAGTTTTGATCTCATGTGACTGGCATAACTCAAAATGCTACCACAAATCACAAGGCAAACTGGTGACAGAGGAGGGAACAGAATCAAAATCTCCCCAGCAACACAATTTATCCATTAAATTCAGCTCTTTTTTTTCCAGAAATTATAGTCAAGGCTCTGTTGGTTTTATGACTCCTTTCTATTTGCTTCTAACAGCAGTCAGTAGCTGAATGGTCAGCTCTCAAAAAGAGCAAAACCTTAGTAGGTAATGACTCCAAAGGTTTATCAGTGTCTTGAGATCCCTTGTGAAGACTATTAACTACCAGGAGGAGATGAAGAAGAACAGAGAGCTTGAGAGGCTTAGTTACTCAGCTTCAAAGAAAAATAGCTTGCTTAAAGCACCCCAGTAAGGCCTAAATTCAAACTTATTATGTACCTATCCAAGGTCAAGGGCTCAGAAATGCAGGAATTAAATAATACCTTCATCAAGATTAAGAACTCAAATAGTCTATGGAAAGAAAAGAACAAGTATTTGACAAGCTGGAGAAACACCATTTCTGCCTGCTGTTACTCACAAATGAGGACAAAATGTTTCTCATGTTGCTTTCTGAAACACAGCAAGTGATCAGTCACTTACAAAAAGGAGTAAGATTATGATATATTCACTTTTCCTGTCAGAAACACCAGGTATTTCTCATGTAATGATTGCTACTAGGGACAGACGTGAGGCTTTGTAGACATTAGGATCACAGAAACAGAGTTCTTAAAGTGCATTTTAATTTCCAAAGCTGTGAAAGAGATTCACAGACACCTTCTCCCTGCATATGACCAGTTCCTTCTCTTCCCTAGGGAGAAGGACTTCATCTGAACAGGTAAATTCCCAAAGTGACTGTGGATGAGTAAAAAGGACTCAAGGATTTGCTGGATGAGATTCTTTGGCCAATGCTTATCACACTGAAGTTTAACTTTGATGCCCAAGGGAAGGTCTCCTGTGCAGGCAGGGCCAAGATACACACCCAAAGGATGAATCTGGTCACTTTTCATTTCAACTGAATCCAGTGAGTGTCTGAATTTAAGTGGGATGAATGTGGACCCCAGCAATACAAAAGCCTGGAACCTGTGGAGGCCTAATTGCTAGAGAATTATACTGCTCCATCTTGGAAACATCTCTTTATACTCCCATTCACATAAACTTACTATTATTAGTTTTGCTCCCCAAAAAAAGAAAAAACACAATAAAACAAACAAACAAACAAAAACACCAAAGAGATGCTTTTCTACTTAACCTCCATCTGTTCAGGTACTTCACACTAACTGATGAAAGGCTGGAACTTGCTACAGTCACGTCAATCAGAGTAATGGCAAAAAAGAAAAAGAATCCTTTGTTATTTCTAAAGCACTCCTCCTTAAATATTTCAGCTATTTTTAATGAGTTAATTAAACCTTAGTGGTATTTGCATGCACAAGTGGGAGATGTACTGCCACTGAATAAGGAACAGAATTAAGAGTTTCTCGAGGCAAAGAAAAAGACTCAGTGCCAAATATTAGTGTAATGTAGCAGTAGTATTCAGAGCCTCCAACCACTGCACAGCACAGCTGGACAACATGAACAGGGAGCTCTTCAAAAGTTTAAGCTACCACTTTGCTATAAATTAAATAACTGGAATAAACTTTCTCACTTATTCCAAAAAAATACTCTGGCTGGTACATGCACAATGACTGCAATGCACACAGACAACTGAATATTATTTTAATAACCTTAAGAGGGGAAGAAAAAAGCAAGTTTCATTTTCAGTTATTCCCAAGACAAAGCAGCTTTAAAGAAATGTATCTTCATTAATAATGACTAAGCATCCAACTTAAAAATGCAGCACTGGAAGGAGTTGCATATCAGAAAGAACTGCGTTTTTTCCAGAAAAAGAATATATTTGGTTTTATTGATTCTCCCTCTGTTTCTTTTTTGTTGTTGTTGAGGCCATTCTGCACAATGGCCCAGTGCTCTCTTGGACTCTAAGGTAAGGCAGAGAGCTGTATTTGATGACACTAAACCACATTTCTTTTTCAAAGGGGTTTTAACAAGCTAACAAAAGCAGGCATGCTAATTCACCTCAATGTTTCCCAGTAAGGATTAAGGAGGGATTTGATTTCATCATACCTAAATCAAAATTTAGACTCACATTAGACATGGTTACACCCTCTGTTTTAAAGTTGGGAATGCGCCTGCCTTTTGACACTTACTCTCCTTACGCTCAGAACCCAAAGGGGAGGTGAAAATCCTATTCAAAACGCAGAGCAGGCCAGGAAACATCCTATTTATTGTGCCATTAAAGAAATAATAATCTGTCTTAGTAATTATACCACACACACAATAGCACAAACCACCATTGTAGGGAAAAATCATTGGCTGCAACATGAGATCAGACGTGCCAAGGTATTGCTTTAGTAAGGATTTTTTTTTTTAAAAGTTTCTTGTCTCTTTTCTTTCACAACTTCTTGTCCAAATGTAAAAGCCAGTAAGCTATTTGGAATGCCACCAACAGCGAGGCAAGCTAAGGAGTGTGTATTCATAGAGCAGCCCTGGTAGGTCTCAAGTAAGAAGTAAATCTTGTAGCATAAACCCCGTGTATCACAGGACACCCTTGTTGACTGTGGCTCTGGTTCAGGAAAGCATTTAAGCATGTGCTGAAATACATCCCAATTCAGAGGAAGTATATGCTTGATTTTAAGCATGTTCTTAAGTCATGATGATTTCAATGGGACTTAAGCACATCCTTAAGCATTTTCCTGAATGGGGGCCTATAACAACAATAGCAAATTTGCTGTGCAGCATTTTAAGTTAATTGGACTTTTCCCAAGGTTTCATTTTCCTGGGAGAAACTCTTAGAAACAGCCTTCCAAGAAAGGGCAAGATAGAGCAGGAATATATTCCTAAGGACATGCACATGGAAATGGACCATGTGCATATATGTCAAATAAAACCAGAGCATTTGCTGGAAACACTGTCAGGGTAGTAACAAAGCAAAAAGGAAGCGGTGAAATTCTTTAGCCAGCTCCTCAAAAGTCAGCCAAAATGTTGTCTGAGTTTGGCTTACATACAGACATACATTACAGATGGACATAAGCTTAGCTTGGCCTGCACTGCTGGCCAGTTTAAGGGAGCTGGCTTGTTACCCTGGGCTCAGACCAGCTGAGCAGCACATCAGTAGAGCTGAGGATCTCCTAGGAGCTGCTGCTGCACTTCTCAGATCTCTGCAGCTTGGGGAGAGATGCACTCTTGAGAGAGTCAGGGTTTTCAGAAGTACTTGCAGGTTTAAGACCCTGAGGAAAGCTGTCACCTAGTTTAGACATGACAAATATTTTCTGTAGGCTTGGTAAACAATTCTTTTCATGTTCACATGAATGACAGTATGGGCAGGAAGGGATTAGTCACATTGGTCAGTTTCTTCCTAAGGATCCTTTCATGCTGGCTTGGGAAGTTCATAGTAAAATCAGTTCTCTCAAGCTGGCCCATGTGCCTGGTGCAGAGTAGCTCCATCTGCCACATCAGCTGAGGTCCTGGTGGCAGAACAGCTACATGCAGTGATCAGACTGTAGAAATAAGTCCTGGTTTTCCTCAAGGGCTCTGTTGGAGCCACCAGCCGCTGTATATTTTTGCATGAAATATGGTTCCTTTTAAATAAATTTTGCAGTGCCTGAGAACTCCAGTCAGTCACGTACAGTTTGGGTTGAGGAAACCACAGACTTGTCACAGGTAGGTAGACTCAGCATGTGAAAATTATTCATGCTATTCCATCACCTATTCTGCGTTCCTTAAAGACCTAAAGGTCTGTGACTTGATGAGTCTCAACACAGTAGAAAAGCACAGACTGGTCTGACACCTTCCACCAAGAAAATATTTGGTTCTCAGTTCTGTTTGTAAATCCCTAACTTATTGCATGCGTTTCATGCAATGATAAATTGATAGTAAATCATCAAAGGAAGTAGGAACTATAAGGAAATTTTCTGCACTATAATATATAGAGCAATTCCTGAATTAAGGATGGAACCAAAATATTTTCTTCTAGGAGAACATGTTCTAGCATGTTTCTGTGAGGAATATCTGCATACCAAATCTGACTCTCGCATGGTGTGAGGCAAAAGCCCTCAGAAGAGTAGGAGTCATTAAGTAACGTCAGCAGTATTGTAGAAACAAACCACATATGGAACATCTTTCATTATGAGGATTGTCAGCAAAATGCCAGCTGAAGGATGAGTAGTAAATGCAGGCTGACATTTTCAAAGTGACTAGCAGTTCTATGGCCTGTGAGACAGTTTGAAGGCTGCTGACTTTGCACAAGTTCCAATTCTCCACACTTGGAAAACCAAGCCAGGAGTCACCCAGAATAAAAAGCTGCATTTAAAAGTCTTAGTGAGAAGTTTCTAGATTTGTTTTAGAAGTATCCCTGGCTGCTTTTGGAGCAACTCAGCAAAAAATTAATATGAAAGTGTTGGGGAACAAATGTAATAAAACAAACAAAAGAAACAAAAAACTGCACTGAAAAAAATTCTTTTGAGGAGCACAGTTGAAATGTGACAAATACCATGTGTAGATGTGTAAAATATACCTGGAGTCCTGGTCATTGGCTACCCCACCACAATCCAGCTGAAGGATGGAAAGGGTTCTGGGACCATGTAAAGTTGTAAGAGCACAGAGTTGCAGCTCAGCTGGGACTTGCAGGGCTCCTGGATGCCCAGCAGCCAACCCACTAGCCAAAATTTCCTTCCAAAATTACTCAGATTATTTCAGTTTCCACTTCAAGGAAAATCCACAGCTTCTGTTTGATAATGCAGCAATAGTTTTTAAATATCTTTTTTTAGGCTTAGAGGAATTCAGAGCAAAATCTTTAAATTCTTCAAAACTCAAATTTCCCATTCTTAGCAGAGCTGTACTTAACAGATTATGCCAAATGTTCCTGTGCTTCTGGATGCAGTGGAACGGGAATACATAAGTTTCTTTCTTGGCTTGATGAGTAAATAGCAATCATCTACACGTCTTCCTGAGACGTTTCCAACATAGTAAAGTGATTTTGGGTGGAAAAGACCTCTAAGACCATCAAGTCTAACCATTAACCTGACACAGCCAAGCTCACCAGTAAACCGTATCCCTCAGCACCACATCTACACATCTTTTAAATCCCTCCAGGGATGGTGACTCAACCACTTCCCTGGGCCGTCTGTTCCGGGGCCTGATAACTCTTTCATTAAATAAATTTTTCCTAATATCCAATCTAACCCTCCCCTTGCACAACTTGAAGCCATTTACTCTTGTTCTGTTGCTTATTATGTGGGAGAAGAGGCAAAGCCCCACCTCACTCCAACCTCCTTCAAAGCAGTTGTAGAGAGTGAGGTGTCTCCTAAGCCTCCTTTTCTCGTGACTAAACAACCCCCATCCCCTTATCTGCTCCTCATAAAACTTGTTCTCCAGACTCTTGCCCAGCTTTTGTGCTCCCCCCAGGTACCAGGATCATGGCACAGGTTCCCATGTACCCACAATAACTGCTGGAAGGAAACACAGCAAACATCTTTTAGAAGTTTTGCATTTGGGGGGACCCATCTTCAACAATTCATTGCAAATGAGACCAAAGAAACAAGAAAAGAACTCCAGAAATTACAGATATATAAGGCTAACACATAAAAAGACACTGGAACAAATTATTAAACAGCAATCTCACAAACATATGTGGAGATGTAAATTGATAAGAAAAGACAACAAGGGCTTATCAGGAGGAAATGACATTAAATCAATAAAATTTTGTTCTCTGGCAGGGCATCCAGCAGAGCAGGTAGGAAAGAAGCAGCAGGTGTCTGGATGTTGACTTCTGTAAGGTTCCCAACATGAGCTCCAAATAATATTTTCATAAACAAAGTAGGGAAATAGGAACTGCATGAAATCTGGGCAAAGTGCTTGTATGAGGAGTTGAAAGAATAGTTATGGAGCAGTAACAATCAAGTTTTCTCTTTGTTTAGAAACACAAACAGATGTCCTATAAAGACCTACAAGAAGATGAGTCATGTTAATGTTTCTATTAGCAAAATGGAGGAAGGAAGGGACAGAATCTTACAAAATTTACTGAGAGCAAGAAGCACAGAGATGTTATTGGTGATTCCCAGGAGAGGAGTACACACCAGAGTGATGCTGAGAGGTTGGAAAAAGGTGTTTGAATTTACTTAAAAGAAATTTAGGAAAGTAAACCTTAAGGTAGGAGATGTAAGAAGAATAGAACCTAATGTACAAATGTGGGATGGGGAGTAGCTGGTTAGGCTGAGATGCTGAAGCAGATGAGGTTTTGTGTCAATCACAAAGAATATGAATCACCAGCATATGTGTTTACAAGCAACAGCAACAAGATAATGCAATGTACATGTGATGTCCTACCACTGCATAACAGTCTTCAAGCATGTAGAAGGCTGTTTTACAAAGAGGATGATGATCCATTGTTGTTCCTGCCCACAGAGGATAGGATTAAGTATTTTGCTTAATTTGCAACAATAAAGCTTTAGGGGAAAAAAGAATCCAGTGTAATTATAGGAATAATGAAACACAAAGCAGGCTTTCTAAGGAGGTTGTGTAATCTGCATTAGTGGAGGCTTTGAAGAAACCAGAAGGAAAAAAATTGTAAAATTGGTCTTGATTTATTTCATCACGCTGCAGAGCTGAGAGTGTGCATAGGATGTTTTAAAATCCTTCCTAACAGTATATATTAATGACTTTGACAACAAAGCTGTTCTTGCTGTCTGTGCTAGATGCTTGGTGGCACAGACTTTTGCTTTCCTTTGACCTGCACAGGGTGAAGTCTGGCCCCAGTGAAGTCAAAGGGAATTTTGCCCATGATTTTGACGGGACCAGAATCTCACTCGTAGGTTTAATGGCCAGAAGGGACAATTAAAATAATCTTTCCTGACCTTTAACATAATACAAACCATAGATTTCACTCAGTCTGGAGCCAACATCTTGTGGTTGAACTACAACATATGTTTTCAAAGTTTTTTTCAGGCTAGACGTATGCGAGACATTGAGTGGTAGTAAAATCCCCTCTAGTGGTTTATGTTTGCATTGCAGGGTGAAGTTCTCACTGCCATGGAAGTCGACAGAAACATCCCATTTGTAGGATTTCACTAAAAGTAGATAGTTTACCCCATTGCTTATATATGTAATTTTTTTTTTTTGTCTGTAAGCTTAGTTTCTGTGAGTGGAAGGAATCTTAGCCACAGGATCAGGGGAATCAGGCCCCAGCAGTACTCAGAAAATCATCACAATTTGAGTTAAATTCAGGAGAGATCCTCAAGCCTCAACTACTGCTTGGGTATCAGTGTATCTCATAGGAAGAGCTAAGGATATTGAACAAGAAATCCACAAATCCTTTTTTTTAAGCCAAATAAACTTGTCCTGCAAAGTTTATTAAATTCGTACTGGGTGTCTTCATGCTCTGCACATACAAAATGCAGCTTCTACATTTCAGAAGACTAAAACTGTAGGGTTATATTCTGGTTTTGAACTTTTGGTGCCACAGCTACTAATGGAATATACCCTAATACACTTGATCTAATTCCACTTCCGTAACAGTTAATATTCATACAAAGTATTCCCAGTGATGACAAATATTCCACCTACTTCAGCTAGAGCACAGTCACAGGTTGGATTCAGTTTCTTTCCAAAAAGTGATTAAAAGCACAAGTGGTCTTATGGGCCCTGGAGAAAGAACCTGGGAATTAATCTGGTTTAGCTATTCACCAAGCACCAATTATAAGTCTTTCAAATATTGATGATTCTATATCCTGAGGGATAATTAGATATGTAAAAAATTCATTTCTCCAAGAAAGCTGGGGGAAAAAAAAAAAAAAAAAAAAAAAAAAAAAAAAAAAAAAAAAAAAAAAAATTATAGTAAAATTATTGCTGCTTCTAGCAGACATCAGGCACAAATAAAGGAGTTGTTTCTCCAAAGCAAGATCTGTGTAGAGCTCCAGTTCCTATTACAGTACCAGAATCTTTCATGCAGCTTTTCTTTCAATAATTAAATCTGTGCACATCTGGAATTTGAATGCCTGTTACAAATCTCTGAGCCTGGGACAGTAATCTGGTCATACAGAATATTCTGCAATGGTTGATGAACTGCAGCCAAATTTCCATGCCTCTGAGCAGCGTATCGGACTAACAAATAATAACAGCAGCCAGGTGCTGAAAGTTAATGCTGAACCTGAAATCAGATCCAGGACTGAATTATTTATTGAAATTCCATTACTTTATTTGCAGTATTAGCAAATAAAGGTCTGAATGGGGGGAGGGGGGAAGTGCCTGCTAAGGGCATTTACTACCCCAGCAGCTGACCTCAGAGCAGGCCATAAGCTACTCTTAATGGCTTCTTATTTAACATCATACTCATACTGTCTGTCAGTGACTTCTGTTGATTCAAGACCAAAAGAAAGAAAAAAAAAAAAAATCAGTCACCCTCAGGAGCCATCCCACAGTGGGTAAGATTCAGTTTTCCTCTTTCCTTTTGCATCCCCAAAGTCAAGGGGAGGGTAGGAGAGCAGCTCCATCCTGAGCTGCCATGAATGTTCATGACTTTCATGGAAAGCAGATCAAGTTGCCTTGCAAAGGAGAAGCACATTGCAGGCTCAAACCAATGTTTGGTTTGACTTCTGCATCTCAGCAAAGTTTCCCAATTCAACCCAAAATACCTTCAGTAAAACAATTCCTTTTCAGTAAAATATTACCAGCATTTGGACTAAACTGGCTGCTATGACACTAAAAATGCAATATAAAAAAAATTTCTGGTTCCTATCTACTTGCAGAGAAATTATTACAGTTTCATGTTTAGGGAATATCTTCTCACCTCTAGTATATTCTTACCTTCTAAAACTGATGTATTTGTTCATCTGATCATTTAGACATAGAGGCAAATTTAGCCATAAAAATGTTACACTACAAGGTGGCCTTTTCTGATAGCCATCTACAAGGCTACCAAAAAAAAAAAAACCAACCCAAAGTTAATTAAGTTTAATTCAATAGTATATATTAAAATAATTCTTAATTTTCTTCCCTTTATACAAAATCTTAGTTATGCCATTGCACTTTCCTTAGCAACTCTTCACCTTCTACTGTCTGCATGCTTCAGAGATCCCTGACCATGCTGATTATTACCAACGTTGCCTTTTTTTTTAAAATTCTCATCCTTTCTGAATCCCTCTCTTATCCAGGCTCCTGATTCTCTAAGTGGATCATTCTCCAAGAAGACCAACAGTAACCCTAGCATGGATGTACAAGGAAAACCTTCCTCCAGTTTGTCCTTTCCTATCATGCCTGTTTCAGAAGGAACTGGGGAACTCCTCGTCCCCAAATCTCTCTCACTCCCTCTGTTTTACCCCCCCCATAAAATCTTGATTTTCTTTTGGTTTATTCCTATTACCTGTCAGGCATATGTTCTTTTCACTGGCTTCCCCAACCAAACTGGTGACATCAGCACCCAAATCTGCCCCACCTCCCATCCCATCCCATCCCATCCCACCCCTTGCCTGTCCACTCCATTTCTCTGACATTTTCACCCAGCTGCTATATTCAAATCAAAGAAATCCCATTTTATATGGTGGAAATGGGAGTATGACATGAGTATCATGCCCTGTAAGTCCCCTCACCCATTTATCATTAAGTTCATAACCCAGTGAGACCTACTCCTTTTCAGACAGTCACCAACTAAACTCTGTAAGTCAAATATTTATCCCTCTTTCCCCTGGTCACACAATCCTTTCATGTTCTGCAATACTGCAGACCAAATCACTGTTTGGCACTCTTGCAAACAAGTTCTCAGAGTTTTCTCCTCTCTCAAGCTCTACAAAATAGACACAAAATCTCATCTGGATCTTCTTCCTACTGTCAGTTCTACAGGAAAACCTTCACTAGAATTTGGCACTACAGTTTAACCTCAACACTGAGGTTTTGGCTGATAAAGTTGGATATTTTAAGCCATTCAAGTGGGATATCATACTCACTATGCTTTGCTTGTACTTCAGACCTTGACTTCATTCCAGATGGATTACACAGAGATTTCACGCTATCAACATACCATTTTTCTGGTCTTCTGTATCATTTCTATTTTATATTTACAGTTTTAATCTTGTTTTTATTTTAGATTTATTATACTTATGATATTTGTTATAAGATATCTGTTTATTATGTTGTTTTTATTTACAGCTTGTTGTGCAATCTCTTAACAGGCACAGATAATCTGCTTTCCAGTAGGGTTAGTGAATTATAAATCAGACTTTACCACTTTCTGGTCCTATGCCCTTAAACAGGTAACAGGCCTAGCCATCATATATAGAGAAAGAAGAATCTCTCCATGCTTTGTTTGAGAAGTTTTTCTGGCAGCACTTTATTTTATCCTGGGGTTTCCATTTGCAGGTTGCCAGAGTGCCATTAGCCTGAACAACTGCAACAATGGCTAAGAGTGCCATTTGAAACCTTCAAAGAAACATATTGGAACATCCAGGTTAACGAGGTAACTGAGAAACTAGCATCTGGTAAGAAAATTTCTGAATGTTTTTTATATGTATTTTGTGCAGTGAGGCCCAATTCACTCAAGTACCTAAATAAACTCTGAAGAATGAGCTATTTTTTCACGTTTACCTCTAATTCTCTCTGACATGGAAATATTTTTTTTAATATTGTGAAGTGCCAAGCACACAGATGGTTACTGAAAAATAGCAAATATAGAGAAATCCTATAAATTCACATTTCTAATGAGTAGCCAAACATCAGTGACTACAAAAACCCTCTGACTGACAACAGGGCACAATGTGATTATTACAAAATGCACTCATTCACAGAGGTCCTGGGTAGGGCTTTAAGTAAATGCTAAATAAATATTTCAATAAACAAAAATTTTAAAAAATCATTGAGAAAAAGACAACCAGAAAATCTTGGTGCTCAGTGTGGAAGAATTGCCCAGGTGTTAATTACAAAAGACCCCCCTGGCCCACAGGAGCTGCAGCAAGGCAGGAGGGGCTGAGAGTGGTGGCCAAGGACAGAGAGAAGAGGCTCTTCCTTCCCCTGGAGAAGAAAATTGCCATTTCAAGGTTTGTCTTTGTGAGAGGAGTGTGATAGCACTTCCTCTAAGTTCTCCTCACGGTCACATCCTTCCCAGGACCTTCAAGGTTGGACCTGAGTAGCTGTCTACAATAAGCACTATTTAAAATTATTATTATTGCAGAATCACAGAACAGTTTGGGTTGGAAAGGACATAAAAGATCACCTACTTCCAGCCCCCCCCTGCTGTTACATCTTCCACTAGACAAGGTTGCTCCAAGTCCCATCCAACCTGGCCTTGAACTCTTCCAGAGAGAAAGCAGTCACAGCTGCTCTGGGCAACCTGGGCCAATGTATCACCAAGCTTACAGTGATGAGTTTCTTCCTAATATCTATGCTAAACATACCCTCTTTCAGCTTATAACCATGACTCCTCACTACATGCTCCCATAAGAAGTCTCTCCTCAGCTTTTCTGCAGCCCCTTTGGGTACTAGGAGGCTGCTATAAGGTCTCCCTGGAGCCTTCTCCTCTCCAGGCTGAGCAACCCCAACTTTCTCAGCCTTCTTTCACATGAGAGGTTCTCCAGCCCTCTGATCATCTTTGGGACCTTCTCTGGCCTCATTCCAACATCTTCATGTCTCTCCTATGTTGGGGGCTCCAGAACTAGACCCAGCACTGCAGGTGGGTTCTCACGAGAGCAAAGGGGCAGAGTCACCTCCCTTGTCCTGCTGGCCACGTTGCTTTTAAGGCAGCCCAGGATGCAGTCATCTTTTTTACAACATCAAACCTGCAGTGCTTTCAGGCAGAGGTCCTGCTTAGCCTTGAAGAAGATAATGTCTCCCTGTAGATGAGTATCAAAGGGTGCTGGTTTTGGTGTACTGGGATGACCAGGTAGATACTTCCTAATCTGGAACAAATCTTGCCAAATGCATGTGTACTGGTCTTTTTTACAGAATGAATACTGAGAAGTGTAACTCATGAGGAGTTAAGAGAAATATGTACTTGGAAATGAACTAAACCCCAAAAGATTACTTTCATGGACCCCAAGGAGATGCTTTTGGTTACATCTTGGAGCAAGGTCAGTGCTTAATGCAGAGGGAGCAACAAATTTTTAAACCTCATGCAAGATCCCAGATCTCCAGATCTGGAGCTTCAGCTTCTGGGGGACTCAGACTTACTGCCTTTAAAGAAGAAAAGCAAACCAAAAATCTGAAGTTTCAGCAGCTCAATTGAAGAAAGGGCAACTCATTAAATCAAGGTAAAAATACCATTCCTTGCCAAACTCCACATGCAAGTCAACAGTCAGAGAAGAAAAGAAAATTAAAATTATACACATACTAGGGGGAAAAAAAAGAGGGCTTAGTAATGGAGGGGTCCTCTTGGATCCTCTTGGCATGTCATGAGCATTTAAAAGAACCAGGCACAGAAAAACAACTGAAATTGCCATTCTGTGAGATCCTGTGACCTGCAAAAATATTCTGTGATTCAACCTCTCTTCATCCAGGAACAGCTTTTTTAAAAGCACTATAAATAAAATCAACAAACCGAACAGGTCTCCAGTTGCACACTGAATCAGCTGCAATGGCTCATCACAAAACACAGGGCAGTGAAAGAAAATAATTTCCTCCCATGATACCCACTCGTATCTGTTTAAAGCTGCCCATTCAGCAGCTAAAAGCAAAAGGAAAGCAGGAACACAACGTGTTTGTTGAGCCACACAAATTGAATCACAGTCTAGAAAAACACTGGCAACAATAGCCATGATCCATCGGGGCCAGGCCCTCTGATTTCCACTTGTTTTGGACAATGCACAGGTACAGACAGGCACCAGCAGCCAAAACAACAATCGCAACATGCATCTGGTGTCAGGGTTCAGGATGTTAATTCTGGTGTTGAAATGTTCTGGGAAGGACAAGTTTGACAACTCATCATAGAATCATAGAATGTCAGGCTGGAAGGGACCTCAAGGATCATCTGGTCCAACCCTTCTAATATTATTGTTTATGTGAGGTGTCTCATCATCCTGTTGAGCTGAGACTTAAAACTTTCCAAAGTCGGGGAATCCACCCCTCCCCCTGGGAGACCATTCCAATGTCTGACCGTCCTCAGAGTGAAAAATTTTCCTTTGGTGTCCAGTTGGAATCTCCCCAGGAGCAACGTGTGCCCATTGCCCCTTGTCTTGTCCATGTGAGTCCTGTGAGTCTCCATCTTCTTTTTAGCCCCCCCAAGTACTGGAACATTGCAATAATGTCTCCCTTAAGCCTTCTCTTCTCAAGGCTGAACAGACACAGTTTTGTCAGTCTTGTGATATAGAGAAGCATCTGCCCAACCTGATAATTATATCAGTACTTTGTAAGGAGTTCCACCACAATGCTTGAGTAGCTTCTACAGTCATTTGCCTGCGTAAAGAGGGATGAAGGGATGCAGTTTTAACTGCAAAAACTACTGGGCTGCACAGAGATGAAAATGAATGTTGGTGCAGATGTTTCATAGGAAACGAAACCAAGGCACAGGGCTGTGGCATGACTTAGGCAATGGCTCCATGACAAACAGAAAGAGAATTCAGCTCCTGTACCTCCCAACAGAGCTCTTCCTTCCTCTCAGCCACAAGGTCTGACCCATACTGACCCAGCATTCACAGCCCTGGCCAGCATCTGCTTCAGCCTTTGGAGTCCCTTCCAAAGTCTGGCTCTTGCATTTCCAGACAAAGATGAGCAATCCCATATTTAACCACCACCTGGAGTAACCCCATCCCGTTATCATATCCAGGACACCAAGGGGTACTTTAAGATGTGTAGTCTCCAAACATAATTTCTGTCAGTCTGACTTCTGAGACACAAAAAATCCAAGCTATCTTCTGTGCTTGAACCAGTAACCGTGTTCTGGTTTGCTGAGATACCCTCCATTGCAATGCCTTTCTGATTTGTAGGCTTCATGGCTTGGTTATTCTTTTATTAACTCTAATTATACACACTTCACTAAAGCATATATAGTCTTATTCTGAACCAGAATCAAGAACCAGAAGAAGAAATGACATGACTTTTTTGCTGGTTCATTCCATATTTTAATCACCTTTACAGTTACTTTTAAGTTCATTTCTAACCTCAATATATTGAATTTAACTGTTATTATTTCTTGTTATCCTTGTTACCACTAAATTAGAAAGCACCCTACAGATACATATAATATTGCAGTAATTTTTAAGTCTTAAAATTATTCTTTTCTAAATCTTTTCCAGTGTCATAAGACATTGGCTCTATGTGCATTTAAAATAGCCAGGCAAAAACCTTGACCCCTCCCTACAAATAGCAAAGTTGTGACTAGCATAATTTGTGTATTTATTATGGGAATATTTTGTGTGAATTACTAAGCAGATGGGGCACATGAACTCTGCATCAATGGTGCTAAGTACAAAACCCCAAAACATGAGAGCTACACCTAGAGGATGGAGCACAGGACCAGTGTGATTTTCTCAGTATTATGAGCAGGTGAATGGAGAACTGAGTCACAGCATTTTTCACATGGACCAGAGGAAACCAACAAATGCAAAAGGATTTTTAAAAATAGTCACTAAATGGCTTTTTAACAAACCAACTTACATAAGGAAGTGGGGGGAGGGGGGAAGTCACTATTCCCATATATAATGTTTGCAACTTTTAAATGTTTTACATCTTGCCACAAGTAGACATAAGCAAGTCCCACAGGCTTCAGTCATCTGCACCAAATATAGCAGTGATAGGTTTGACTGCTACTGTCCTATACTGTCCTATTCAAGCATTAATAAGTTATTACAACACAACCCTCCTGAAATACATTTCAGTTAGTGCTTTATCTTGGTTTTAATCAGAGTTGCCAGAAATACATATACAGCTATTTCACCATCTTCTAGAAATCCCATGAGTGTGGAAAAACTGGACAAGAACCTGAGATTCAGATATACAACGCCTCTGAGGCAGAAGTTGAACCAGGGTATCCTGGGGATCAGCATAAAAATAATGGGGATCGGAGCACTGGTATGAATTTATGAGCCCAAATTCCTGTGAGAACCAGGAGTAAAAAAGCAGGTAAGTTGAAAAATAAGATACTACAGAAGATGCAAGACCTAGAGAAGGAAAAAGGAGGGCAGAGGTAGGAGATGGGAGAGGTTGCCAGTAGCAAGGAGCTTTGGCTCAACTGCTGCAGGAGGCAGCTCAGCCTGGCTGGGCACAGCTGCTCAAACTCTGGGCTAGAGCCCATGTCCAGACCCTTGTTAAAGCACCCAGAAGCCTGCACCTGAGAGCAGACAAATGTCCAGTTTCCTCTGGTATGACTTCTTTTATGTCCACAAAATTGAGGCTTTCAATATACTTAGTCAGGACTGTAGCAGAGACCTGATCCCATCAACTACTGCTCTTGTATTTTAAGAGGTGTTCAGGATTCCATGCTGAGGACAAGGGTGAAAAACATTTCCTGCTCCCACAGTGTGTCTACATATGGTGGAAGAGGACTAGTGTCAGGATTTTATCAATGGGAGGAGACCCTGAATAATTTGTTTAAGGTCACTGAGGGAGGTAGTGGAGCAAAACAGCAAATAAAACCTCCCAAGAACGTGGGCGTTAACCGAGCCATATTACTGCTCTTAACATGTTGCAGAATTTGCCTGGCAGGACCTTTTCATATTTTGATTAGAGCTGGACAACATAAATAAATAGAGTTTCCCTTGGTGAGAGCACTGGCGATTGTTCTGTATTAAGATAAAATGCTGAAATACTGAGTGGAAAGTAAAAAAAAATCTGTTGATTTGGATTTTGCCGACACATAGGGGCATTTAAACACAGCAAAACTTTGCTATGGCATATCACAGAACTGTATTTCAGGTGCTTTGTGTCCCACTCTCTTTTCTAACACAACTTTTCTTATGACCCTCCAGCTATGCAATTTCTGTGGTACACCAAGGTCACTGAATCAAAAAGGAACCTGTTGTATAGCAGAAGATCTACTTCAGACAAAAAACACCATTATTAAAACAGGGTACATATAGAGGAGTGATATCATAAATACTCTAAAAGGTAAGTTTTTAAATCATTATTGAGAGGAACAGAACAATAATAATTTATAAAGAATCAAGTAATTTAACACAGTCAGAGAAAACATCCTATTGACCCATTCTACGTTTATGTGTGAACTTTGCAACCAAGTTGCACAGCAAACAGCAATGTCATGCTGTACATGTAATTAACTACAGAAAGTCCTAATTCTAGGTGTTATCAGACAAAACCACTAGCTTTGGATTTTCACAACATGGAAATACATTTTGATTACTTTTGTTCCACTGTAATAATTTCCACTTCCTAAATCTTATATAAAAAATCATGCCGGGAATAAATGATGTTGATTAAACACATCAGACCAAAAATTAAAGACATTTTAAAGTCATGGCTTCAGATGTACAAATAGATAATTACTATTGCATCTTGGTGAGTTTTACTGCTTGTCAGCAACACAGGACAAGTGCAAACAAATTGGGAGAGCAAGGGGCAAGGAGGGGAAGAGAATAAGGATCTAGTTTGGATTTTGCCAGCATTAAATTTACTACGTCAAACCCCTTAAAGACATTTTCAAAGTACTTACTATAGCACTTCAGGTACCTGCTGTGAGTTCCTAGTTCACATAAGATGTATAGATTTGAATACACCAGGGACCAAGCACAAAACCCATCCTCACTTATGCCAGCTGATTCTCCCTATGACTTGGATTCTGCCTTTGCTGGGGAAAAATAGTATCATTGAAACCTGCTTAATTTGTGTGTAAAACTAACACAACAGCTCACATCCCTTTAACATCATGTTACTCTGCTTAAAAAGTAATTTGAAATATTGTTTAGCAGAGCTCTTGCCTGCAATATGGAAATACTTGTGTATAAAATACTTCTTTGCAGTGTTGCTGGGATTATTTACCTGAGATCTGCCCGATTTTGAAGAATTAGGTGTCACATAAGCACTAAGTAATGTTGTTCCTGTAATGATCAATATGTTCTCCAAAATGATCCTTCCACAAAAACCATTTGATGTAGCCAGGGGAACTGAAACTAACATTTAACAGTGGAGCACAGGGAGATATACTTCCTACTGGCTCTCTTGGAAAGGATCCCTGTGTATTTTTGGGATGCTATGTCAAATGATCTCTGTGACATTTGCTGCTCTGGAATAGCCATGGCAGAGCCATATATTGCTGATAAAAGTTTCCTGGGGCACTTGCTGGAGCTTTGCTGTCATTGCTGAACCATGACACAACAACCTGTGAGCCTGACCAAGATGTGTGCTGCCAGGGATGGCAAAGGAGCAATCTGCAGCTAAACATAGAGCATCGAGGGCATACTGGTGCCTGTTTCTAAGTGCAAGCAATTATAATTACAAATCTCACCAGTCTTCTGCAGTAGAATTAAAACACTGCATCCACCTCATTCAACTTCGTAGCTCAGAACATGTGGAATACAGGAAAGCTTTAGGAGGTGGAGTTTAAACAAGATCTCAGAGGTACTTAAGCTGGGCACTGAAACCAGTAGTACAAACCTCACTGGCTTCTATGGCCACTGGGATATGGGCCCTCCTGAATGTGTCTGAAGTCTTACCCATTCAAATTGTGGAGCTGGTTTATAAAGGCATTTAAAGAAATAAAGATTATATGTATTCAGCAAAGCATTTGAAAACATTTCATTTGATTCAGATGTTTTGGTCACAATTAACACACATATTTGTGCCAAGTTTAAGAAAAATCAAGTAGTCAAAGCCATTCCTATGAGGAGAAAAACCCAGGATGTGGCAGATAAGGGTGTCATTCACCTTCGGTCATAAAGTAATTATTAGATCACAAACTTAGGTGGGAGACATAGTGGAAAATCCCTCCTTAACTTGAGATCCAGTTTCCCAAGCAATCTCAAAGGCATTCCAGACTAGGTTCAAGGTGGCAGAAACAGTGATTATAATCCTGCCAAGTTCTTTTATAAATTTGGCCTGCTTAAGCTATTCACTGCCTGTCTCTAATATTCTCACCAATGAGGCACTCGTCTTGACGCAACACAAAATCTGCAAATGCTCAGGGAGAAAACAGACACACAGATACACAGGCTCTGGGCTGTAGAACTCAGAGTAAAGCTTCTTTAAAGTATTGTTTTTCTTCATCACAAGAAAAAATAAGCAACTTGTAACTTTAACATATTTGCTGGGCAGCTGTTAGTTAATTTAGTGAATTACTTTCTTTTAAAAACATAAAATTAAAGCAAAATTAGATCTTGACATGATAGATGTCTTTCCTTAACTGTTCTTTTTATTATTTTATTGAAAACAATAAAAAGATCAGAGAAGTAACCAACAGTCCAGGCAGCATTTCCCTGGTTTAACCAGGTCTGTAGTGGAGTTACTATTAAATTGTGATTCAAATTTAGGAGGCATGACTCTCTTCTTGTGCCTATTTTATATATATATAAACTCTGTGGGCTTCATCAGAGTTACTCCTGAATTTCACTGAAACACCGGTTTAAACAAACCTTGTAAAACTCTTTTCTTCCCAGTCTATATGGTGATGTCCAGACTACCAGCAAACCTCACAAGATTGGCAACCTCAGTACCCATACACAAGGCAGGGGAGGCTTTGGGTGCTGACCATACACCTCTTTCCCAAAATAAGTTTAGAAGAGACATGAAGCGTGGTGCTTGACAGCTCTGAATAGATGAAAAATGAAGATCCATAATAACCCCTGTGCTCACGTCACATCCTAAAAAATGTTACTGTTAGTCTTGGAGCACCAGACGGGTTAGACCAGATGTTTCAGTATCATTATTCTTCCTTGTGCTTTTCTCTCTTTATTATTTCCTTTTTCCCTAGAAAGTTTCGCTAAACATAGCTTTTGGCTTCCATACAAAATCATTCCTGAATCCATAATACCCAGTAAAATACCCACACTTCTCATGAAACAGAAATTAACTTTGAGATCTGATTGCCATTTCTACTCATCAGCAAAATACTTGTTGAGGGCAGTCTACAAATCAAATAAGTTACAGAGCCTGCATTGTTCTAGTGGGTTAAAAGGTTGTTGTCAAGTTCTGTCTCCCAGTTTGTTAAGTCATTATTGGTTTTGATAACCCTGAAATTATGAAACTGAAATAATTTTTCTTATCAGAGTGACTCTCTTACCTTAAAACCACAAAAGCCTTGATAGGGGGGAAGGACTGTTTGTAGCAGGAGCTACATTTTTATTTATATCTTCTTTCAAGGCTGCATTGCATCAGTTCACCAAAATCTAAACCAGGGTTAGTTTGAAATCACCCTTCAGCAGAGAGAACTCTTTTTTAAAAAATAATAAAAAAATTTAAATCCTGAAAAAGCACAAAACGAAATCCTAGAGTAATAGTCTTGCAGCTCCCTGGGATACTTTCTGGGATAATTCCATCCAAAGGAGAAGAGAGGGGAAACTATGCCCTCCAGAGAGCAGCAGCTCCTGGGCTGTGATGGAGCACACCAAAGACTGCAAGGGGCCCTACAAATACTTCAGTGCTGTTATTCTTGAGCCACACCTTGGCTGGTACCATCTCCCTGAGACATGCCAAATACACCATCTCTGTGCCTGGTCATGAACAATGCTCTCATCCTGATGGGAGGAACAAGCTGAGAGTGTTCATAGTGTTCATTTCTTCAGCTGGCAGATGGGAGCATGTTCAACAAGGGTCAGTGAGTGGGGAAGGCTGAGGCCTTTGAGAGGTCTCTCATTTGGAAGCACCTTCATGTTTTCTCCAGATCAATGTTCAGTGTGACTATGGTTGAACAATTTGTGAAGTAAAGCCTCATCCCTCTTATGCAAATCTCAGGTACACCTGAGCTGATAAACATGTCCAAAACATTTATTATTCAATACCATAACTATGACTCCTTGAAGAAATTACTGCCTGCCAGCTCACTCCTCATTCTCCTCCTACCAGGATGACATTACCATCTTTGGATTGTCAGAAATATGGATTAATATGTTTCTTGGTATAGAATGTTTCTAAAGCAGGAAGATTTATGAAATTAATTGTGCTTTGGACCATTCCTGCAGTGTCTTTGCTCTCTAGACTGCACTCATCCTAAGCAATGCAAATAACCAGTTGTAGTTTCAAGTCCTGTTGGTTTCATGCTTTGTTTTCCGTGTTTAAAATGTACCTCCCCTCATATTAACTTTCTATATATTAGGCACCACTCTAATTCTGAAGTGCCAGAAACCTACATCCAAATTACTGTTTCCCCTGCAAACAAAAAGAAACCATAAAGTTTCTGTAATCTTCCCATCTGGATTTTAATAGTCTGAATTACTGCAAGTCAAAAGAGCACCAGTTCAATGTAGTCATTGTCTTCAAGTATGCAGGTACAAGACAGTCAGAAAACACTAAATATACCTTCCATCATGGAGTCATTTACACAGGAGCATTTTGCTTCTCCAGCACACAAAGACTTTAAATTAACCTGAGTCACAACAAGCTGGGTTAAGCACAGAGCAACCTCCTGATGCTCACCTCCCCGGAGCTGCTGGGGGACCAGCATCCTGCACTGCCACATATCAAGCCTTTTTCTCTGGCAGCCTGTTCCAATTCCTTGTCAAACAAGTTTAGAGAGGCTGCCCAGGAGTTTCAGTGTTCACAAAAGGCCTGCTGCCACAAACTGCAGAGCTGATTAAGGTGGCACCATCTCCCTGTCAGACCTCACTGCTCTGCCCCTTCTCACCACCCTTCCGCTTGTGTCCTGCTCCAGATCTAAGGGGGGAAGGGGGAGGTTTGATCCTCAATCAAGCACCTTGAAAGAAGAAACTCTCATTCACAGAAAAAAAAACACCTCACAAATCCAGGTTAGGGCACCACTAGTAAAAGAGTACAATGGATGGGGATGACAACAAACAGGTGAGATAACCACACAACCTGTCTGTGCCAGGGCAGTTCATCTGGCTGAGTCCTGGTGGTGCACAGCCCATCTGCATAGCTCAGGAGATATCTAACCTGCATTAGGTTACAGCACAGCTCTTTTGTTTACCATCACCTCTCTACTTGCCTTTCTAAGGCTCTGTCTCTCCTGGTTGTTAAATAGAAAAAAGGAAATAGAGCAATTGTGTAACACCTTTCTTTTTTTAACCTGAGACAGAAGCTGCTTTTATTAGAGATGCTGCAACTGGTGAAAAAGAGCCCTTTCTGGTTTATTTGTATGTGTAGGTACAGTTTTCTCCAGGCCACATCTACTGCCCTATATTTTTCTCACTGATCTCTGCTGTATTCATTCAAGGATGCTGGGCAGAGCTTTTTTTCCTTGAGTCAAATATTAGCATTACACAAATCAAATTATGAAATGCCCATTGACCCAAACATCTCCTGTTATTAGAACTTTCCTCAAGTGTTGTTTGATGTATTTAGATTTGCCTCTTGTCCCAGCATCTCATACTCATCCAGAAGTGGCCACATTTCTGTTAATCTTTCCATCCTTCAAACAGAGCATGTGACTTCTTTGCAGACTCTTTCCTGGATGAGCCTTCCTTTTTACCTCCCCTTACTATTATCCTATTCTGTTCTTCAGTTTTACCCCCTCTCTTGTTTGGACATTTGTCTCTTATTTAATTTCAACTTCTGAGCTGTATAATTTAATATTCTGGCTACATGCTTTACTATACAACTTTTTAGACTTTTAATTAAACTAATGGCACCTTCCCAAAACATCAAGAATCACAATTTTTCAACCTAAATGGAAAGTCTCCAGGAAGATACCAGTTAATTCTTTTGGTCTGGTGCTGCAAATAATGAGTTTTATGCAATAGTCTCTGTGCAATTCCGTAACATGCGTTATGCAGGAAGTCACATCACTAAAAATGTTCTTTCTGGAGTTATAAATCTTCAGCTGATGGCACAGCTCAACTGAAAGCAGTGCAAGTTATTTCCAGTAACTTACGGATCCAGAACTTCACACAATTAATCTGGCCAAAGACCTTCACTTGAACAGCTGAGGCAGTGAAAGAACCACATATCACAAATCCCAATATCAGCCTCAGTAAAATAGTGTAAGAATTAAAACACAGCAGTAGTTAAGGGTTTGCATTCCAGAATACATTTGTGATGACAGAGTGCCAAAAAGTCACACTAACCCATTTTTTAGCCAAAAAACGTCTGCAGTAAACTCACTTTAGGAGAAACAAATCAGAGATGAAAGGGATCAGGATATATGGGTTCATGCAGTTCCCTTCTGATACATAAAGCTCTATTGGGAGGTTATGAAAGTTATGAACAAGAAATTCTTGTAAAATCAGTTTACTAGGGAAAAAGATCTTAGTGTTGGCTCAGTCAGAGAGGCTGCACCTGAACTCACTGGTTTTGAAGATGCACGAGGAGTCCATGTGTATACATTTTAGATGTGTCTGACATTTCAACTTACAGCCCAAAATACCCATCAAATAATTGCAAAGCAATTATATACCCTCCACTTGACAGGAGGGAGAGGCTGGAATTCGATTTCCCAATCATTCAGTACTCTGTTTGCAAAGGGCCTGATAAAACTCCTGTGTATTAATGACAATTCTATTGATTTACTGGGATGATTTAGGCTCAGACCAAACACCTGCATTTTACATGGCCATAGTGGATTTCAGCCTCAATGTACATAGACACTTTGGAATCTGCTCTGAGCATTAAAAAAATCTGAGCTCTTCTCTGGGAAAGGGTTTGCATGAAGTTTATCACTAACAAGGTTTGATATGGATTCGGTTTGAAAGGTGACACTGATTTTAATGGTAAGAGTTGCACAGCCCAAGGCCAACAGGCATGTCCAATTTGAAACATTCTGTAATCTTACAATAAAATAGATGTACTTATTTTTCTGTATTTTCATTAGATCTGTTTCTGTTCTCAGTTACCCTTGTATAAAATAAGAATGAGTTATGGGCTGAGGAAATGAGAATGGAAACTGCTTTGGTTTTCATGCTTTAATTAAAAAAAAAAAAAAAAAAACACAACAGAAAATAAACAGAAAACTGGCAGCTTATCTCAACTCTTTTTGTTTCTTATCCATTAGTGTTTCAGACCTGATAGCCTCTGCTGAGGTACCAAATCATGGTACCAAAATCTCCTAAAATGAAGAAGGAAGTCAGAATTCTTAGTGAAAAACCTGCTAGTCTAAAGTTAGCACACAGGACATTGCAGACAGCAGGCTAAGAATAACAGGACAAACTCACGAGGGGACAAATAACAATAAAATACAGGAACCCTGACTCTCCCCCTGCAACATCACCCAATCCTAACCTCACCAAGAAGAAAGCAGTGTGAACATGTGTGCAAGAGATAAGAGGCTGTCAAAGCACTGGCGGCTTCTGCTCAGTGCCAGAAAATTAAAGTTGGATTATTCAGTAGAAGCCAAGCTGATTTGAGAGTCACACCAGTGTCTAGTTCACAGTGCGACTTACCTTGACAAAGAGCTCAATTTCAGGGTCCTTTCCTTCCCCATTAGCAGGAACAGAGTCTGTCATTTTTCACCCCCAAGGCTACCAGCTGATCCCCTGCTATTAAGTGGCAAAAGGAGGCTTCAGCTTCACGGTGGGCAGGTTCCTCTTCCCAACAGCTCTCACGAACTCTTAAAACATCATTTGTAGTGACAGAGCTCAAAAGCGGCGAAGAAAACAAGTTTGCTGGCTAATAAATAAATAAGAGTAAGAAGAAAAGAAAAGAAAAGCAGGCAGCAGAGTAGCAGTCCCTGTCACGGTTGTGTAGTTCTTCAGAGCAACAAGTGCTGCTGTGCTCTGCTCCTGTATCCTCATCTGTCAGAGCTGCAGTTCGCACTGCCTGCCCAAAATAGCCCAGAGCATAAAAAAAAAAAAAAAGAGGGGGGGGTTAACTCACAGGGGAGGAGACAAGCTCCTGGTACCTACGGCAGGATCAGTCTCTGGGCAAATAATTCACCTCTTCCCTGTTTCCAGTGTTTCTGTTGTTCCCTCCCGCGTTCTACAGCTGGGAGCATCAGTGACAGGGGAGAGCTGACAGTCTGTGCAGGCTGGATTCTTTGCTTGAAGCAACATTGATGGTTTTTTCCTTCTTTTCTGAAAGGTATTTGTCCCGCTTCTAGCTGTCCAAATTCTTAATTGTGTTATTGCTAAGAATGGTAAGGGAAAAAAGAGCCTGATTTCTTCATAGGTTGTTGCAGTGGTACAAGCGTGCAGAAACACAGAGGTCTGCCTTGGTGAAAATAGAACTGGGGGCAATGGTTTAAAGCTGTAAGATTTAGGTGAGACATTAGGAAGAAATTTTTTAGTGTGAGGGTCATGAGACACTGACACAGGTTGCCCAGAGAAGTTGTGGGTGCCCCCTCCCTAGAAGTGTTCAAGGCCAGGCTGGATGAGGCTTGGAGCAACCTGGTCTGGTGAGAGGTGTCCCTGCCCATGGCAGGGGGGTTGGAACTAGCTGGTCATTAAGGTTCCTTACAACCCAAATCATTATGTGATTCTATGAAGACTCACAAAGCCAAAACTGAATATTCTTGGGTGAGAAAAACACCCATGGTGCCACCACTCCTGATGGAGTTGAGGAGCAGAGGAACAGGAATGCGACTGTGCTGGAGAATGAAGAGCCTTCAGGGTTCTGGGAAAATGAAAATATTTGGGTCCCATAACTATTTCTCCATGTGTCCTCTTGGGGTGTTGGTGGTAGCAGGGGGACAGGAGAGTGATGGCATGCTGGGGTGGAGTAGGGAAGAAAACTGTCAAGGGCCTCAACCTGCTGTTGACATACTGTTGTCATCTCTACCCCCTCCCTTCCCCCTGCATTCCTCCTGTGACTCAAAGGTCACCATTCAGCAACCCTAAGCAAGGGGTGGCACAGGGAAGAAAGGTCTGACACAGTTAAATGGTTGGACTTGATCTTAAAGTTTTTTTTCTAACCAGAACAATGCTGTGATTCCATAAAAGGTACAGAAGAAAGGAGTGCTGGCACACAAGAGGAGGATGACAAAGGCAAAAGAGTCTGGTGGGACCTTCTCCTCCTCATTGCCACCATTGCCTGGTGGAACTGGCTCCCTTTGTGCCTTCCTGCCCTTGCAAAGTCCCTTCCTTCACCTCTTCCCCAGCCCCATCCCTATTTCAGGACCACAGCATTTTCAGCTCAGATGCTGTCTGCAGCTCGTGCTGCCAGACATGAGTAGTTTTACTTTCCCCTTCTCACATAGAGAGGCCCTATGGGCATGGTTTGATGGCACCAAACACTTGACTTTCCAGAAAGTGCTCTTAGCTGTGTGCTTTCATGATCTTTAATTCCCTCCTTTGACCTCTAGGCATTTGACACCAGTCCAGACCAGCAGCAGCCAACACCTATGTGGCTCTCTCCCTATGGGAGTTTCCCACCACAGATGCTCCACGTGCCCACAAAGCACTGAAATGGTTAACAGGTAAATCTCATTATGCTGTTGTGACTGTAATTACAACATAATCAACATTATAATTAGTGTAAAAGTGTGCTTATGGTTTATAGATCTAATTAGCACTCATTCAAATAACTGGAAGGTAAATTATAAGAGAATTAAGTGTTATTAACTCCTTTGATTTCAAACTTTTACATGTAGTTTTTGGACTAGGTACATTAATTACAAACATTTATAGTATAATTATCCTTAGGCCTATCCAAGGCAAACTTCCAAGGACCTGGGTTAAGTGTACTTACATGTAGCAAAAAGAATCATTGCACTGCAATTATATATTACAGTTGTAAAAGTCTGCCAAAAACTAGTCACTGTATCCCTTAAATGCACCCCTAAATAACTGGTTTTGCTGAAAAAATCTTTTGCTTTGGCACTTCATGTGACAACATGATTTCCCTTAATGTGGGCAGTGGGTCAACTGGACTGAGGGTGCCTGTTGCTTCAACCTCACTGATAATGCTGTTTTGATATAGGTAAGTGCTTTAAACCACCTATATCATCAGAAAAGCAGACATCAGCACTGGAGGAGAAAATGCTGCCAGTTATAAGAAGAGTCAGGAGGCAACAGAGTTAATGCAAAACCAAACTATCTGGAAAAAAATCAGTCTGGAAAAATACCAGCACTTAGAAGATGTGACCTATTTAGATGTCTCTTTTAGAATGAAAAAAATGTGGCCTAGAAGTGCCTACTTTTTTCCACTGGTAATAAAGGAAGCCTAGGATAATGAGCTCATATAAAGATAATATAATGGTCAGACAAATCCACTTGTAATTATTAAGTAATAGAAATCTGTGTCTGGTTTCTCTCTGTGTCATCTCACACTGCAGAAGATGTGCATGCCTTGTGTTTCTGAAAGCTAAACTTTAGATGTAGCAATTTTAGAAGAGACTCGTCATGTCAAAACATTTATATCCTTCCTTCCCAATCACTGTCTGGGTTTAGTGGTGTATTATAATTAGCTTGCAAGAAGATTATTGTGCTGAGGCTCAGCAAAGCAGAAGGGAAAGTGAAATACAGAGGAGGTATCCCCTGAAGCTGTTACCACCTTGATCCACAAATAAACTGCTGCAGAACTGGGCTAGACCTCCTCTGGTTCAATAGCTCTGGCCAGCAGTGCCCCTGGAAGGTCCCTTCCCCCTCTGTTTTTAACCATGAGGCATCACCTTGCACTCATCCCCTGTCCCAGGACTTGATACAGGGTGCTTAGAGGGTGCTTAGATGAAGTGTGAACACCACATATCTGGTATTTCAGCTGTGCTTTTAGGTATCCACAGAGAGAATAACCCATCCCAACTCAGAAAACCCTCTGATTTTCAAAAAAATCTCCATATGGAACCCCTAGAAGAGACCAAGCAAACCAGAGTCTGGCTCAGATAAATGCTGTTTAAAACCTTAAAAATAGATTCTGAAAGCTTGATTTAAGATAAACATTGTAGGAGAAAATGACTAGAAGGAAATACATATATATATATATGTGCAACACATATTTGTATGTATTACTTCAGGAATCTATTAATGCATTTAGTACTTTGCTGTCATATAAAACTTAACCTATCACTTACATCTGGGTGGAACATTTTTTACTTTAATGGTTACTATTGTCTACACAGCTCTGTTTCATGTTATGAAATCAACTTTTTATTCAGACAAATTAAGGGTAAGATGCTGATAAATAATTAGTACACTCATTTTGCTGCAAAGAATGAGTTGCTTGGTTTGGCCTATCATTTTCTCACAAGTCACAAGTAGCAGAGGCTTTGAGTTACATACAAGAACATTAGACATTGAATTATGAACTCTTCATAAGCCAAGTCATTATAGTTTGAGGTTTATGAGGTATATAAATGGATATGAGCACATTAATAAAAGAAGAGGACAGCCTCAGAAAAGGAACCAGCACATCTCCACATAAGAACCTCTATTGTAGGTGAACTCTGACGCACTATCGGCTTTCATGAGCCTGATCCAACCTTCACTTCCAGCAAAGATTTGTCCCGAGGGGGTGAATCAGAGGCCAAGCATCCAGAGTGTAATTCTATCATGGAGTTCTCCAGCAGACTGCTAAGTTACCAAGAAAGATCAGGGCACGGAGTGCATCTGTCCCCTGGTGCACACTTGCTGCTGCCGCCCAGCCTGTTCTGTCAGAGCTTGGCCTTGCACATCTTATATGACACAAGAAATGTGTTTCTTGTGAATAAACTTCCACTATAGAGGAAAAGAAGAAGGAAAATCTTGGTGCAGCTGCAGTAAGGAGTATATGGGGCTAGGTTTTACCTGGGGATTATTTAATCCCCAGCTAAAAATCCACGACTAAGAAGCAACCAGGTACTAAACTGGCATGTTTGAAAAGATCATGAAAATACAGTTTCTGGGGACAGTTCTGAATCACTGTCAATTTGCATTTATTGCAGGCTACTGGCTTTGACATCCTATTTAGTTAACAACAAATATAGTGAATCAATCCAACAATATTAATTTCCTTTTGAATTACATGTCACTATCTAGTCTTTGTCTGAACTTCTGAAAAATCAAAAGGTATTTGTCACAGATATTTAGGGTCAGGCTGCATATTCCCCTCTCCTGACATACGAGACATAGAAGGATGTAAAAAGCTCTTTTTTTATGCTTCATGCCAGGATTGGGAGAGCAGGTATACTGCCTCAAGCCCAGAGATGTTGAGTGCCTCAAAAATCCTTGGTTTGATAGAAAAACTCTGATTTTATTCCTTCTAATGAACTGTGCCACACTCAAGGGTATGGAATAAAAGACATCAAGTGATACAAGAAGCACACAGCCTGGAAATCCCAAGAAATGAGATGGGATGGAAAAATCTAGGCCAGTAAAACTTTGCACTCCAACCAACTGGCAAATTTTAGATACCTCTCTCTACATCCATCCACCACACAGTATGAAACCATCCCAGCCATGAGCTACAGCACCTCTCCTTTATCTTATTGTGAAAATGCATGATTTAGCTCTAAAGGCCTCTGGATGAAACTCAGCTACATAACAGAATTGCAGATCACTAGAATCATCTCAGACAGGAGCTTTGCAAAGCAGGTTCTAGTCCAAAAGCATGCAATTATTTTTTTTAATACGTTTTCATACAGATGCACTATCCAACTTGGCTGTAACATTAACAACTTCAAGAGAAAAACCCACTGCTGTTCAGTGTGAAGAGGGATTTCATTATGGGTAATTACCCCAGCACTCATCCTGAGACAGTCACAGCTAACCATTCACAGGGAAATGGCACTTCAAAAGGTACAAAGTCACCTCCTAGTGCTGCATCCAGTCGAGAGGCTTCTAGAGGGCAGCTGTTTATTCCTTTATTTCTTTATCTTACTATAATTCCAAATCTGTCATTTCTATTAAAAACAAAAGACGCTTCCAAAAAAGACTGCTCTGGAAAGTGGTATTGTAGGGGATACAATGCAGAGCATCACAGGTTGTCCTGCACAGTGGGCTATAGGCATAATGTGGCTGATGAAAGGTAGAATACAGATATCCTCAGCCCTTGCATTTTGAGTCAAGACTTCCATACTTCATGAGAAAAAACACCACCAGGTAGTGTGATGTACATATTGTTGACTCACTGCTGTCACAGACCTAAAATCACATTATTATACTTAAATGTCTGCAACAGAGTTACTCATATCCCTATCCTAATTTTCAAGTGTTCTTAGTGCAAATCCCTATTTAGATTATTTCTGTTCGTTTCCTGGTATCAGTCTTGTCATAAATCAAGTATAAATTTATCAGTATTTTAAGCATGTACAAGAAAACTTGGATTAAATCCTTCCAAGAAAAAGATCAGCACACAACACTCTACTCCAATCCCAAATTATGAATTATTATTTACAGAAAATGTTCAAAATGGTATGAACAACTCATGGAGATCTCAAGTTAAGGTTCAGTTCCCCCAGGTAAATAAGGGGCAAAGAATGCACAATTGCTTCTGATTTTGTTGGATACATTTGTTTTTCACTCTATTGTCTAGAAAACAATTTGGCTGAATGCAGAAATCACTTTCTACATTTTGATGCACATTATTTGTAAAAGATGAAGCTCTCAGCAACTCAGTTTGGAATTACCCATGACTCAGACAAGTTCCCATGGGTTCACATGCTGGCACCAATGACATTCAGCTCTGCCAGAGCAAGCCAGAAAGTACCTGCACAGCAGATGCCAGGATTCTCTGTGGTGTAATTACCTTAAGAAAAGGCCTTCTGGCTTTTGGCTCCCTGATAAATCCACTCTTTTTGGGTGTGAAATAGCATGGATAAACATTTTCACATCTCTCTTTATGGCAGCAAAGTTTAACCTCTGGAAATATTATGGTCCATCTCAGCAAGGAGGGGGCTGTACACCTGAGCTAACACAGCTGCCTGACCCTGAGCCTGACAGTGAACTGGGGAAATCTTCCATTCTCCTCAGAACATTGCTCTTATTAATTTTTCATTTCACCTTTTGATACTTCTGTGATAAAGTTTTCACAAAGTTTGCCAGTGAAAAACTCACTTTCCTCAGCGCATCACCTCAAGCTGTTATTAAATGAATGGTGGATTGCTTGGGTTGTTTTGTTTTTTTTGCCTTCTTTCTCCAGCATAAGAGTTCAACATCTTGAAGCACCTGACACTGACTTGGTGATGCTACATTTTAATTTTACTTTGGAAAAGTTTCAGTTTTAGTTTTCCTTGAGTATCCTTTTCAGTGCAGAGTTATTGCAGACAACCAGGATGAACTGGAATAACGTGGTTAGTTAACCACAGATGTGAACCCCTCTGCTGCAACCACACTTCAATGTTAGTAGATTTTCACTGGTTACCACCATGCACACAGTTTATTAGGGCTTCAGAGACCACAGTCCCACATCCTTAAGTGAAATATGGTAGTGGCAACTCTTAAAGAAGAACTTGGCTTAAGCCTGAAAGTAAATCTTAATGTGAAATTCAGCTCTGAGCACAGTCTGAACAGCAAGGTGTTCTTGTTTACATCTGTCACTATTGGGAATACTGGGTAGCCTAAGCAGAAAGATGGTTTAGGATATAAAATCTGCCTAAGCAGAAAGACTATCAAAAACTTTTTTCCTCTTTTCCTGAAATCTCAAAATTTTCACAGAGTATGTAGCAAGTAGCACTTTTATAAGGAATGTGTGGGCACTTGGCTGAAATTATCTGGAAGTAACATCATAAACCACAGAGAGGTCAAAGCCCAGAGTTACTTTTGCAGCCTCACTGCTCTTGCCTTGTTGGCAGCTGTGATACAATTCTGTAGGTAATGGACCAGGTTTTCCTTGGAGATCTACATCAGTCAGAAAAGTGCTAATGAGATATGGTGCCCTTTACTCATTATTAGCATTCTCTACCCATTCTTAGACAAGCAGCATGTAAAAACTGATGCCAGAATAATTAAAAAAAAAAAAAAATATATATATATATATACACATATATGTAAGGGTATATCATGATGCTGAGAAAAAAATCTAAATCCCCCTGCAGAGGTTGGCATCAACAAGAGACTCTCAGGTAATCTCTTGGCTATATGTTGGCACAGAAAATTGTCTTTCAGAGAAGAAAGACAAAGTCCCCAAGGGTGAAAGTATGTGTGCTGCAAGGGTTGACTCCTCTCAGCTCTGTAACTGCATGAGGCAGAAGCCCCTGTGTGGGGGTTTCTACCACCTCTGCTCATTCTGGAAGCCCTCAGCATAAAAAGATGACTTCAGTCTACAGAATTACCAAGCTGTCATCCTCTACAGTTAATCTTGTTTGCTACAAGAGATTCCTCAATTAAGACAATAAATTAAAAGGTATTTGAATGTTCTCATGAATGGAAAAATGACTGGGCAGTGACCTTTTCAGAAAAATTAAGTGCCTCAAATCAAAACCAAAGGCAAATTAGCCAGGTCATCTATCTATCTTGCAGGATATTATAAACCCTGCAGAGTATTATTAAAACGAGGGGGAAAATTAAAATTCTGTAGCTAAACTGAAAGGAAATCCACCCATAAAAATTCCATAATGCAAAGCTTCCTAAAATCAAAGAGGAGGACAGAACAGCTGGAATGAATACACAAAGGAATAGTTCACTATTGATAGGGTTGATAGTATCACCTATTTTTAAGCCTTCCTAATGCTTTGCCTGATTACACCCCATTTTCAGTTCCATGTAACTTTTGTCAGACTTTAAAAAGTGGGATTTTCAACACACCTCTTCCTTCTTTCTTCATCCAAAGAGCTTCAGAAACCCAAGGGTTTATCTTGCAGTGCAACCAACCACTGAAGTCACCATTCCCCCTGTGTCTGAGGTTAAAAACAGAGGACAGGCAGGGCTTGGAAGGGAACAGAAACACAAGGAAATGACCTGATTTCCCTAGAATCAACAGCAAAGCTAAGAATAGACTCCCCAGCTCCTCAATGCCATCTTAGTCAAACCATTGTCAAATAAGAACACATTTGTTCTTCCAAGTGTTCAGAATCCCCTCGTCGCAGAGCACTCTCCCTGTGCAGGTGGTTATGTGAGTAGACACAAAAGTACAACATTCTCGGGCAGAAAACCACAGTTCTTCCACTTCCCCCCTGTCACAGCCTGCTTGGAAAAGCCAGTCTTTAGTTTGTGTCTGGGTTTTTTTTTTTTTCCTATTGTTTTTTTTTAATTAGAACATGGTTCCTCCCCCCCACGAGCTACACAGTCCAGTGTGTGTCTTTCCTCGACGAGTTAATTGTTAAGAGGAATTCAGGAGCAGAATGTGCTTTGCTCAGATTTTTGCAGGGACTTGGAGAACAGTCTCCTCCCTGGCTGGCAGTGGAGGAGGAAGTGCCAGGGTTTTATACCCAGGTTATTTTTAGCTGTTATCATCCCAGGTGCACAGGGCCAATCAGTGCCCGATGTCTGCAGGGAACTCTCCTCCCGTCCAAACTTCATTCCCTGCAATCTCACAGGGAGGAGCCAAATGACTGTGGATTTGCTGCTCTGAACTTCTGCTCTTGGTCACAGGAGCTCATGGCCACATGGCAAGGCTCTGGCACACCGAAATACGGGAAGAGTTTGGACCACGGTGGGATTGTTGGGTCAACAGCTGAGCACCCTGCCTACATTTGGGGAAAATAAGGAAATTGAAAGTGTCTCATAAAGTCTTCTCAGGAATGCAGTCCTGCAGTGTGATCAACACACAAAACAACCTGTGTGATTTTTACAAGGGTGTTCTTTTTTACGTCACCTTGGAACTATGCATTATCTAACTAGAAACTGCTTAATTGTGATTATTTACAAATCCCTGTGGTCACCAAAGAAAGGGCTCAAAATAGCTGTAAAGAAGATTTTTGATACTGTGCCTTTGCCCAGTACATTTATTTGCTTAGTGTCTTTTCACAGAGATACAACCTTGTAGTGGTAACTTTAGGCTGTGAGGAACTGGAATTGGGATTACACTGCTCAGACATGGACTTCCAGGGGCATGTTAGGGGCCTTGGGGTATCCTGCTCAGCCTCCAGAGCTGCTTTTCACAGGAACATTTTAAAGCAGCTCAGCCACTTCCCCAGGTACCTATCAGGATTTATCAGGTGATCAGGGTTCCCTATTAGTTGACCTACAACTTAATGACTGACCTCCTACAATTTCAGATCGAGTGGATTCCTTAGGACAGTCTGTGTTAAGTCCTGGGGTGTTTCACTCAAAGAGATGGCCTCTGAGGTTTGTGAACTGTCATTTTTAGCCAAAGTAAGAATTTCTCCTTCTCCATATTCAGCTTTTATTCAACATGGAAACAAAAGAGAAAAGTAAGCAGTTCAGACCAATGTTCAAGAAATTCTGTCTGACAGAGAATGATTTTTAAAAAAACAGACTTCAGAAACTTTGCACACACAAATGCCCACATTTGAACAATCTTCAAACTGCATGTACAGAGCATGCATGAAAGAATCCTGTGTTATCCTGCCTGCACTGAATCAGTGTAATACAATACTCTTTTTATTTTCAGCATAACCTAAATTTTTATCCTAAACATGCTGCTCCTCAGAAATACCCCTGAAATAGCATGGAGTCCCACTGAGCAGAAAGTATATTAACCATGATCTGCAATGCATAACTTGATTGCCCAATAGATCTTTATCATATTCATAGGAACTGACAGACTGAAACTATAAATAACAAAATGAAATGGAGCAATTCAGCTCTTACAGCTTCAGATCTCGCATCAAAATTTCATAGAATCACTGCATGGTTTGGGAAGGGACCTTAAAGCTCATCTAGTTCCAACCCCCCTGCATGGGCAGGGACACCTCCCACTAGACCAGGTTGCTCCAAGTCCCATCAAACTTGGCTTTCGACACTCCCAGTCACAACTTCTCTGGGCCAGTGTCTCACCACCCTCACAGGAAAGAATTAAGAAGTACAAAACACTTCTGCTGCCCAGAATCGTAGCACAAATATATTTGAAAGTCATTCTTTAAATAAGTAAATAAATAAATGGTAAAGATGCATTTGACCAGAGGTCAGAAAAGAGATTAAATACCTATATATTCGGATGCAAAGCTTCCACTCTTTCTTCCACTCTTTCTCATCAAGTCCTCAGGCTACAGGGTTGAGCTTGAGATGTGAATGCTTCCCAAAGACCAGTAACTCAGACAGGTGAACAGCCACACCTAAATATCAATTCAGGATCCAGAAAGTGGCTCTTTAAAGGTGTTGAATTTAAGACTCAGGACCAATGTCCTCCTCGCATCAGTGGGGCAGTGGAAATAAAGCCCTGCTGGTACTCTGCAGGCAGGCTAGAGAACCTTATAGTGATGTGAGAAAAACATTAGTGCTGAAAGGAAAACAGGTGCCAGGATAAATTAAAAACTGTGAAAGGCACCAAGAAATTAATTAAGGTTTTACTATCTCCAACGTGTTTACATCAGGACATTTCAGCACAAAGAGAATGATGCATTTACTTAAGTTATCATAGGTATCTTAAGGCAGGTTTTTAAAAGAATCTTTTTTCCTGCTTGTTTAGTCTAGCTACAAAAGTAGAAGCAACCTGAGCCAGGATGCAGCTGGGGGAAAAAAAAGGCACCTTTGTGGAAAGAAGAAATGTGCAGAAGGGGATTACTATGACAACTGGAAGACATAGAGACCAAAAGGATTTGCTGGATTAGCCAGCAAAACATCTGAGGATGTCTGGGACTAAGCTGATGTAAAAAAACACTGAATGAAAGAATCAAATGCTGATGGACCATGCTGGCACAAGAGCAAGGGTGTATTAGCTGCACATGAATAAATGTAATTTGGAAATTAGAGTCAGGCCTCAAATCATCAGAGCAGTGATGTTCTGAAACAGATTTGCAAATGAATAATTGTGGCCACTTAGGTTTGAGATCAACCTTGATCAATTTATGAGATATGTATCATAGGATGAGGTTGTCTGTGACAGAAAAGACTCTATTTCGTGTCACAAAAGGTCACCTCCGGCCCCACTGAATTTTTTTCTGATTATCAAGAAGAAAAAAAAAATCATCTTGGTGTGCAAAGATATCTACCTTTCTGTATAGTTTTTATAAACTGTAAGTGGGAGAACATTGTTTTTCTCCCAGTGTTCTTGAGTTTTTCTTTACTAACACTTGTAGACTGCTTTGAGGTGACTGCAATGAGGCTGTAACAGAAAATCAATTAATTCACAAATCAAAATCCTGGTTTCAAACACCACTTGTCTGTATGAAACCAGCCCTGTGCACTAACCAATTCCCTTCTCCTCTATTGCTCACTGTCTCATTATAACCTTATCAAAGTCCCTAACGTTTTACAACATTCAGAGATGTACCAGCAGTAAAAGGTCAACCAGAACTGTATAATTAATTGATATGAAAAGAATCATCTAGAAGTCTAATAGAAGAATCACACCTACAGATAACAAATCAGTGACTCATTTTAAAGTGACAGCCCACCTGCTATTTTTTTTCCCATAGAAGTTACAGGTTCATAACATTTGCCATTAAGCAGTTGTAAGCATTTTTAAAATTGCCACTGATAGAGAAAAATATTCAGGTGTTCATTTTCAGGCTCACTCACATAGTATGAGAGAGCACCAAAAATATTTCTAATGGGCCAGTAAATACAGTTGCAGAACAGTGGAAAATTGCCTTCCACCACAGGGTCTTATAACTCAAAGAAACAGAAGCAGATTTTCTTTTTGCAGTTAAAATCTTAAGCTGTGTTTGAGCTGGAACCTTGGAATTCAAACCTAGTAAATTCAGTTGGCTTTTTTTCTTTTACTATGGTGTCTAAAATAAGAAGAGTTTTCAACAAGTAGAGTTGAAAGAAATATTTATGGGGGTTGGTGTTAAGAAAAGGATAAGGGTTGACTGAACTGAAAGAAAGTGCCAATTCTCAGTTTTGGAAAGATGTTACTATGCATCACACAATTTTATCTGATTAAATTAAAATGGCCAGTGAACAGCTAAACTGTCCAACATTGCACCAGTTGTTCACTGTTGCACTTTAGCTGTTGCTGAGTGTGGATGCTGACAGAAAAAAAGGAAAAGTAAATAGCCTGACAAAAAGAAAAAGAAAATCAGTCTAATGTTTGTTTCCAGATAGATACCCATTATCAGAATTAGCTTCTAGTCTAATCTAGTAACCCAGGTTTTGTATTTAAACTCTCACTACTGGTATGCAGTTTATTTAAGTTCAGGTGGCTGTGAAGGGTTCTATGCAGTGAAAGTTTATGGCTTGATTCAATTACCTGAACCTAGATATTCAGCAGCATTTGGGAGGCCCTAAGATTGCTGAGGAAATCTGTAAACCTATATGGAAAAGGATCTATGGGAGACCCATGGCATTTTGCAGAGGCAGCTGGAGACCAGGAGGGAAACTTCAAGGCATCTAAACCAGAACTGGTTGTCTGTGGTTGGAAAACTGAATTGATTCAATAAATGGAGCTTATAGAACAAACCTCACCCTACAGCTGATGCCTACATTTGGCCAGATGAATTAACATCCCATTGTGCTATTCTAGACAGCTTCTTTTTTGTTGGGTTTTTTTGTTTGGTTGGTTGGTTTGTTTGGTTTTTCTGCAAAAGGAGCCTAGATATCCTGCAGAAATGTGGGTAATAACTTGTCACATCTTTAACCAGGTGAGCCAATCCAACCCTTGAAACCTAAAAAACCCAAAAAGCAGAGCAGAAGAGCAGCTTTCCTCTTGCAGATTCCAAAATAATTTTATATTTATCATTACCAGTTGCTTTGCAGGGACTACCTGTTATTTTGTGTTTGTAAAACATCAATCTCAGCAGAGCTGCTGTTTTGGTACTCCTGCTATAAATAAAACCACTACAAATCCCTCAAGCTTGGACAAGAAACCATTTAACAACTGATGGTACCACTGAATAGATAAGTTATCAGGGACAGCAAAAGAGTAATCAATTCACAAATCCAAACATTTTCCTCTCCTAAAATGTAATAAAAGGAACTGAAATGTTTCAAAAGAAAACAAAAGCAAACAAAACCAGGGTGGGAGAAACAGTTTTATTTTAAGACAATGAGCAAGAGTAATAAAAAGAAAATTATAAGAAAAAGAAGCAAGTAAATCCCATCTCAATTTTCTCTCAGTGTGACCTACCTGTTCACATTGTATTTGCTATTGCTGCAATCACTGTGCAGTAACAATTTCCCAGACAATACAGGTCCCTATTTTGAAGCTGTTGCTACGCTACTGCCCTGTACCGAGCCACGGGCGCTGCTGGAGCCAAAAGCTGAAGGTGGCACAGGAGTGACAGCTGAAAATTGATTCATGGACCTCTCTGGAGGCAGAAAAGGAGCTCAAGCAAAGCACAGACTCAGCAGAGGTCAGAAGCAAGACCTTTTACCCTTTGTATCCAAAAGATTAAGCAAACTGCTGTGCCCTGCTGCTAAAGCACACGTTCTGTTCATGACTGATAGGGAACTGGATGTTATCTGCAACACAACTGCCATTTGCTAATCTTTTCACACAAGCACACAGAGTAATTCAGATAAGCATAAATCAAGCTATGAAGAAACCCACAGCACCATTTTCCACCCCAGAAATTAGGGCTACTGGGTTTGTTAAAACTTGAGAGATTACCAGTCCCCTACCCAGGACAGGGTGTAGGAGCCGTGCCTGCATACGTGGTGTGGAGATACTACAGTTGTATCTCTGTTTTCTGAGTTACTAGAGCAAAAGCACTGGTTCGAGAATGATCTGGCCTGGATTTACACCAGAGAGATTCTCTGACTTCAAAACCATACTGTTTGCAGTATCATGTCACTCACAGAAACCTAATGCTCTTCAAGTCAAGTGGCAGTGTTACAGCTACCTGCAAGCAGGGGAGTAATAAATGGTTGAGATTGTTCCAGAATCTTCTTTTGGGAAAATACCAGGGCTAGAAGGTGAATTTTGTATTCTTAAGCAATATGTAAAAGGATGCACAAGTATGCCAAAATGCAGTAAAGTGTCCCAACCAGAGAGCTGGAAAGATGATGAACTAACGAGGCACTTCCTGTAGTAATTTTTATTGGCACTTCTAACATTACCTGTACCTGGAAAGTGGAGTTTAAGCAGTGTATAATTAAGTCAAAAGAGGTCATAAAAACCTTAAACCAAAACAGGAAACCCCACAACACACCAACCCACTCAAAGTTTAGAATGATGGCTCAGGACTGAAGGCAGGCTGAAGGAATTTGTTTCATCTAGGAAAGCAAAGACTGAAGGCAATTTGATATCTGTCTTCTAATACATAAAGGACCTATGTATTAAAAATAAAAATAGCATAATTCAGAGCAATGGAATTTTAATAAAGCAAAATATCTGTCTCAGGAAAATAATTAAGCATTAACAGAGACTAATTGGTATAAGTGCTGAATCTGCATCACTGGAAATTTTCAAAGAAGCACCTGCTAGGGATGGTCTAGAAAAGGCTGAGAGCAGGAGGACACATCTTATCACTTGACATTCCAGCCTTTCATTTCTACATTTTATTGTACTTGTAAACTATCTTACGTAAGACTACTTGCAAACAAAAAAATAATAAATCCATTAATTTTATTAAAATTATCAGAAAAGGTATAATTTTAGGATATTGGCTCTCTTATTCATCCTCTCTTATTGTGCACATTGGCTTCAGTATTATGCATCTGGATCTGTAAAACTGCCATGACTGGAGAACTCTGAAAATAGTTTTTTATCTTTAGCTTGCTCGAGATGCTCAGTTAACACTATTTAAAAGGTGGATTATGAATCATTTAACCTTTTTCTAAGCTTATTCACAACACAAAAGTAACATTTGCTTACTTACATTAGATTTATCATAAAAATAATTTTTAAATCTAAAATGTCATAAAAAGCCAAATTACTATAATGTTATGTACATACAGAAAGTTATACCTGCCACCTGGCTTCAGCAAGGATTCATTCCACTACCTGAAAACCTCAGTAGAGAATATCTGGTTTAACATCAGCCTTGTGTGCTGTATTGGAGCCAATTAAAAGACTACCCAGCTTCATTGCTGAAAGGTACCTGAACACCTAATTATGCTTGCAGATTCCTACAGCCCCCAAATTCCAATTACAGCTTTTTTCCTCTGTAGACTCTGAGTGTAGCAAGAAATAAGTGGCTGAAAATTTGAAAAACTGGTATTCTCATCAGTGCCAATATCCATCCCTTAATTTGAATCCCCCTGCAGGGCTTCCTACTGAAAGCTCCAAATGTTCATTTATGCCAGGTACTCCTTTACTTTTCATTTACTTTTCATACGTTTTTTGCTTCTCTAAAATGCTCAGTTCTGCACAGCAAAGCACCAGCATAACCACTGACTTCAGACTGGATATCCATGCACTTAGATTACAATCTGGTTCTCATTTCTTCAAATAATAAATGTTAAAAATCAGCTATGTCCTGTAACCTCATGTTCTAAAGGATTCATACAGACTTCTTAGGTAAAACATTCTCAAAGGATACCAATATGCTCCATAAACAATAGGAAAGCCAACTCAGTGGGAAAGAGCATGGTTTTTGCAGTGATACAAGCAATTAATCTGTGTTCCTGTTAAGAACATGGTCTGTCAGTCATAAAAGTTCTGCTCAACCTTGTCAGTCAGTAGGGAGCTAGCACAGGGCTGTGCCAGCAAGTTACAGTCCTCAGGCCTTCTGAACTTGGAGCTACAGGAGTGGGAAGAATCTTGCTGGAAAAACAGAAATGTCCTTTCTTTCCCAGCTATTGATTTAAAATAAATTTGACTAAAAGATGCAATAATCCCAATGGGAAAAGCTAGAAGTTTAAGTTCTGCTGTACAAAGTTAAAAGCAGTATCATTCTTAAAGCAGCTTTCCTAAATGTAAGCACTGGTATCCAGAGAAAGGACAGGAAGCAACAGGCACAGATTCAGATACACAAAATTCCATAAATTTGATAATTATGATAACTTGATTTGAAATTGATAAACACAGAATTGTTCACTATATAAACAATAATATTAGAAGGACTGGACCATATGAGCCTTGAGGTCACTTCCAACCTGACATTCTATGATTCTGTGGCTGGAATGGCTCCACAGAGAAGCTGTAAATTCTTCATCTTTGGAAACAGACAAAACCTGGCCAGACATGGCCCCAAACAACCTGCTATAAGTGATCCTGCTCTGCATAAGGGGTTGGATTAGATGATCTCCAGAGGTGCTTTCCAGCATCCATAACTCTGTTACCCCAGTGTAGCAATCCAACATGCATTTTCACAATGCTAAAACACTGTATTGAATTTGTATTGTTTCAATAACTCAAGGTGTTTACTTCCCAGGGCAAAGAATTACCTTCTTTCTTTTGGGAACTGTGCTCCTACAGCACATACAGAAAGGCTGTAATCTTTAGCCAGTCTCAGGTCATCAATAAACTAGAAAGGCAGTAATTTTCGGAAAAGAAAATAGAGGGAATAGTCTTTAAATGGCAACTCAAGCTTCAGGAAAGCAAAACGTTTGCATTTGCAAAGAAACTCAACCTTCAGAACAGGAATCCTTCTAAACAGGGAAACAGAGCACACGAGTGAAAAGGTTGGACCTGGGAGCAACATTTCATTAGGTCAAGCTGTCCTGTGCACTCAGTGCCACAGCCTGCATGTCAGTCATATTTCTGTGCAAATTTCAAAGGCTTCTGTTGGAAGAAAAGATGATGTTATTGAAAGGGCAGTAAGGTGGCTTTGACAAGCCTGGACATGCTGGATTCACACAGACATCTCCGTGTTGGTACATGCTATGTTCTGCTATTAAAGGTACATGGAATTCTTTGATGAAAGCAGTTATTTTTACCTTATGGCACACCCTGAAATAGTTCAGTGACATAGTTACTGAGTACTGATAATCAGTGTAAGATTAGTCAATGTGATTGAAACATTTTCTTGGTGTTTAATAGCACGGATTGAATTACAGAAAATATTATCCAGTCTGATTGAAACTATGGTCCTCATGCAACAGCACTAGCAACATTCTGATGAAATTAAATTTCTTTTCTAGGCAATGTACTGCAACTAAGCCAGCTAGTCTGGTAGTTAGACATCATTTCATCTTCCCACCTTCTCTGGTTTTCAATCAGCAACCTCTGACACTCAGATTTCCAGCCTCTCACAGAGATTTGTTAGTGCTGCAAACAAAAGAAGGAACATATAGTGGCAAAAATTGTCATTACCACTATTTTCCCACAGAAAAAAGTCCTTCTGTCCTCTTCGTATCTCCAGAAAAAAAGCAAAACTAGAAGATGGACCCCATTTCAGAGCAAAACTGGTGGGCTAGAGACCACATGAGAAGGGAGCCACCTGTGAATAAAACCACTGCCACAGCTCTGAGATTTGGTTCCCAAGTGCAAGAAGTGACAGCCTTCAGGTATTTCACAATTCTTGTTATATATTACTCTACGACCTTCCTTTTTATAGGCTGACTTTTGCTATCTAGATAATTAAAGATAGCAAAGCTGGCTCTGCAGTCCACAGAGTTAGCAGTTTATTACCTTGATACCAGAAACAATGCAAAGCAAAAACTGGAGAAAAAAAAAAAAAAAAAAAGAAATGTCATCACTTTCTCAAGGAATGAAATGCTGCCCTTGGACTTGAGTTCAGCCACCCACACAGATTATCCCGTGCCCTGCCCATCAGCTGGAGGAGGATCACAGCATGGACCACCTGGAAAGCCTCATGGCTCATCTTCCAGCCAGGCAAGGATGTTTTGGGGCTCAAGGATATCTCAAAGGCACTAGGCACTTATGCTTAGGCAAATTTAATAGAGTCCAAAGTTTGTGTTTCTCTCCATATTGGCTGATAAGTCTCTTTATGGGATACTCAGCTCCACTGCACAACAAAGGCAAGGAAAAGGACTTCTTCAGTCCTTCTCCCAAACAGTTATTTTCAAAATGCCCCTGTTCTCACTTTTGAGAAAGTCAAATTAACCCCATCATCTCTGCTTGAATAGGACCATCTGCACACATTCTCTTTTCATGCACCATTATGGTGAAACAAGAGGAATGCAAAAGAGTAAGTGTAAGAATTTTAAAAGCAAAGTACAGCAGTCATGTTGCTAACACCAAAATGTTGCTAAGAAACAAAGTATAATCAAATGCTTCAACTTTTAAAATATGTCAGGACTACAAGCAGAGGTGTGAACTAGAACCAGCACCATAGATCCTACTTTGCCCATGTAATTAGTAAATTTTTAGCAGTGCCATGATCCAGTCACAGAAATACAACAGCGTGGCAGTACACATGGGACCCAGAACGATTCACAACCCAGTAATTAGTGGATGCTCCCTCTCCTGTTTACATCTTTTTACAAGAGCAGCTGGAGTTATTTTAAAATTCAAGAGAAATGGCTGAAGTGTTATGGGTTTTCTTTTTCTGAATAAGACTAAGTAAACTGGTAGCCATTTCTGGCTTGTTTGGATTTTTAATTTTTGTATTTATCAATAATTTAAATTATCTGTCTTTCTGCAAAAATTACAAAAACCACCACGATGGATCGTCACACAGAGAAGGGAGACATGAAGCAGGAATTACATCAACTTTTCATCTACAGAAAGACATGACATGAAGGAAAAAAATTTATACCCTGTCTTTCTTAATGCATTCAAAAGAATCTCAAGCTTGTGTTGACACCTTATGGAAATGCTCTCCTTTATCATACAGGTAAATGTAGGACAAATTTTTAACTAACTGAGTTTTCCAAGAAATCGAAGATTTACAACCACCAAACCATCTGATCTCCCCTAGCTTGTACAAGATCAGCATCTCACACCAATGCAAAGGCCATGGTGTGTTCTTGCATAAATAAATTAAATTAACAAAATACAGACATTGGGGAAAACACTTATCACTATGTCTGGTGAAAAAATCTCTTATCCTGCTTTCAAAGTACCTGTGGAACTCAGGAACAAATTCTGATAATATGATTTTATGTTGAAAAGCAAAAACTTCACAAGACTTCTGTTGAAATAACAGAGTATTACACTCATGGCATATGGCCCCATTCCAGGAAAATAAGAACTTAAAATTTTATCTCTCATGTATTTTAAAAGGAGGAACTTTCAGGTCTGTGTTATGACCTAATAAATACTGAGGATGTTTGAATAGAAGAGTTTTCATGAAGGCAAGTTTATTTAAGAACACATGTGTTAATGGTTTAGAAATTTAAGTAATACTTTATAAGGTTACAAAAAGTCTCCTTAGTTGCTTATACCTAACTTAAAATTAATGGAAAATATATGTTAAAATTTCCAGACAAATACATTAATCTAATCACATATTAATTTAAATATTGCAAGAAATTAGAAAGAGACCTCTTTTAGGGAGAAGCATCTGTAGAAATGTTATTGCCATGATTTAAACTATGTATTTAGCTTTCTTCACAGCACTAATAACTATCACTTTTGAGTGAATAGCTACTAGACAGATACTAAAATTCCAGGGTAGCTGAACTAGCTTAACTAAAACAGTTAAAGTAGTAGTAGTGTAGGGAGCTGCAGGGAGACTTCACAGAATAAATGAATTGCAGCAACAAAACACTTTCACCATGCTCCTACTTCACTTGTGCAGAAGTGCAGAAATCCCAAGCATCTCCACACTACACAAATTTCTTCTCTGTATGTAAAGAGTAAGTGGGTAGCTGTAGTTTACCGAATCACAGGACATATATACAGTGATTTCTGGTTTAAAACAAGTGTATTCTTAGAAGCTCCCCGAGCTCTTACCTTTACAAACATGCAAATCTCACAGTCTTCCTTAAAGTTGTCAGTTTCTCCCAAGTTATTGTTAGGGGGGAATCTGAGGGACGTGGAAGAGTTGGAAGAAGTTCTCTGGGTCTGACGGCACTGGAAACCTGGAGAACCACGCATGTTGCTCGGAAATATAATGTCATCTATGTGCTTATCTTCTAGAGTTGGGTTCCCCAGATCTATCTCCTGGATGTATTCTTCAGCACCATGGTGAGATGAAGAACCATCCTCCCTATCAGCCCCATGCTGAGAAGCTGCAGAATTACTACAGCTGTCTTCTGAGCCCTCTTGACTACCATCCATGCTCTCTGGGATAGTAGTGAGGGAATAAGGAGATGGATTTTCATGGACATTAACATAAAAGTTATCTCCTTTTTCTTTCTCAGAATCTGGAATCTCATAGATATTGGTATTGCCAGCATTTTGATAAACACTGGTTAAGGCCTGATCTTCCATGGCTGCTGGCTGGTGAGTTTTGCCTGCCTTCTGGTATCTTAGAAGACTTCACAGTTAAAGCAAGATGTTGGCAGGCCAATGCTCTTTAGAAGGAAGCAGTCTGTGGTGTTCTTTCTGAGTGCTCTGCTACACATGGCAGAGCTCCAATAATCATTTACCCAGAGCTTTAAATCAACAACTACACTTCCACTGAAATAAAAGATAGGGCCATCTCACTTTAACCCCTTTGTCAATCTGACTCCTGACAACTGTATTTTAGGAGCTGTAATCACTTTTTGTCCTTCCAGATGCAGCCTGGCCAAGTGTACTGAAAAACAGCTGAAGCACCTATCTATACATTTTCTGCATCTGGATGATTTATATTATTAACAGAACTCTTAAAATCCAATTATATTTAACCTTCTGGGTTTCAGCCAAAAGGAAAAATAAAGGTGTTTTTCTCCTAACCTCTCCTTGCAACCTCCTGAGAGGTAACTGCCACAGCCAGGTTAGATGTCTAAAAGAAATACAAAAGAGAAATAACAGTCAGGGAAAGACTCAGAGTTTCACGTGGTAGAGTTGCACATGCTACCTGTCTGAGATTTATGATTGCAGTTTTATGTCATTATTCTTAGACTGAACATTTTATACCACTAATAAAGTAAAGTATCAAAAGCGAACCAATACTTCAGCGTATGAAATTAGAACTCAGGTTCTAAGGCTTCTAGAAAACCCCTGAGGTGCAAAAATCATAGTCACAATCATGTTTAATCACTCTAACAGTGAGGAAAAACACTACAGCAGAATTTCAGTTCCCTCCATGGAACCTGCAACACACTGCAAAGATGCAGCTAAGCATCAGAGATCAGTCAGACCTCTCAGCTCATGAGTACATTTCTGTCCTCATACAACTAAATGACTTCAAAGATTTGTAACCTATATCGAAGTCTAATTTCAACTATTACTACCCACAAATTCCTGCCTGGCACAAGTGATCCATCAGCAAGCAGAATGAAGCCCACGTTCTCTTTATATTTTCTGTCTGTAATTCAGCCACAGTTCCCCACGTGGAAATCCTAAACAAGAGGTTCTGAAAGATGTGCTGTCTGATCTGTATTGCAGACTTCTAACACTCAAGACCAGCTCTTAGGCTAACAAAAAGACTGATTGAAAATAATAAATTTAAATTACTAAAGCTCAAGAAACTTGCCCAGGGAAGTTGTACTTTAACATCCCTGAAGTGTCCACAGCCAGGTTGGATGGTACCTGGAGCAACCGGGTCTAATGGGAGGTGTCCCTGTCCATGCCAGGGGATTGGAACTAGATGATCTTTATGGTCCCTTCCAACCCAAACCATGCTATGATTCTATGGAACTTGGGAAAACCAATGAGACAACTAGAAGCTTTTATTACTTTAATCTTTTTATTAGTATTAAATTGATGGGAATATAAAATTCTGTCCTTAGTCACTCCGCCGGCAAATAACTTGAGGAAGAAAAGAGAACACACACAGGTTCATGACAAAGAGCAAAGTTCAGTTGCACAGTATTAAGTCAAATGATTGCTTTTTTCCTTCCATGAAGACATTAGCAGGATGCAGCAGCACCTGCTGGAGGGTTTCAAAAATCACAGGTAAAATAAAGAATGAGAGCAGACCGTATGAGTATTATTTAAAAACAAATAAATAAATACAGTTCATGTGGATTTAATCAGTCAGAAAATTATTTACCCAGGTTCTTTCTTCATCTGCCACTCTCCAAGAGCTGAGAAAAGTACCATTCTGCTCCAAGATTCAGACTTCACTCTTGTGACAGTGATAAAGCCGCAGAGTAAACTTTGTAGCTCTTAAGAATTTATCCAAGTGAAAATCAGGTTCATCTCAAATCACATTCTAGGAACTCATGCCTGGTTTACAACCCCTCTACTTCCTCTTCAGGGAAGACAAATAATTCTTGTGCCATGATTCAGAAGTTATGTGTTAAAACTGAGGTGCCCACATTGTTACCTGGGACACTGGTGTTCTGAACTGCTCCTCTCCCTCCCTATTCCCCAACTAAAAATGCTCTGCTCCTGCAAAGGAATAGGGCATAGCAGTTGTTTGCAGGTATGTCCCATGAAATGGGACTTATTTCTGGCAGAGAAAGGGAGGAAAGAGGTTGAATGATGCAGGAGAGCAGAAAAAGCTCTCAGCACCACTATGTCCTCCCTTCTCCATTGCCAAAAAAGTCCCTTCGAGCATCAACCCCAGCTCCAGAGCCACCAAAATGGAAGATTAGAAAAAGAGAGACCAGACATGTTGTGCATTGCCCAAATTCCTCAGCTCACAAACCTAGAAGGTGATAAATTAATGTGGTAGTTAGTAATAGTAACACCCTGCTAGTTCTGTAATTCAAATTGTGTCACCATTGCACCTGTACCCTTGAGCCATCTGGTAACACTGGTTACTTGCTTTGCAGGTATACAAACCTTAAGCACCAAAATTCATGTATGGGCAAAGAAGGTGAGCAACACAACTGATTTTCAAGATTTATTTTTTACTTCATGACTGAATTTCCACTTACACTCTAACCTTATTCTTTTGAAATGAAGACATACAATTAACAGGATTGGAACTCCACTTGGTATACATCAGACACAAGTTACAGTCCACCAGTAAGACCTCTCGAGTCTCATTTTTAGTGGCTTTGTTTTATATTAAGTTTAGCTGTTTGATGCTCAGCATTTTGATTAAGCTAATCATCCTTTCCACAGCTGAATGGACAGCAATGGGCATCTCAGAGGATGTAATCAAAGAGGTGGAAAGAATCATGTCAGAAGGAGATTAAGTATATTCTGCAGATGGTCTTTGTTAGTACTGCAATATTCACTCACCCAAGCTCCCTAAAACAGGTGTTGTTTTAGAGAGCAAGGTTGGAACTCATCTACAATTAGAAGCCTACAAATAGACATCTGAAGTCATGCAGAGCTCAGTTCAGCAGCTCAAACACACACAGACAGTTGTTGGTATTTAAGTTGTTTACTTAGACCAAACTTGATTTTACGTGATGGACAGCAAACACATTAAGGACCCTGACAGAATTGAATGCTAAAGTCAGCCCACTGAAGCTACTACTGAATGTTTATCTGTTCACCCTGTAGCCCTAAAAGAAAATAAGCACCTCCAGCCTTTGTTTAAAATGTCAAGCAGAAGACCAGGTTCTAAAAAAATTCCTGCATTGCCGGAGTCAGTTCACCCTCACCTCCAGAGAGGAAGAGTGGAAAGAAAGAAGAGTAGCAAGAATGTCAGACAGATAAATAGCATACTTCATAGCTCTGAGATTAATAATTAAAGGCAAAAATCTCTATTACACTATTTAATTCTGATTCTAATACAACAAGATATTTACCTGGGTATCCCTCTAATAAAGCAAATAAATTTCCTGTCTCCTAGGCACTGGAAACTTCAATTCATCCATCAAGGCCACAAGTTGTTTCAGCAGTTAATAGCCCTGTTTAGAAGTAGCAACCTGTTTCTATTAGAATTTCTCAGGAGGTCATTTCCAGTTGGTTATTGCTATGATTTGAGTACTGTAATTACAATAGTCCTTCAGTTTTATTTGCTCTCCATGAAGGCACTTGCACAGTTCAAGCAAAGAGCCTGTAAATCTTTTCTTCATAACCTAAACAAATGGAGGTTTTTCAATTGCTGCCTCTAAAGTATCTTTTTCCAGCCACAACAGAAGCAAGAAAAATGAATATTTAAAAAAGAGCACTCATAGTTCTTGGAAACTGAATGATGTTTATTATGCCAGTAGAAGCTGAGGAATCTTAGCAACCCCTAGGGTCAGGCCCTTTCTTTGGTATGAAGATGAAAACATTCACAGCCATTCAGGATGTTGGTTTTACAAAAATAATTTATTTTTTTTTAAAGCTCAAGCATTTCCAAAGCTCTGCAACATGTAGTTCAAGCACATTATCAAAACTTACACTGTGGACTCTGGGAGAAAGACTGTTCATGGTTTATAGACATATTGTAAGGGAGTTGCCATAAAATCATACCACTTTGTTTTCACTTCTGACTGCACTAAATACCTGGATAAAATCAACTGCACACAGACTTTTTTGCATCATTTCCAGCCTCAGCTTTTACTGACATGATTAGCAGCACCTCATCTCTTCACAGTTTATAAGCAGTAATGCTTTTTTCACTGCCAATCTTGCACTAAAGGACATGAGGAAGAAATCTTTATCCTGCACTCAGATCTTTTTCAGATTTTTTATAGGAATGAGACTCAAGTTCCACCTACCAGTTATTCCTACAGCCACTAACACTCACAGACCCACATAATAGGCACAGAGGGTGAAAAACAGCACTCCAGAGGTCTGAGGGTCTGCAGCTCCCCGCAATTTTTTCAAAATGGGAACAAATTTGTTGAGAAGGAGGAACAAGATTTCCATATGGCCCTGTCCTGCTCCAGCCTGTGGATGGTCACCTTTGGACACCCAAGATCACTGGAACCATGGTGCTGTGAAATGTTCCCTTAAGAAGGACCAGAAGTTACATAAATCTGCTGACAATTCTGTCCATGTTGTATGTGTGCAGGTGGAATTAGTTCCTCTTCTGAAACACATGCTTCAGCTCAGTCCCAGATTAACTGCTGACATGTGCAGCTACAAAAACTTCTGCATTCTGTTTCATAGAATGATTAATGTTGGAAAAGACCTCTAAGATCATCAAGCTCAACCATTGACCCAACACCACCACCAAGTGAACCATGTCCTGAAGTGAGCACATTTTTTGAATAACCCCAGGGATGATGTCCCTGGGCAGCCTGTTCCAATGCTTTACCACTCTTTCAGTAAAGAAAGTTTTTCTAATATCCAATCTGAACCTTCCCTGGTGTAACTTGAGGCCATTTCTTCTCCTCCTATCACCAGTTACATAGGAGAAGAGACTGACTCCCACCTCACCACAATCTCCTTTCAGGTAGTTGTGTAGAGCAATAAGGTTTCTACTCAGCCTCCTCTTCTTCACACTAAAGCATCCCAATTCTCTCAGCCTTTCCAGACTTGTGCTCCTGACCCTTCACCAGCTTTGTTGCTCTTCTCTGGACATACTCCAGCACCTCAATCTTAGTGTAGTGAGAAGCCCAAAATCAAACACAGTATTCAAGATGCAAGATATTGTTAAGAAAAAAAAAATACACACAGAAAAAACAATTCAGAGGAGAGTGGTTTGGTAGAAGACTTTGTCATTACCCCGTTTCACACAGGAGTCAGCATCCAGATGTTCATCAGAAACCCATTTGTTGCTCAGCTCACTCTGACCTGGATTCTGCAGTCCTGAGGGGATGGCTCATGAATTCAGGACCTCACTGTAGGAAAGGTAGCTCACCTTTACCCAGACTTTGCTTTGCTACTGACATTACATAAAAGGCATATTTAAAGGCAACACATCAGTAAATTTGACTGCATCAGACAGACACTTCTGCACCGGGAACTGGACAAATATAGAAATTAACTAGACAAATACAGAATTTTTTTTTTTCATGGGACATTCATTGTTCATATTATCAACAGCTTTTAGTTGTTACAAGTAGTAGGAGTAGTCATTGTCAACAGACGTTTGAAAACCTGCTTTACCTGCTGCAGGGCCTGGACAGTCATCCCTGATTTGGCTGTTTCAAAGCCCTTTATTTGTGGTCTTCCAGCTCCTTTAATCAAATTTCATTTGGTTTGCTCTCCAATTCCATGGCTGGAAACTCCATTAGGATACCTGAGAGCCTAGGAAATACTGACTTTTTATTTGACCAACTGCTCCAAGGAAACCATTTTTTGTTTGCCTTTAAAATCTCACATCACTTCAACATCCTTGTTTACCTCTGAAACTAAGCACCCTTAGAAAGCCCAGCAACCCAACTTCAAGCTTGGGTACAGTGTAGTAATAATATAAAAATAAATAATATTAAAAAATAAAGCAGATACAGACACCACACTCTTCTGTATCACCTTTAGGGATTTCTCTCCATAGGCAGTTTAACCATTAAGTGCCCACTTTGTTTACAGCCTCCATATTCAACCTAAACTTCAGATTAACTGGGCACCAGAAGTTTTAATCTAACTCATTTGAAGAGCTGTTTGTCACCTAGCCCTTTTGCAAGTTTATGAAATGTCTTCCTATTTTTCTTCATCTCAATTAGGTGAAAATCCATCAAAACACAGAAATTTATGGGATAAAAAAACTACTTGACAAAAATTATCAGAGAATTCTGTCACATGGATAAAAATGAGAAGAAATGGAAATACACAGGAAAATGTTTCTCTTTCAGTATGCAGTTATTTTAACTCTAAGTAATGAAAAAGCCCTTTTTCTTAAGAAAGTACTTGACAAGTGTAAGAACTATTCATGCACAACACCAAGTTTTAATCCAAATAAATCAGGAGTAGCTTCTCCTTCACAACACTGCCAGTAAAAGGATACGGCTTCCCATCTAGAATGTATTATATTATTTATATATATTTATAGAATTTATATATTATTATTTATTATACCTAGCAGAACACAGAGAATATTCTGAGGTTGCCTACCCTTTACATCCTCTCATTTACTAAATTCCACTGACGCAAACAAATGCATTTAACAGTTTTAGAGGTGAAAATGCTCAGTTCTACTACAGCAGTAAATTTGTCCAGCTTGGCAGCGTTTAGTAGGGCTTAGTGCTTAGAACAATTGCAGTCTACACAGAAAACTGTGGGGTGAAATACAACACAGAGATTAAGGAATGGGAAATACCTTGGTAGTTCCCAATTTTACTTCTCTCAATGTAAGGATACCTGTAATTCTGCAATTCACTTATTTCTTGTAGACATACACTGTAAACAGAACCAAGAGCTGTATTAAATCCATGACACATGTTGACTAGCCCAGTTCCAAGTCCAGAGTTGGTATGGTATGGTGCCTTTAGAATGTGTCAAACTGGACACATTGCATTAGGCTGGGCTCATTAATAGATGAATACTGGGAATAGGTTTCAAAGCACACCAGCAAGGGTAAATAAGAAATTACTCACACCTTTTAGACATGAGTAGCTAAGCAAGTATGTTGCCAAACTAGATTAGCAAAAGAGCCTTGGTGCTTAAAAATGGTCTGCATCTCTGTATAAAGTTTGTAAGGAGGCCTCAATCCTCATTTGATGAAACTGGCTAAAAGACTGCACCTGTTAGATATTCCCTTGACTTCCAGTTCACTCTGTACAACAAATATTTTGAAGAAAATACAATGAAGGAATTCACACCAGACACTTCCCTCCGCCACGTGATCAACTGCCACGTGCATATTTACAAAGCTGAATTAGCTGTGAACTTGACATATAACTAGCTGCAAGAAGTCTTACCTTGTTCACCTGGAAATCCTTTTTTTTCCTCTTTTAAAATGCTATGCTTTGCCACACCTGCAACGTTCCACAAATCAAGGTGAATCAGAGGCAGGTCACTTCATTCAGCCTTTGTACCACATCTAAACTCACCAGAAAGAAGCAAGCTCAAATCTATGCCACATTCAGAATAAACACACTAGCAGGATACACTGAATAAAATTCAGATCCTCTACCTGTCAGTCATGAAGCTAGACATCTTTTTTCTGAGTTTTTTATGATAAAATTAAAAAGGGATTGATGACTTCTGCTCTCTGCTATTAAAAGACACTTGATTTCTCTGTTTGCACTGAGCTGATTTTATTGTTATTCAGCACCAGTAACTTAACAGGTTTTGCAGAACTACTAATCCCTTCTCATAATAAAAAGGAAAACCAAGGGAATGTAAACTATTTGCCTTAATATGTAAAGCAAACTTACACCAGGACCTAAAACAGACCTCAACCCATCATACCACACACTGCATTCCTAAAAGCAGCACTGGCATTCAGAGCACTCACATTTAACACCACACACCATGTCCTGCATGTATTCGAAGTTACAGGGTAAACCAATGCTGGCACATCAGAGCACAAAAATGTCATACTCAGGGAAAACCAAGAACCGCCTCAATCCCCCTCTCCTCAGCTCCCCGCAGCCTTCCCACCCTCCATCTCTGCTCCTCTCAGCCCCCTGGCAGCTCTTCTTCACCTCCCCTCATCTCTCCTCTGGCTCTGCTCCCCTCAGTCATGGAATCACAGAACCATGGGGCTGGAAGAGACCTCTGGAGATCACCCAGTCCAACCCCTCTGTCAAAGCAGGATCACCTAGGAGGGGTGGCACAGAAATGAGTCCAGACAGATTTTAAAAGTTTCCAGAGAAGGAGACTCCACAATCTCTCTGGAGAACCCGTTCCAGTGCTGTCACCCTTATATTAAAGAAGTTTTTCCTCATAATTGAGATGGAATTTTCTTTGTTCCAGTTTACATCCATTGTTCCTTGTCCTATCACAAGGCACCACTGAAAAGAGACTGTCCCCTTCTTATTGACACCTGCCCTTCAAATAAACATTAAGATCCCCTCTCAGTCTTCTTTTCTCCAGACTAAACAGCCCCAGAACTCTCAGCCTTTCCTCATAAGACAGATATTCCAGTCCCCTGATGATCCTTGTAGCCCTCCATTTGACTCTCTTTGGTATATCCCTGTCCCTCTTCAACTGGGGAGCCCAGAACTGGACACAATGGTCTCACAGAACAGAGGGGGAAGAGAACTGCCCTCGACCTGCTGAACCCCAGGATACCATTGGCATTCTTGGCCACAAGAGCACATTGCTGCCCCATGGATCACTTACTGCCCAAGGTCCTTCCCCATGGAACTGCTTTCCAGCAGGTCACCCCCTGACCCATACTGGTCCATGGTGTTACTCCTCCCCTGGTGCTGGACTCTAGACTTATTCTTGTTGAACCTAATGTGAGTGATGAAGAGAGGGAGAGGGAGAAAAGAAGACTGAGAGGGGATNCCCCGCCCGCCGCCACCCGTCCCGCTGCCCGCCGCCGTTCCCCTCTGACCCCACCGCGAGGCCCCGCTCCGGCGCGGCTCTGGAGGTGACCGACTGCGGCGGGGGGGAAGCCGGGGGATCCGGGAGCGGATGAGGGGGGAGCGGGCACAGCGCCTGCGCACTCCCCCCACAAACACACACACACACTTCACACTTCCCCTTCTCCCTCGGTTTTCCTCTGAGGGGAAGAAAGTGCGGGTCGGCTGCGGGGGGATGGCCGGAGCCACCCGGAGGAGGCCGGGCTGATCGCTGAGCCAAGCCCCGGCAGTGCTGCGGGTGCTCCGGGTGCGGGGTGAGGGCGGCGGGGCCCTCAGAGCTCCGCGGGGGCCGGCCCTGGGCAGCGGGAGAGGCGGTGAGGAGAAGGGCGCATCTTGCTGTAAGCTTTCCCGGTCACGATAACTCATTTTTTAACTGAACTGAGCAACTGCGAAACTCGAAAATGGGGTTAAAAGGTGGAAGGGTTCAGGGGCAGATAGCTGTGATGCTGATGGGAGTTTGTGGGACAAGTGCTCGCCACCTTTGGAGTATTTCTGAGGTAAATATTGAGGTCTTAATTCGTAATGCGCTTTGGAAAACTCTGGTCCTGCTATTAAAAGACCTGACAAGATGAAAGGTGATTCTCAGCTCTGCTGCTCGTCACATTTCTTCATTTAAAGAGGCGGTGTGTGTGTTACAAGCCCTCTGTACAAGGGGATGCCTTATTGTTGGTTTTAACGATCCTTTCTTCAGACTTCTGAAGAAAATTTAACTGGGGGTTACAGGAGGGATGATTTTGCCATGCTTTGAATTGCTCTCACTGCTAACGCTGTGGCTAGCAATAAAGCTGCTTCCACTTATGAAATAATGCACTCACAGTTTTAAAGAGTTTAGGGGTGAGGGCTGAGATAGAGCAGATAATGGTACTACAGTTAGGAAGTTCCTCCTAGAATCACCCAGTTTGTGCAAATGAGATAAATGAGAAATTTGCTGGAGTGGGGCTCTGGAGAAGTAAATATGCTAACAATACTCTAGAAGTTTTAGTGAAACCTGGATCTTCACTTCCTCTCTATAATGGTTTACAGAATAATTCTGAACCTTCTTGAACAAAGTGCTCCTGTCACATGTAATAAGTTTAGGGGGGGGCAAAAGGGATTACACATCATACTTGGCATTCATAATAGCCATGAATTTCTTGGTGAGAAATACTTGCCTCATAGCTAAGGTTACTAATGATTTTTAAATTGTTTTGAGGAAGAGAGGCAGTATGTAAAGCACAGGTTTAGATACTGGGGGTTGTACAGCAGCTTAGAAGGAAAACAAGTTACTCCCAAGAGTTCCAGGTGTAGAGTAAGCAATGAATGTTGAGAGACTCAAAAGTCTTGCAGCAACTCAAGAGGGTGGAAACTGTGGAAAAGAAAAGGTAGGATGAAAAACGTTTATAATTACAGTAGGAAACAAACTTCTGGTCTGAGCAGTGATGTGTAAGCAGAATTTAGAGCTGCAGAGGACTCTTAATTGTGGACCTGGAATTGTTTTTGTGCCTGTGCTTGAATATCAGGAAGAATGCTGATTGTCTGTTTTGGCATGTAGAGTTGTAATAAGACACATGGAGTTATGGAAGAATTGCTTAAAAGAGAGAAAACAATTCTGCCTTTCATTTAGTCTGGAATGAAAAAAAATAATAATTTCATTGCTCATTTGTTTTAATATATGAAAAAAAATGATAATATATGAGAAGCTTCTGAATTCAGTAGGGAAATATACTGTTGACTGCAGTGGTTGATTAGACTGCTTCTGTTGCAGTTAACCTCTGTAATGAAGACATACATAACATTCAGCTTGTTCAGCTTGTTCCAGTACATTATTCTGTGCTACATACCCTATCTTTTTTAAATTTTTCAGGTGCCTCATTGCCTGCTGGAAGCAATCTGAAGTATCAACAATGAACTCAATGTTAACATTCTTTTTTTCTGGAATGGTTGCCTGTTATAGTCACTCTGCTGGCAATTCAGTATCCAGGCTACTTCTTGTGTCCTTTGATGGCTTCAGGGCTGATTATTTGGAAACCTATAAGCTTCCTCATCTCCAGGAGTTCATTGAGGATGGTGTACTTGTAAAAGAAGTGAAGAACTCTTTTATCACCAAGACTTTCCCAAACCATTATACCATGGTGACAGGTTTATATGAAGAAAGCCATGGCATGGTGGCTAATGACATGTATGATCCAGATGCTAAGAAGAAGTTTTCCCAGTTCAATGATTCAGATCCCTTCTGGTGGAATGAAGCAGTTCCAATTTGGGTAACAAATCAGCAGCAGGGAAATGGAGCAAGTGCTGCTGCAATGTGGCCTGGTACTGATGTGAAAATTAACAATACAGCCCCTCACTTCTTTATGAAATACAACTTTTCAGTGACATTTGAGGAGAGAGTGGAGAAGATTGTTGCATGGCTGAACAGCTCTAATCCCGTGGTCAGTTTTGCTACGTTATACTGGGAAGAACCAGATGCAAGTGGGCACAAGTATGGACCAGATGACACCGAGAAAATGCGCAAAGTTTTAGAGGAAGTGGATAATCATATTGGCTTCCTTACCAAGAAATTGAAGGCTTTAGGTTTATGGGATACTGTTAATGTCATCATTACAAGTGACCACGGAATGGCCCCATGTTCTGCAAACAAGCTGATTATCCTGGATGACTGCATTGGTCGAGATAACTATACTCTGATAGACAAGACTCCAGTTGCTGCAGTGCTGCCAAAACAGAGTATGTTTTGGGGGGTTTATTTGAGTCATATTTTGATAATTAAATTCTGTTTATCTTACTACTAAAAAGTACCCACTGTGATAGGCTGTTCACATCGTTTGCAAAACCAGTGTAGGTATTACACTCACCTTTGAACAATTAGTAACTAAAGACAATTAGTAACTAAAGAATGGGTGCTGGGGTTTGGTAGTCAATGGGACAAGGAGAGTTTCTGGTCAAATTGCTGTGGGTGCTCAAGATGATCCTGGTACAGCTTATGGAGGAAGCAGATGGGCACTTGGTGTGCTTGCTCTCTTGTTGCTCACTTACTCTGTATGGTTATAATTCACAGTGACCATGAAATAAACCCTCATGGTTATTCAGAATGAAAATGTAATTTTCTACATTTCCAAGTAAAAATCTAAACCCAACTTTGATTGTTTACCACTTCAGTTCCTGTGAATTCATACTATGAATTCAATTTATTTATCCCAGAGTAGTTATTAATAGATATATCTTAAATCATGACACTGCTGATCTTGGTTTCCATGACTGTGGCCCAACTGAAGCAATTCTCTCAGAGTTTGCCATCCTTCCCTGCAAGCCCAGAGAGTAAGTTGAATTTTAACTCACAGTTGTGAGATGCCTGATATAAAATATGAGCAAATTGTGAAGTCCACCTCAATACATGTAACATTTCATTAGGGAAGTGAAAAATCTTTTTCTAGCTCCCTATTAAAAATATAGGTTTGAAAAAAGAAAAAAAAAAAATATATCTGAGGTTTAATGACAGCTGATTGCAGTAAATGGGAGGTGATTTCTAGGTGTTTCACACTTTTTCTTTTTCTTGGCAGACAAGAGAGATGTGTATAACTTGCTGAAAAAATGCAACAGTCACATGAAAGTGTATCTCAAAGAAGAAATTCCAGACAGATTTCATTATAGTCATAATAGGAGAATTCAGCCCATAATTCTGGTTGCAGATGAAGGGTGGACTATTGTACAGAACGAGTCACTTTCAAAATGTAAGTGTGTTTTCCTTGGTTTTGCTCTTGGTAGCTTATGTTGCTAAACAGTCTTGTTTTTATTCCAGCTATTTGTCCTAGTTTAGCAAATGAAGTCCTGGCACTATGTCCCTTTAGGGACATTTCAGCACTTTGTGGAACATTGTTATCCTGAGCCTGGAGTGTCTTAATAGATGAGGAAGACATGGAGGATATTCTGTCATCTTCAACTTAATAGCCTGGGGTACACTAACATGAGTTTATAAACTTATAAGTTTTCACCAGAGTGTGGTTTAACTATTTTTTTTTTTTTATATATAAAATACATACCTAGGGGAGCATAAATTAAAGAGTGCATGACACAACATTTAATATTACAGGAAACAAAAGTAAATGGGAGGAAATACTAAAAATAATAGGAGCAAAACAAAAATGGTCAAAGAACCCAGAGTTCTTCCTGTTAGGGGTGTCAACATTATGTTTTAAAGACAGAGAGCAAAACAGATGTCACTTCACACACTGCATTGCTAAGCTCTGCACTCTTCCTTCTAGATGCTGTTAATGTCAAATTGTGTGTGTTTTTGTGTATTTCCAACTGTTTCACAGGCATATGTTTTGGCAGATGAGAGAGTGGTGTGTAACTTGCTGAAAAAATGCAACAGTTACATGAAAGTGTATTTCAAAGAAGTTCCAGACAGATTTTGCTATTGTTATAAGATAATTCAACCCTTATTCTAGTTGTGGCCAAATGCTGCATGTGTGTGTGTGTGTTCAGAAAGTGACTGGACAAATTCTTGGAAGAAGAATCCATCAATACAAATTAAATACAAAAGTACCAACATCTAGGAAGTTTGTGAGCAGCCAGCATCTCAAGGCTGATTGGTATGTCAGTTGGATCCTTCTCAGAAAACCTGCTTTGACTGCTGTCTGAGACAGTATGCTGAGTTGGTGTAAGCTCCCAGTTGGGTTGTTTTCAGTGGCTGACCTTTGGATATTTAAGTCTAAATTTTATAATTATTTGTACAGAAGTACTGCTTATAATGTAAGGTATGTTTGCATTTTGATTTCCTCACAGATTTGTTAGAATTCCCAAATTGACAGCACTTAGCATGGGTGGTCTCTTTCTTGTTTACAGTTAGTTCAATTTCGTGTACCTAAGAACAGTTACTACGGTATATTTAGATTTAACAGTATTTTGTCAGTTTTAAGTGAATCACTTCTCAAAACAATTCCCAGAAGCAGGCAGGGGCTATTGAAGTGTTCATTGTACTTGTTTTCATGGACAAAGTGATACAATAGGCCAGTCCCCGATGTCATGACCTGGATTAGGCAACCCAGGGAGATCCAGACTGGACCCATTTGCTTTTAAACTTCTCAGAGAGGAACCTTGGTGTGGCTGGATCCAACCTTAGCCTCAGACCTGGCCCTCCCTGGGAGATTGTTTGAAATGTTTTGGTTTGAGGAAATGCTTGAGTGCCAGATAGCCCTTGAGTGGATTAAGGTGAAAGAACACTCAAGGTCTGCATTTGAATATTAGCTTTAATTAGAACAATAAAAGAACTACTGATACTTTATTATTATATACACTCATGCTGATAATTGGTTTATAAAAGTCACAGCACATGTATGTTCAAGCTGCACAATCTGAAAAAAATTATGGTGAGTCTTGTTTTCCTTAATGATTTTAGGAAGGTAAAGAGAGGGGAAGGGGGGGGGAGGTGGAAGAACAGGAAAAGTAAAGTTAGAGAAAGGGGTGGATAACAGAAAATCACCAGTCCTGGATCCAGTGTTGGGCCAGCCAACAGTGTAGGGTTGGGGTCAGTGAAGCTCTTGAAGCCTGCCAGCACAGCTCCTCCTTTTATAGGTGTTTCCTTTAGGCAGTTGTTTAGCAAAGATGAGCAACCACGGTTGAGATATATCATGATTGAGTGGATCTTCTCCTGTCATTACCTCTGTCACTGTCACTCTGTCTGTCATTGTCTCCATATGCAGGTGTTATTTCCCTAGGTGCCAGGCAGTCCTTTGTCCTTTTGTTTTGTTCAAGGGCTTACAATGGTGTTTGGTCACATTTCCCACAATAGCTGCTGAGGGCTGTTCCCTCACCAGTACCTACACTGCTCCTAGCAATGTTAGCACACACCAACCCGCCTGCTTCAGGGGTGGAGGGCAGGAAACTTACTGGAGAGGGACAACAAATGAGCAAGATGTGGTGCAGTCGTGTCAGTGGTAGCAAACATGATGGTAGGAAGCATCAAAAAGGCATACTGAAGGTGCAGTAAAGGGGTGACTGTGACCTAATCAATAGGAATCATGAAATTTCACATCAAAAAGTTCAATGGAGAAGCTGAGGAGACAGTTCTGGGGGAGATGCTTAGACTGTTACTGAGAAATGAACTCAGAACTCAAATATAGTCACTCATATACTCTGCTGTGTGTGGTAGGAGAAATTTTTGGCATCTTAGATTTTTTTCAGGCATGTTATTAGGAAATTTGACAGTGCCTGCTTTTTAGTTGCTTATATTCCACTAAAAACTGGAGTTGAGTATTCCTTAAAAACCTACCAGTTGTCAAAGTACTCGTGACCCTGTAGTCACAAATGTTTTGTTGTATGCCTGTAACAGGCATAGTGATCCTTTGTTTTTTGGTTTTGGTTATTTGGGTATCCCTTCACCTAAAATACCTGATCTGATAAGCATGATTTGAGGGCACTTAATATGCTTTAACTAAACACTTTGAGGGCTTTTAAGAAGCAATGCTGCTTTGTGAGGGGGGGAGATGTCTTTCCAAAATCTGAGAAGCACAAATCTCTATTCTGGCTACTGACTTGTGGAATAGCAACGTTCATTTCAGCTTTTGCATGAGTGAGTGGAAAGGGGAAAACTGAAAATGATAACCACAAGGAAAAGAGATAATGGGCAGGGTTGGGGAGAACCATGGCTGACGACCAGTATGGGAAAAGACTTCTGGAGCCTTGGGAAGAAGGAAGGAAGGAACTCTGGGTTCCTTTGGTGTTTGATCCAAGAGTTTCTTTTATGTTCTGCATTAGTCTGTGGTACAAAATAAATGCCCTTTGAGGCTGGGGGAGAGAGAGGGAGGGGAATACTCAAAATGCAAACAAAAACTGTGATGCTAACTCTGAACTTTTCATTTCTCCAGTAGGTGACCATGGCTATGACAATGCTCTCCCAAGCATGCATCCATTCCTGGCTGCCCGAGGGCCTGCTTTTCATCAGGGTTACAGGCAGAGCACGATGAACAACGTTGATATTTACCCCATGATGTGCCACATCCTGGGACTGACACCACAGCCACACAATGGCACTTTCAGTAACACCAAGTGCCTGCTCGCTGACCAGTGGTGCATAAATCTTCCTGAAGCTATTGGGATAGTTCTTGGGGCTTTTGCAATCCTGACTACTTTCACCTGCATTATAATCATCTCCAAGAAGAAAATAGCTCCCCCGCGGCCCTTTTCCCGACTTCAGTTACAGTCTGATGATGATGATCCTTTAATTGGATAGCCTGGAGGAAGCCTGGGTTGCTAAATAGGGATTTCAGGAAGAGTTTGAACTTGCACTGGATGGCCTTTTTCATGCACTTTAATGGGATCTGTATAAAATACTGTACAGTCAGATTTTGCTAACTTGTTTCTGTGTGCTCCCTGACTAGTAGTCCTCTAAGTATATTTTCAGAACAATATGGTGAAGGGGTGGCTTTCTAATGGAAGAGTTGCTTAACAATGTGAGGATACTTAGCTTCTTATTCAAGTTTCTGAACACTTTTCAAGATGAAATTCCAGAGTATGAACTAGCCAGTGTAGACTAAGTTAATTTTAACATTTGTAAATGAGAGATTTTTTTTTTTTTTTTAATTATTAAATTAAATGAATGTTGACTGCTTTTAGTGTTCTTGTACCTGTATTGGAAAAAAAAGATGTTTTTTTGAGAGTTACAAGTTAGTCCTGTTTGGATAGTGTATTCTGATTTGTTCAATTTGGGCTTAGAGGGTATAGAGATGATCCAATACTTCTGTTTCCATCCTAAGCCAGCAATATGGCAGAGAACAGAAGTCATCAAGGAAAGAATTGGTGCATATCACTTCTGTTTTGAAGTGATACAAAGTACAGAGTTGAGCAGTTCCAACACCAGACAGATGGCTCTGACTTTTCTAGACACAGGCTCATGGATGACTTAGTTTTGCAGTTATTGCCCCCAGATAATTGGATGGTACTTCTTGCTTGTCTCAAGGATGTAGGTTTAATCTGAGAGGCCTTGGATTAATCAGTTTAATGGGCTGTAATAGTAAAATTACTTCTAAACTCTGTGGAAGGTTTTTCAGGTGTAAACTTTGTTGAAGGTGTTTTTGTAATAAAGGTGGTTCTGCCCTGTGTACTAGCTGATCATTATCTTTTGAAGGCTGTTATGTGCTAAAAAGCAACAACTGAACATTTTAACATGTATTCATCAAGCAAGGATTCCAAACTCTTATTTTAAACCTTGGAAATTTAAAGGAAAAAATTAATTTATTTTTTGAGATATGTTATCTGTTGTGTCTAAATTGTATAGATGTGAAGTTCTGGTGAAGACCAGAGCTAATGGTTCTCTTGATTGAAACTTCTGAGTCCTTGTTAGTGGTCAGGTCTAGTAACTTGTCACAGAAAAATATTTTTGATTTAGAAAGCCCTTAATGGCACTGTCTTTCAGTGAGGAAAGAATGTGAAGTTAAATTGTTAATGCTAAAAAAAGAACTACCATTGCCAAGTCCTTTTCCTACAAGTTTAATGGTTTTAACAACTGGTAATTTGAAGTGAGAGAGCTGAACTACCTGGTAGCATGCAATGTCATTTTTTTGTTCACAAGGTCAGACTCAATAAATACAATTTCAATTTCATGCCTTTTGATCCAATTGGAAGTATGAACTTCAGAAGGAAGGCAGGGCTACTTTTAACTGCCCACTGAAAAAAACACACTTGAGTTTTAAAAATGATAAGGAAGTTTTACTAAATGGTATCTTCCTCTCCAAGGATTCTGTTGTACTAATTAAAAACACAATACAAAAACCTAACCTGTTCTGCCTTTTTTCACCCTTCTTGAACTACAGCTTACTCCCTACAGCTTTAGTCTGGGTTAAGCTGAACTTGAAAGAGTCTCAGACCCCTTGGAAGATGTGTGCTGTTACTGACAGTGTACTGGAGTTTAGACTCTTGATAAAACAGTGATAACAGAACTGAACCCAGAAGTCACTTTGTCAACCTGCGGAAAGAATTAATTAATTACATTTAATAAGAGGTCAAGTTAATGAGTAACTATGGAGTGAATGTTTTGCAGGGTAGAACCCAGGCTTAGAGAGGCTGGAAAATGGAGGATGCTTGAATTCCTACACTGGAGAGAGGTGTTAGGTGCTTGTCATGTTGCTAATACAGGCTGCCACCCTCGGGGGGTGGGGGACTTGCTGGGAGGTGCTGTGCATCATCTATTTATGGAAAGGCTTGACTCATGGGAGTTATCTTTATCTTTCTTGCTAATACCAAACTGTACTGTACCTGTGAGGGTTTTTTTTTCTAGATGCTAAAAGTGACAAGCACAGTATGTGCTCCACTCTGTTCTTCCCTTCCTCCTCCTCCCTCCCCAACAGCTTTGTGACTGATGTGCTTTCAGTACCTCTGCATCTGCTGTCATCACCCAGGCTTTGAGGTTACCACCAAGGTTTTACTTCACAGAAATGTGAATGTTGACAATCACAATGGCCGCACTCTGAAATACATTGTTACAGAGGGGGAAATGGAGGTCTAAATGCCTTCTTCTAGCTCTAGGTAGCCCCTTTTGAACAGACTTGCCACAGGCAACTGAGCTGTTATAAAACCAGAAAGTGAGTGGCACTTTGTACCACAAGTACCCTCCACTCCTCCCATGGGTGACTGCTGTGACTAAGCAGTGCTTTTGTAGGAAAAGTGTGAAAAAAAGAAGTTGAAGTATTAATCAAGGAATACAATCAAGGAATGCAAGATGCATTGCTAATAATTTTCAATTCCAAAGCTGTGGCATGGTCTGTAGGAGTGCTGGGTGTTCTTCCTGGCACAATTAATTGTTCACTGCTGGCAGGGAGGGTTTCAAAGGAGATCTTGGGTATATCCAGGATTTCATACAGGTCATGTGCAGATCAAAAGAATCTAGAAAAACACCTTTCTCCTTAGAGACAAAGTTGATACGTTTGAAGGTGATTATTTTTTAAATGTGTTAGCACCTTAAACAGGAGGAAATAGTTTCCACCACCTAATTCATATAAACTGTTGCTTGTGAAAGTCAGCAGCTGATTTCCTTTTGAATAGCTAATTCAAAGAAGATGAGAAGCTGTGGCTTCTCCCTTCCTCAAAGCTGTGATAAAGCAGATGATACCCTGCCAGCAGTTTGTGGTAACACTTAAGGACTTGCTAAATACATGCAACTCCACAACGTTCATACAGGGCTTGTCCATTTAGAGGAAGTTCCTAACACTTAAATTAGCATGGAAATTCAGAAGGAAATAGGGGAAGTTTGTAAGGCTATTTGCCAGCAGCAGAGACTGATGTTTCATTCTGCTGACTGATTCCAGGAATCAACTCTCAACCCTGGGTAGAGAAGTCTTAATACATCCACCCCTCTGGGTTTGTGTGCTGCTTGTCCCTTAGCATCAAGGAAACAGTTCCTGAACTGAGCTGATTTCAACTAAGTCCAAACCACTTGTTTCAGGGGAAATTTAACTTGCTATAAATTACAAGGAATGTATTGCCTATGAAAATAAACCAAGACCATCATGTACATCCAAGGATCAGTCCACAGGGAGAGATGTTTGCTTTTGTAGGCATGGCAACACCTTTTATTGCAAAAAACAGTCACAGAGATTTGTGAACTTCTTATGATTCTGCTTAGGATTGCATTAGGGACAGGCTGCCCATTTGCACTGCTGCAGGTACTGCTGATCAACTCACCCTTTCCACTGTCACTGCAACAGGGAGTGTGTGACACCACCTGTCTGCACACTGGACTGGGATATTCCTTAATGCTCTACAGCAGGCAGACCAAAAATACTGTGTAACTTTACACTCAGTCACATTGGACTTGGTGTTAGGTTTACAGTTGGTAAAGACTTAAAGGTCTTTTCCAACCAAAGTGCTTCTATTTATTTGCAACAATTTTTGCAGGCTAACATGCAATAAATGCTTATGTTACCTTCAGTTCAGTACAAATATACTGTTTCTGGGGAGGTATGTAAAGCAGCATAGGCTTAGACAGCATCCATGAGCATTATTTAAGCCAGAAAGATCTGGAAGTCAGCCTGTTACATCTGCATTTTACAAAACACCAGGTCTCAAATGTTTGTCATTCTTCCCAAACACAGCTCAAGACTGTGTTGTTCCTCACTCTGGAAAAGACACTCTGCACAACCCTTCATCTTACAATAGGCATTGTTGTGGTTGGGGGGTTTGTTTTGGGGCTTTTTTTTTTTAGTTTTGGGGTTTTTTGTTTGAGATCTCATTTGTTGTAAACAGCATTATGGCAGCTCTTTACCAAGAACATCTGGAAGACTTTTTTTTTAATAAAAAGCCTGCATAACCCCTGTTTTTAACAGCTGTTGTTCCCATATACACTAGTAAGGTGGGAAACGAGGGCTTTTATGGAAGAACTTTGACCTAAAATTCTTAACTTCCCTCACATTTTCTGTTATTTTTAATAAAGACACGAGGCAGAGCACAAAAAAATCAATGGGATGCACGTGAATTAAGGTCATTCTGCCCCAGCTGTCCCTCCACAATCCAGTTTTTTTTCCAGAAGTGGTTTTAAATGAAGCAAGCATTCAATGCTTTTGATAGCACTTATAGCACTAAGATATATTTCATCTTCAACATTGCCAAGCAGGAAGAAACAAACAAAACATTTGACATCTCAAAATACATTTCACAGGTCAATAATGAGAGACAAAATCATGCAAGCTTCTCAGTTTTCAAGCTTTAAGTCCCAAGTAGTATACAGTGTACTCAAACCCACTTTCCAACAAACTCATTCGTACATCATAAAAAATCTCATTAAACCCAGGAACCCAACCCCATGTCTTCCCCAGCCAAAAAGCTAGTCTGAAAAAAATTTCACAATCACATCAGAGCAGAAGTTGATGTTTTCCTCCAGTGGTGTATTTGTGCTTTCAGTTTCATATAAGCATACACCCAACAAGTTAAAACAGAGTTCAACACTGGCTAGGAAAATATCCTAACAGGAAGCTAGCCAAGAGGCACCTGAAAATACACCTAAGCAACAAGTAAACATGTTTCAACCTGAATTGAAATACCCAAATGCTGAGAAATTCCCTTCAGTTTTCTACAAAGTTTCATCTTGCCCTCCTCAAAGAAGGGCCTTACAGTGCAATACAGAACAATGACATTGAGAAGAATTCTCACGTTTGTGTTCCCAATCTGTTTTTAATCTTACTGTTCCCAAACCTTTTGTTAGGGTAAACCTACAGCTCTTCCCTTATTGCATGCTCAGGCAGGTGAGCCCCAGTCCCAGGATGACAAAACCACTGACCAAATTTGCCCCCTCCTTAAAATCAAGGGTTACTTTGGCTGATGATACAACTACACTTACACAATTAAAAAGTGGGAGTTTAATTAACACCTTCAAGATTACAGTCCAGTTATGTTTACACCTGCCAAAAGCACTGCTATGAAATCACTGCAGTAAGAAGAATTTCCATTCAAGCAGCATGTTCCAAAGTAGGAAATGTGTAACTGAAGCAGCCACAGGTGACTGTAGTACCTCCAATTCTCACTGTTATTCCCTTAGCCATGCCTGTAGATCTTTAAACACACACTACTAGTTCATTTTTAAGTTGAAAATAAGAAAGAAAAGGTGGACTAAATGCATTTATTTGCTATCTGCCATCCACTTCTGGTAGGTAGCTAAGGAATTGATTAGTAACAATTCAGAGGTTCAAGTTTTCTGCTCGGACTTCCTCAGCCTCTCTAGAAACTACTGGGAACACCATTTACTGCTTTTATCTTTCAGGGATCTTTATCTTTCAGGGTTTTTGGTTTGGTTTGGTTTTGCAGCATTCTGCTTTAGTTGGCATCAGCCAATTAAACTTCAGACATACCTACTGCTCAGCTCCACACCAGGAACGTCAGGCACACCTAACCCAGATGTTTTCACAGAATTCTCAGAGCTGGAAGGGACCTCTAGAGATCACCTAGTCCAACTCTCCCACTAAAGCAGGAAAGTGTTTCCTTCAGTGTTTTCTTAAGAAAATGTCAGTGTAGGAAAACAAGAAAGCACACAGGATAGCAACAGCAGAAGTGCAGAGATGAGTCAGATTGATTTACACAAGACCTCATACATACTCCCCCAGATCAGGGGGTGTCCTGCTTGTTTCCTGCCTTCCTAAAGCTACTGTCACCACTGGACTTTGAGCAGATACCTTAAGCTGGAAGATTTCATTGCCTTCCCTATCAGGCTTTCACTGCACCTAGCTGTGATGCCTAAAAATATTCCACATCTGTTTGCAAGACAGCTTAATGCTAAGCAGGTGTCCCTTCCTTCATGGAGGAAGCTGACAGATCCCTTCTGGAGCAGTGAGGACCAGACAGCTCCTGACATGGCACTGCAGAGTCACCACAGAGCCAGCAAGAAACAAGCCCACTTCTGAACTCAACCAAATCTTATTCATTGAGTCTGGAATTAAGCTCAGCAAAATGAGTTTTGCACTTCAGTTTGCTGCAGCTCCTTGCTAGGCCTGTTAGCAACCCCCCCAACAGCAGCATCAGACTGGCACACCACTGGTTTGGCAGTGAGGACATCCAAGGCCAAGGTGTTCCCATCTTTGCCCCCTGCTGAGTGCTGTGGATAAAGCAATAAATTACCCTAACAGAAACTCTCAAAATTCAAATAGTCTGGTGTTTCTTTCTCCGTCAGGCAATGTACTCAGAAGCAAGGTGCAGAGAAATACTAACATCAGGAGGGAAAAAAAAAGTTCAGCTGTTCAACAAGTCTGACAACTTCTCAATTCACACCATTTTTTAAAATAAAAACCTTAGTCAGCTGCTTCTCATCTACCATTAGTGAACTCATAAAAAAACCCCACAATTACAATAGCAAGATAAGCACCACAAAAAAGAATCAGAGCAATATATAGTTTTCTTGACTCAGGATTAATAATTTTCCCTGACACTTTCCTCAGTCTTATACCTTTTGTTGTCATATAAAAGTGTGGTTTGTCAGATTTAAGAGTATTTATGGCTTAAAATTTATACAGCTCTTCCTTAAATTCCATGTATAATCTTATCCATCAAATTCTAAGGTCCACCCAGACATACCAGATAGAATACAGGACAGCAAGGCCAGCTCAGGCCTGAGAAGAGTCTCCAGTAACACATCTGATGTTTCACCCAGTGACACGCTTGAAAGCTCTCTGAAACCAGCTAGTACACATGTGCTTTACTCTGAAAGAACCTCTTGTCACAGAAATACAAAAGACTCCACTTGGAAACATAGGTGTTGTGCTTGTATATGTCTTTAAGATGGCAGCTGCCTGTAATTCCTAGAAGATTTAGTCCAGTGTACAGGAAACAACAGAAAAAGTAAAGACTTACATTTATGTAAAATCATAAAGACCTATATTTACCTAAGGAAAAAATAAATAAATACATCACTTAGTTAAATGCTGATTGCTAAAGGCAATGCCACCTAGATTCATATTTTGGGGCTACAATTTACACAATGTTTAAAGAAATATGCCTAATTCCAAACTTAGACACTTAGCACTGCATGACCTATCTTAATAACGTGGGTTTCAGCAGGATTTGATCAGACAAGCTATCTGTATGCAATGGTAATTCATGCAAATGCTTCCTTGGGTGAGGAAGAAAAACCTTGAGGAAATCTAGCAACATTCAGTGGTTTGTTAGAATCTAAGAGCCTCAAAAAAACCTCTCAAGAAAAAAAAAAGAGGGAGTGGGAAATTAAATCACTGTGTAAGTCAGTGAAGTGCACCTCAGCTGATGTTCTTTCCCTAAAAGTAGCTCAGAATGAGGTATCCAAGATCTATTGTCATTACAAGTCTACATACAAAGACAGTTTTCCAGGTTTACCTAGAATATTTCCAACCCCTGAAAGAGTAAGTGGTTGTAAGGTGAAACAGAAACATGCTCTCTCTCTGCATACCTGGTGTGTGTGTACTCCAGTGTACCCATGGATCAGCATCCATCTCCTTTTACTCCACATATTTATGCTGATCTGCTTCACTTGATTTTTCATTTTTGCATCAGCTTATTTTAAGCATCAATCAGGAAAGAGTACCAAGTGCTATTAACCTTGCAGCAGTGGCTGGGCAGCTTCAGTATGTTGCATGGGCATGGGATTTGCTTGGGTGAGGAGAAAATGCTTAATAAAAACTGCAAGAAAAACCATAACAAGCAAGCTGCCCAGGAAGACTCCTACAACAGCAGCATAAGTGTCTCCTCCAAAGGCTACAGGAACTTCTTGGGCAAGTATATCTTTCACAGCATTGAATGACCCATTGTTTGGCAGTGGGTTAATACCAAGGAGATGGCACAATAAGGGGTACAAGTCTGTAGCATTCATGGCTTCTTTGGCAGCATTCTTTCTGAAAGCAGGCCCAAATGCCAAAAAAATGGGATGCATTTCTGGTAAGCTGTTGTCATATCCGTGATTACCAACTGGAAATAAAAGAGAGATCAAAGGTCAGTATTCTGAAGTTGCAAAACAAGAAATGAATGTTTTCCCAGGATTAGCATAATGCAGAAAAGGAACAGCCACCAATTATTCTTGAACAGGTTTAGAAGCAGCATTTTGATCAACAGCACAAATGTCTCCCAGCAAATGCCAAGTCTCAGAACTACAAACATGCCTTACAAATCAAGTGAAGAGCACTTCTGACCAAGTCTGGGACCATGTTTGGATCCAGATGCATCTACATAACTCTTTGAGAAGTTTAGAAAGCAAGGTGGTCCATTCTGAACCTTGTGACTCAACGGGAGGGTCTCCCTGACAGTTCTGTCTGACTTTTGTCCTTTATGGAGTAAAAAATCAAGTGTGCTCTGCCATCAAATCCTGTGAAACCACTGTAACATCTACTATCAAAATTTGTTAAATCACAGGCTTATACCACTAAACATTACATTCATTATATTCTTCCTCTACTCAACATGTCTAGTTACAACTCTTTTTTTTTTTAAATCTCTCAGAAAGTGCTTGTCAGTTTGCTAGATCTTGCAGGACCTCACTAAAACATGTGAATGATCTTATCTCTGTAAGTTTAATCTTTAGAAACAGTAAGTTCAGTTCCCCTCCTCCTAAGAGTATGGAGCCTCCCATCCTACCAGGGAAAAAACCCAAAACAAAACTATAAATTCTAACTGGCTAACTGACTTAGCTTCAGTTTTCCCTCCAAGTCTTAAAAAAGATGATAAAAAAATTAACAGTTATTGGAAGTGGAAGAGAAAGTACCACATTAAGACTCCAAATAAAAAGACAAAACACTGTAAAGACACAATACTTACGTGGAAAACCATCAGACTTATTAAATACAATTTCCCATCCTTTATCAGCCACTGCTAAAATTGGCTGGATTTTTCTGTTGTGCTTGTAATGTAATCTATCTGGAATCTGCTCCTTTTTATATACAGTCATGTTGGGATGAGCATGGATCAGGGCTTCATATACTTCATCCAGTTTGCCTTCAAATGAACAAGAAAAAAAAAAAGACAAAACTTTAACATACCAATATGTTTGCTCATAAGTAGTTTAAATACAGATGAAAGAAGAGGGTAAATAATTGCACTTCCCCAAAAACTAATTACAGCTGCAAGACACAAAAGCAGCTCTACATTAGTGACACTCAACATACACCTGACACTTCAGCAACCCTTCAATGACTGCAGGCAGGCTTCAGATCTGTTTACAGCAGTATTCTTGCCCATCTATATCACAATAAAAGTGGTGTGAACTTAACTGGCTGGCTGTGATGGGGAAAAAAAACTACAGGGAAAAAACCTGGCAGCTAATCAACTTGCCAACACAGGCTCTCTGTTTATCAGAGGTCCCCATCTGGTTTCAGTTTACTGTTCAGTTTTGAAATCTGATTCATCCACCACCTGATGAAAGGCAAGATATGGAACATTCAGTTGTTATCTATCTAGAACACCAGCCACAGTTGTTATCTATCTAGAGCATCATTCATCCTTAATAACACCATTAGATGATGGTGTTAGAAGATTAGATTATCTTATTTCTCATAAAGACTAATGATATTTGGCAATATTAGTCAATAATAGACCAATTTCCTCACTTTTCCTTTGAGGGAATTAATCCAGGCTTTTTACAGAGCTAGCAAAAAGAACAAGGAAGTGATCCTGCCTTGTTCAAGTCCTACTGGCACCACTGTCAGCTAAAGAATGAAGTCCAGAATGTTTTGAATCTCAAATATTTTCTTCAGAGACTTTTAGTGCTATTAGCTCCTACCTTCTTTTGGCAAAATAGCTACTGCAGGAGAATGGTCAATGACTTCATAGAGCTCTCTGTCCACATACTGATCAAGCTCAATGAGCCTTTCTGAGGAAGACTGGGACATTCCATGATCACTTGTGATGATGACATTTATCACATCCCACAGCTTTGCCTTCTTCAGCTCAGTCATAAGATACCCCAGCTTTCTGTCAATATCACTGATTATCTCTCCCATAAGTACGTTTTCTGGGCCCAGAATATGGCCCATTTCATCAGGCTGTTCCCAGTAGAGGAGGCCAAAGTTTATGGGTTCTTCTGAAGTAAACCACTCCATCAGCCTTGCAACTCTATCTTCAAAGGAAACAGATTCATTGTAGGGCATATAATATGTAGGAAGGACTCCATGTATTTTCACATCTGTTCCAGGCCACATAGCTGCTCCAGTTTTATGTCCTTCCCTCTGGTTCGTTATCCATATTGGGCTGGCTTCTTCCCAGAACTTGGAGTTATGGATGTCCATTTTGTCCAGAGAGAAAGTTGCATTCAGAATAGGATCATACATCTCATTAGCAACTATGCCATGGCTTTCTGCATAGAGCCCAGTCACCATGGTGTAATGGTTAGGATATGTCTTTGTTACAAACACGTTAGTGACCTGTTTGACATGGACACCATTCTCCATGGCATAATGAAAATTGGGAGTTGGGACTTTGTAGATGTAATCCCATCGAAATCCATCAAAAGATACCAGCAGCACTTTGGGCTGGGCTGGCTGAATAAAGAGTGCACTTGGAAGAAAAAGTATAAAAATTGACAGAACTTTGCAGTAAGAGTTCATGGCTATTGTGGAAGGTGTTTGTCCCCTCTTCTGAGGCAATCTGGCACCTGGTGAGCAGAGACAGAAGATTTGTTTCCATTAACCTGTCATAACTTATTTTTAATGAGTACCTAAAATACTCCTTATTTATTTATACAGCTTGCCTTACTCACACTCAGCACTCCAAACATAGGAAGGAGAACTTTTACCTGTCAGGTGATACCTTATATTTGCATCCTCCTTTCAAAGATGGGAAGTGGGACACTACAATTTCTTGAATGAAATGCAGTCTGCAAAGGATCCAAACACCACTGCTCAACCTCTTCCTTTTTTTCTCCTGCTCCCAATACAAAGGAAATTTGCTCTTGAAATTTGATCACTAGAAATTGCGCAGGCAGTGGATGAGAGCAGGAACTACACACTGGAACTGGAAAGCTCTGTGCCTGCACAGCTCTCATCAGGGAGCAGGGGTCAGCTAGAAACCACCCCAGCTTCTCAGCACTGACACTTGATAAGGGACTCATAAATGAATACAAGTTCTAGTGAAGAAACTAGCAAATAAGCTTTGACTTTCAGATACAGCAGTTTCTCCATTAAAAGGTTTTGCTGCTTAACAGGTGTGTCAGATCAAGAGTTAGACAAACAAAAAGCAAGAACAAGTTTCCCAACATTTTATCACTTCTTTAGAGTGGTCATAGCTTCCCTACATAACCAAGCTCTAGTTGATCAACTAATTCTGAAGCTTACTACCAAAGGTCACTTGTGACAGTTTTAGTTTTACCAAAAAAAAAAGAAAAAGAGAAAAAAAGGAAAAAGGAAAATAAAAAAAGAAAAAGAAGAATAATGAAAGAAAAAAAAAGGAAGAAAAAAAAAAAAGAAGAAAAAAGAAAGAAGAAAAAAAAGAAAAAGAACACATAAAGGTCAGCATGAAATTTAAATTCTTCCAACTAACCACTGATGTCTCAAAATGGGTTGGAAAGAGGCAGCTTAAAGATTCAGTGGCACAGTTGTGAGCCACTGGAAATACTGCATTTTTCAAGCAAGCCTCACCTGTCCTTCCCAGTCAAATACCACTGCTGCCTAAGTGCAGGAAGCATGAAGTATGCCACACACAAGAAATAAAATGCAAATCCCACTTATCAGCTGCATGAGATGGTGACCAGTACACACTGTACCCAAAAGTATTTGCTCCCTAGATAAACATCCAGCAATAAATCTGATCACATGACCTCAGGCTATTGACTACTCCAAGCTGTGGCTGGCATTTCTTGTCTAATAGCAGGACATGACACATAATTTCACATTGAACTGGGTTGTACTCCCCTGCCCCAGTTTCTCTCTGCCCTTCCCAAACATGTTCTTGTTCAAAACACAGTTATTTAACAACAACAAGAAAAAAATCCCTGTAAGAACTCTCACACAGCATTTCCCTCTCTATACCTGACCAAGATTTTCATGCTAATATTCCCAATTTCTTGCACAACAGCATGATTTAATCACAGGACCAGATACTGTCCAACCCAACCCTGCATGTGGACTGTGCTGATACTCCACACAGCTCCCCCTTTAGCTTCCCAGCAATCCTCTGGAACCAGCTGCTACTAAAATTCAGCTGGAAAACACTGATTGTGATAAATTAATGTAAATATCCAGAGTACATTAAGACCCTAGTTAATATAAAAAGTTACATTGTAACAAGCATCTGAATACCATTGCAAAGATCACAGAATCATAGAATGGTTTGGGTTGGAAGGGACCTTAAAGATCATCTTAAAGATCCACCTAAAGATCACCCTAAAGATCCAGCCCCCTGCATGGGGAGGAGCATCTCCCACCAGACCAGGTTGCTCAAGGCTCCATCCAACCTGGCCTTGAACACTTCCAGGGAGGGGGCAGCCACAACTTCCTTGGGCATCCTGTTCCAGTGTCTCACCACCTTCAAAATAAAGAATTTCTTCCTAATGTCTAACCTAAATCTCCCTTCTTTAAACCATTACCCCTTGTCCTCACACTACACACCAATGTAAAAAGCCCTCCCCCAGCTTTCTTGTAGGGCCCCTTCAGGTATTAGAAGGTTGCTGTAAGGTCACCTCAGAGCCTCCTCCAGGCTGAACAACCCCAACTTCCTCAGCCTGGCTTCACAGGAGAGGTGCTCCAGCCCTATGATCATTTTTAGATGCTCTCCTCTGGACGTGTTCCAGGAGCTCTGTGTCCTTCTTTTGTTGGGGACTCCAGAACTGGACACGGTGCCCCTGGTGGGGTCTCACAAGAGCAGAGTAAAGAGGGAGAGTCACCTCTCTCAACCATCTTTTCTGCTTCTTTTGGTGCAGCCCAGGACCTGGTTGGCTTTCTGGGCTGGAAGCACACACTGATGGCTCATGTTCAGCTTCTGGTCCACCACCACCTCCAAGTCCTTCTCCTCTGGGCTGTCCACAATCCTTTCTCCTCCCAACCTCTATTCATGCATGGGATTGCCTCAACCCAAGTGCAGAAAAGATGGAATAGGGTTTGTCATTTTGGCAGAACACAAGATATTTTCCATGGGAAACCCTCCCAGTACCACTCCCCCAGCAAAATATCTTATATATGTATATATTTATACTGGAAAATAGCATAGGCACTGCTGACTTACAGGTAGTCAAATGCTACATCAAACTTGCACGTCTTCTTAATGTTAAATTCATACCTAGAATCACTCAGCTTCACACGATGTGGGATTTGTTCCAGCTCAGTCTGAAAGAAAAGAGGGAGAACACACTGTTGTGTCTGTCTGCACCTCAGCTACCAAACTAAGAGCAGTCCATGGCTAAATCCTAAATTGCCCTTTCTCAGAAGTGACAAGCATGAATTTAAGTCCTTCCAAGTGAAATTTCCGAATTTTACGCAGTTGATGTTGTGAATACCATCCTTTAATCGCATACATTTGATATTTAATTAATAGTATTGGGTTTGGGGGTTTTTTTCAAGGCCTTTCTACACTGGTCTTCACCAGCTACAACCTGAGCACCCTTGCTAACCCAGGTCTCTCCAGAATCCCAGAACTGAGAGGAACAGCTCTGGGGGGACAAAGGCATCCGATTGCCCTAGGCAAGGGTCTGTCGCACAGACAGACAGACAGACAGACAGACGCCCAGGGACCTGTTCAGCATCCCCAGGAGCTCGCCATGCAGAGCAGGACAAGGACATTCCCCTCCACAGCAGACTCCCCCCGCGGCTGCCCCCTCTGCCTGTCTTTCACCCGTGCCGAGGAGACCCTCGACTCCCGAATCCACCCTCCCAGGGGACAGAGACCACCCCGACCCCCACGGCACCTCCCACCGAGGCCCATCCAGGCCTAACGAACCCTTCCCCCTAAGCCCCCCAGAACCCTCGGGCTTGGCCGCCCCAGCTCCCACAGCCCCTCCTCACAGGACTTGTGCTGGATCCCTTCACAGCCTCCTCACTCTTCTCTGGACCTGCTCCAGCACCTCAATNCGGGTGAGCCGGGAGTGAGACCTCAGGGGTTTTGCTTTCCCCAGCCCGCCCGTAGGGACCGAATCTCCCCGGAGGAGCCACGATCCGCCGTTACCTGCCCGCCCGCCGGCCCTCAGTGCAGGCGGAGCGACCCGGGCTGAGGCGGAGCTCGCAGGCAATGGCCGCCCCCCTGTCAGTCAGCGCCGGCGCACGGACACGGAGCCGTGAGGGGAAGCGGGAGGGCCCTGAGGGGAGGCGGCCCTGAGGGGAGGCGGCCCTGAGGGGAGGCGGCCCTGAGGGGAGGCGGCTCTAAGGGCTCTTCTCCTGGAAAAGCTGACAGCCCAGGGCTCAGACAGGAGCAATCTGTGCTGGGTTAGGAACTGCTGGAGGCCCCCAGAGAGTGGTGCTGAACGGTGCTGATCCAATTGGTGTCCCCCAGGGATCAGTGCTGGGCCCAGTTCTGTTGTCCTCTGTCTGTCTTCATTAATGATTTAGATGAGGGGATTGAGTCCATCATAAGCAAATTTGCAGATGACGCTAAGTTGGGGGGGAGTGTGGATCAGCTGGAAGGCAGGAGGGCTCTGCAGAGGGACCTGGACAGACTGGAGAGTTGGGCTGATTCCAACGGGATGAGGTTCAACACGGCCAAGTGCCGGGTCCTGCACTTTGGCCACAACAACCCCATGGGGAGCTCCAGGCTGGGCACAGAGTGGCTGGAGAGCAGCCAGACAGAGAGGGACCTGGGGGTTTGGATTGACAGGAAGCTGAACATGAGCCAGCAGTGTGCCCAGGTGGCCAAGAAGGCCAATGGCATCCTGGGCTGTGTCAGGAACAGTGTGGCCAGCAGGTCCAGGGAAGGGATTCTTCCCCTGTGCTCAGCCCTGGTGAGGCCACACCTCGAGTCCTGTGTCCAGTTCTGGGCCCCTCAGTTCAGGAAGGAGATTGAGGTGCTGGAGCAGGTCCAGAGAAGAGTGAGGAGGCTGTGAAGGGATCCAGCACAAGTCCTGTGAGGAAGGGCTGAGGGAGCTGGGGCTGTTCAGCCTGGAGAAGAGGAGGCTCAGGGGAGACCTCATCACTCTCTACAACTCCCTGAAANACTGCCACTGTGGTTACCAGACCATGGCACTGAGTGCCACATCAGTCGCTTTCTAAAAACCTCCAGGGACGGAGAATCCACCACGTCCCTGGGCAGTCCATTCCAATACCTGATCACCCTCTCTGTAAAGAATTTCTTCCTAATATCTCGTGTAAATCTCCCCTCTTTCAGTTTGTTACCATTGCCCTTCATCCTATCACTACAATCTTGAAAAAAACACTCACATCCTAAACTTTATACCCAGAAACTTTGATTTCACTGGAATTAGTACGTGTGGAAACGTGAAAGTACAAGTGATCCCACCCATATTAGGATCAAGTTTGAATTTCCACCTCCCTATGTCAGGTATTTGAACCCCACTTTGTCAGCTCATTCCTGTGTGCCCTGAATAGGGATATTTACACAATTCAGGGATACCCTCTCTCAGTTTCACTGGATATTTCACGGGAATAACCAAATTTGTATTAAATAGCTGGTCAATACCTTAATTTGCTTTCTAAGGAAAATGCAAACAACCCAACCAACAGCTTTTGCCTCAGAGCGACCCTGGGAAACAAAAATGATGTCATGCAACCACTGAAGAAGTGGTGGCAGCTTCTGCATCCCCTGCGAAGCATCACTGGGATGTTGGATGGCACAAAGCAGCCGTGGCTTTTGGAGCTGACAGGAGTTTTCATTGTAACAACATTGCCACCTAGTGCTCCTGTGGTACAGTTCAACCAGGGCCTGGGAAATCCTGTTTTTTCAGCTGCCTAAACAAGTACAAAACAAGCTTGTTGAATTTGTTTTAATGTTTTAGGGGAGTTACCAAGGTGCAGGAAATGCAGTGGTTCTTTTGGGTGATGCCCCTTGGTCAAAGAGCTTGTGAAGATTTTCCAAGAGATGAGGCACTGGCATTGCAGTCTTCCTGAAAGTGTCACCCATCACGTAGAAATCTGTCCACTTTAAAACTAAGAATCAATCCTATACTGGCCATGTATACTCATTATGTTGTAAATAGGGATAAGCATCACCCTCAGGTTGCAATACGTCAAATTGACACAAGAATGTGTTTATTAACAAACATCCTTAATAAACATATTTATAGTCAAGAATGTGTTCATCAGTATGCATGACAACAAATACACTAATAAATATCCTTTCTGTGTTCTTATTCTCCCTTCTCATCATCTAGGGAGCCCCAGGGACTAAGACTGGATGCCAAGTTAACAGCTGGGTGATTCTGGGTGAGGTGAGTCTGAGTGTAACTGCATGGCAAAGCGAGGAAAAGAACCAGGATCTTTATAACCCTGTGTATTAGCCACACGACCACTTCTTTGGGCACAGAGTGGCTGAGAGCAGCCAGGAAGAGAGGGACCTGGGAGTTTGGGTTGAAAGGAAGCTGAACATGAGCCAGCAGTGTGCCCAGGTGGCCAAGAAGGCCAATGGCATCCTGGGATGTGTCAGGAACAGTGTGGCCAGCAGGTCCAGGGAAGGGATTCTTCCCCTGTGCTCAGCCCTGGTGAGGCCACACCTCGAGTCCTGTGTCCAGTTCTGGGCCCCTCAGTTCAGGAAGGAGATTGAGGTGCTGGAGCAGGTCCAGAGAAGAGCAAGGAGGCTGTGAGGGATCCAGCACAAGTCCTGTGAGGAAGGGCTGAGGGAGCTGGGGCTGTTCAGCCTGGAGAAGAGGAGGCTCAGGGGAGACCTCATCACTCTCTACAACTCCCTGAAAGGAGGTTGGAGCCAGGGGGGGGTTGGTCTCTTTTCCCAGGCAGCTCTCAGTAAGACAAGAGGCCATGGGCTTAAGCTCTGCCACGGGAGGTTTAGGTTGGATATTAGGAAAAAATTCTTTACAGAGAGGGTGATCAGGCATTGGAATGGGCTGCCCAGGGAGGTGGTGGATTCTCCATCCCTGGAGGTTTTTAGGAAGAGACTGATGTGGCACTCAGCGCCATGGTCTGGGCACCACAGCTGTGCTGGACCAAGGGTTGGACTTGATCTCAGAGCTCCTTTCCAGCCCGGATGATTTCTATGATATGTAAAACCAAGGTTTAGCCTTTTGCTTTGCTTTTCTGTGAAGGATGCTCTGAGGGGAGGTGGCCGTGAGGATCCTCCTCGGCCCCCGGTCTGTGATCGCGGGTGTTGTACGCGGTGGCCCAGAGGCTGTGGCTGCCCCTGAGGCAGCTGCGGGGGTCACCGGGACCCTCCCGCGGCCCAGCCCGGGCGGGCGGCCCCGGCGAAGAGAAGGAGGAGGCGGTTCGGTGGTGCTCAGCGGTTCGGTGAGGGCAGGGGCTCGCCGGTCCGGCCCCGGTGCCGGTCTGAAGAAGGGAGAGGTGTAAGGATGTTGCTGCGTGTCGTGGACTAAATTGACGAGAAAGAGGGTCCAGGTTGGGCTGTGACCTGACCGTAAAGACCAGATTTAGTTTATGGACATCTGCAAGTCCTGTCTGCTTCAATTAAATAATAATTTTTAAAAATAAAATTAAACAATTTAATTAAATTAATGCTTATTATTATAAAATCTAATTATTATATTTGCAGTATAATTCATCTTATTATTAATGTAATATATAATTCAATAATATAATCAATAATAATTAATTTGTATTATTATAAGAACTAATTGTTGTATTTATAATATTATTATTATTGTCATTATTATTATTACTACTATTTTATATGTGTTTTCTATCTTCCTTTCTCTCTCGTGTTCCGAGGCTTTAAATTTTCCTTTTTTTTCTTTTTTTTTTCCTGACAGAAATGTTGTTCCTATGTTGTGATGTTCAAGACCCATGCCATGCTCTGGACTGAAGAGGAAAATCAGTTTATCCCACCTCATTTTACTAGAAACTGAGTTGCTGGAGGAGACAAAAGTCCCAGCTGAGTTCCCCATGAGAGGTCCAAAGCCAGTGTCTTTTGTATGTACACAAACCTTACACCACTTTGTAGCAATGTAGCAAACCATTACACTTGGTGAGAAGGAACATGCTACTTAGTAATTACTTTATAGCTGCCACTGCCTAACTTCTGGACCCCGGTGCAATCAAGCATCACAATGTAAAGACAACCGAACTTGTGCATCTTCGATTTTTGTGGGGCTGTGGCTTTGGGGTTTTTTTTTGTTTGTTTTGGGTTTTGTGGGTTTTTTTTTTGTTAGTTTTTCCCTAATTCACACAGGACAAACCTGCTTTCATGCCAATGTAAATCTGTTGGAAGCTTCACATGTCCAACATGGTACACTATTGGTAAGTAAGTAGGTAGAAAAGGGTTACCTATAACCCATGCACAGGATTACAGGCTGTAATCCAGGTAAAATTTTGACTCCCTCTTCCTTTTAGTGTAAAGCCACAGGTTGACTTCATGGGCTTGAGATCCCTGTGCTGGTAAGGCTCCTAGAGTCAGGGACCTTCCCAAAGTCTGGTCATTGTACCTCTATTTTTTAAGCAAGTATGATGCTTCCTTTTCCTTCACCCCAGCTCTAAGAACTATAGTAGGGGACAAGGCTCTTTTGATTTTCTTTATATATCACTCCCCCTTCATTACTATTCTGTTAGAGAAATGAGGCTGAAATTAGCAGGAAACTGGCAACCCCAATTGCTGCTGTGATAGGGAGAAGCTGTGTGGATGTGGCTTTTGTACACAGGAAACTGAGCCAGGCCACATCTGTAGCACGAAGATCATCATCTGATTCCTGACAGTGGCCCTCACCAGAAGCTTTGGAGAAAGGGGTGAAAAGAAAAACAAAGCTAAAACCCCACATTATGAAATTTTATCTGTGTATACTGAAATCTCTAGCTGGGTGCCCTTCAAAAGCAATGTCCTGTCTCACACTAAGAGTTACTCTCACTAGCTAAAAAAGATAACACTCACGTTTCCTGTTGGTTTGGCTTTAATTACAGCTTTTCATCAGAGGCCTGGGAAGCTCCAGAGATGCCCTTGCACACTTCTGCAGTAGCTGGAATTGGTCACTAGAGGGTAGAGGTGTATACGGATTTAAGGCAGTGTTCTAAAGAGCTGGAAACAATATTTGTCTTGGATGTAAGAAATGGCTCAGCTGTTTAAAGCTGTTACAAAATGAAAACAAAGCACAGAAAAGGAGTTTTCTAATTCCACCAAAATGTTTAATACCATAATAGATTTTCACTGAAGTACAGAGCTAATGTGAATATTTGTACAAAATATGTGGTTAAAAATAGTATTGATTTGTAATATATACAGATATGTCACATCTGTGTCAGAAATGCAGACACTCCAATTAAAACATGAGTTATGTTTGTAAATCTACAACAACATACATGAAATATTTCTGCAGCTACCCACAGTAGGACAACTTGTCAAACTGACACTTAAAGATCCATCAGTCATTACAAATGGCATTTCTTTCAGAAGTTTCTGAACAAGAACTCTGCTCTAAAATGGGTTCAAAACATTTACTTTCATTAACTGAATAGTGAAAACCACTGTGTGACACTAATGTGGATACAACTTTCTTGTACTAGATAAATGATCAGTTACAGTAATCTGTTAAAACGAGGCTGTATAATAACAGAGAAGTTTAATCCTTGCTCTTACACAGGTGAGTGAGAAAGCCCCTGAGCCAGGGACAGCAAATGGGCCCTTCTTAACATAGCTCTCAACAACAGGAACTGAAATCCTGGAGTCTGTCTTAAGATTCTGAATATCTTAATTTTTCATTAACTTTGAGGCTGCTCACATTTCACAGCTTTCCCAGCTTTACTACACCAAGAAGCTCCCTAAGAAATGTCCCCAATTCTAGGCTTTCTAGCTACTGCAGAGGTACACAATCCTGTATTAAAAGGGTCCACAGGTGACTCTTACTGCAGCCCCAGAATCTCTGTGTAGCAACTGAACAACTTGACAAAAGGGGGAGAGACAAATTAAGGCTATTTTTTTTTAATACTTTCTGAGCATCCCTGCAGGAGGCAGTCAGGGCTCCTGCCCTTCCATCAGGAGTGCTGCTCCTGTTCCACCTCTATCAGTGCAAGCTGCCAAAAGCCAAAGCAAATACACTCAACACTTCAAATAGACATGTGGGAAGGAGCTTTTACAACACTCCTGCCCTTGTCACTTCACTCCTGAATGCCAGTCTACACGTATTTAAAAAAAGATCATGGCTCACTTTAGGGAAAACAAAAAAAAATCTCCTTTTAAGAGGAGCCTGGAATATTTAAAGCTGCTGTACTGCCCCCAGAAGATGTGCTGCAACAGCAAAAGCAGTGCTAGGTTTTGGAGTTGTGGGAGTTTTTTGCTAGAACAGTTAATTATTGAAGAGCATTGCATGAGGGTAAGTATAAATCAGGGACTGTCTGCAACTTGAATCCATACCTGGTTTTGCTTTTTGGTAAAACAGAACTAAATGTGATTTCTTAGGCAGAGGGGAACCAAGGCAATCCAAAGGTCTTAAATTTATACCAGTATAAGCAAAACTCTTAAGTGTCTGTGTCACAGCAAAATGTTTACCACTAAAGAAAGAACAAGAATAAATTGAACAAACATTCTTAGTGCAACCTGAGTGCATTTTAATCAGGATATCCAAAATAACCTCATCAAATCCCCTCTTCCATAGAAAGCTTGTTCCAGTTCCCCAGATCTCTGACAGATAATGCCCTCCCTTCAAACAAGCCCTTCCAGAAGTCTGATCTGTCACAGCACCAGCCTGACCAGGTGTCCTGGTTTGGGCCAGGATAAAGGTAATTTTCTGTCTTGTAATTTTGCCAGGGGTTTCATCATTCCATACAATGCAGAAGGACACAGCTCCTGTGAGCTGAAGAGTTGGACTGATCATCAGGGAGTGAGCTGGTAACTCCAGACCCAGTTGCAGAGCTGGAGCCTGTGCTGCACTTTCCAGTATGTCCTTAAATCACTGCTTGTCTTGCTTTGATTTTAAGTCTTGAAGAAAAAAAAAAAAAAAAAAAAAAAAAAAAAAAAAAAAAAAAAGAAGCCAGGCCCCTCCTGCACTGGGCAAAACCACCCTTAATTCCCATTATTTAGCATCATACAGCATCATCTGGCTGCACATTAGCCTTTGCATGCACAAACACCCAGTATAAACAAGCACTGCCTACTTGTGTGTACCAATTACTGAAGTACAGGCATACAGGCACTCATACAAACAATCAGTTACCATTTTTGTAATAATTAATGTCAACAGAACTTTTTCCCCAGCCTGGACAGCTGCTGGATGCCATGTCCCTTATTCAAACACAGAAAAAAGCACATCAGCTGTCAGGGATGTGCTGTTGTTTGCCAGGGATTGGGCTGTATGTTGTTTTTTTCATCCACCTAGCCAAATCCCCAGCAATCCAGTGCAAGTTTACCTGACTCTGTGAAGCTGCAACAGTTGAAAATGGAACATGGCACATCCTGCCACTAAAAGATATTTGCCCTCCTCTAACTTCTATTGAAACAGAATTTGGCCCACATCACACTTTTAAGCATTTTCAGATCTACCAGTGAAGAGAGCAGTGGTGCATACCAGACTTGTCAGTTTATTAATTTCATTTAACTCTTCCCATGTTGCTTTTCAAAATGCCAATGCAAGCAGAACACAAAAATACTGTTTGCCATGTTTATTTTTTTAAACTGAGCTCTGATTTGTACAAGTGTAAAAGTGATTAATTAGCCCACAGCTTTTTATTACTCCTATAAAATATGACTAAGTAGAGGATTTCAAAAGTATGTACAATATCATGGACATGCTGCTAACATAACCTGTCACAGTGCTCACACATACTGTCATCAAGCCTTGCAAGATGGTTCAGTCCATTACTCTGCACACAGAACAGTCTTTCTTTCTGCAGAAAGCTTTCTAACTGTTGCTGAATGGGAGGGTGAAAAAAGACCAAAATAAAAGCAACCTTCCCCTCCCACACGATTTAGGATCAGTTACATGTTAAATGATTTATCCATGGGGCAGGATTTTATAATAGAAAGCTTTTTAGAGAAACTGTAGTAACCATCTTGTTATGTTTGAGGAAGGGATGCTCTTGCCATGTTTTCTCACTGAAAACAAAGCACACTTGAGTGTGTGTATGTGAATGTTAGGAAGAGGGGGAGTCTGTACTACCTTGTCCTAATTATAAAAATCAAGGCCACAATTATTTGTTCCAAAAGAGAAGATTCCAAAACACCCTTTCTCCACGCGTTGTGAATGGTTTCATGCTTTTACTTAGTAAGTCATTAAAATTTCGATTTTGTAGCTGAAGAGGTCAGAAAGGACAAGCGAGCAGCAGGCAACAGAAACAGCAACTGTACTCCCTGATTTCCATCTTTTAATTTCCAACCAGCAGCAGGAGCAAAGTCCACTCAGCAGAGGGCCCCAGGGTATCCCTGCCAGCTGCTCCCCCCGGGGCTCCTGCTTTGGGAAGGAAATCAAAAGGACATCAGCTGTGTCACTGTGCAGCGAGATGCTGTCATGTAACACAGAGATTTCAATCTTGTTTAGAGTATTATGACATGAGAGAATCTACTCCAGCACTGCAGACACCCTGTGGAAAGTGCAAATTGAGGGACTGAGCTTACAAAAGAAAATTCCCCCTGAAGTAAGCAGGGGCTCTGCCTCTGAATTACTGAATTAACTGGGAGAGTTTCTCTTCCAGGTGCTCAGCATCTTTGGAGAGATGCCTTTGTTCTGTGCCAGGCAAATAAAAGCCTTTAGCAAAATACCAGGCTCTCTTAAGAGGAGTCACGATTGCTGTCACTTTTAAGACAGGGACATAAGTTTGTAATACCAGAAATATTTGCCTTTGGTGACTGTTATTCTACCATATGAGGGTGATACATATGCTTTGATCATAGTCACAGAGGGATGCTTTGAGTTTTAGGTCTGTAGTTGCACTGCATAGTTTTATGCATGGGGTCTGTTTTTAAATCTGTCTGAGATGTATTTTGAAGAAAGAGCATTTGAGATCCAATGCTTTAATTTGCAATATATTTTTACATCATTTGAGGTCAAAATCCATAGTTCAGAATCAAGTCCCTCTGAAGTCTGACTACAGGGATAGAAGGACTAGATTTGCCTCCAACATTTTTGCATGTAAAAAAATCCAGAGTATCCACTTGGACTGGAGATGATGTCTGATCACTTACATCAGCTGAGTATGTGACCATTAAATTCTTCCATACAGCATATATCAACAAAAAAAACCTTAGGCATTTAAAACTCACTCTCCCTGTTTATACTGATTTAACCCCATGGACCTCAGCATTCTGTATGTTCTTAAAAGACACCATGATGTTACTCCTGGAGTATTTTAAGTGGTCCATGGGAGTATTTTCAACAGGAACATCAGGTTACAGTCCTAGGGCAGTGAGTGACGATTGATTTATTTAAGCCAATTCTAAATGTAACACAGAAAAAGTAATTGAAGTGACATCTCTAAGGAGCTGTTTTATGACAACTTTACACAGATATCGTGAGGATACCAAAACCCCATTTTCCCTTCAGTCTCTGCTGTATTTAATGTGCTTCTATTGGTGTAACACACGCACAAGAATGTCCATAATGCAGTAACAAGTATCACATTATAAATGTATGCTAAGTAAAGCACTACATCTCAACAGGAGTATTAGGGGGCTGTGGTGTGGTCAGAGAATGACTTGTATGAGAATGGCAAGTCCTCATTCTCAGAATGTCCTCACCACACAAGTTGGGAATAGCATCTTCATATTCCCTGCCAAAGCAACATGCTTTCCTTCCTGGAAGTACTGCAGAGCCAGCAACCCTGCAAGGGGAAAAGGGCTCTGCTGAAGCTTTAGTCTCACTGCTAATTGATCATGGAATGGAACCCTGCCTCAGAAACCAGATCATTAGGTTTTATGATAAAAATCTTAATTACAGAACCTAAGCTGGCTTTTCCCATCCTAGAATGAGCTTCCAAGATTTATTGACTTATTTTAACTTACAAAGGATTTTAAACTGTGGAATCTCACTGTGCCACTTTATAGTCACTTTGGGGAGTACACCTGCAGCTAATTAGCTTAAAAATCCCACTGTATCATACACATATGCTCAGTTTTCTGCAGTATTAATTTCAGTGGAACTACTCATGTGCATAAATTAAGCGCATGCTTAAATATATGCAAAGTCTGAGCTCAAATGTCTAGAAAATATGCTCTCAAAATGACAAGTACGTATTCAAAAAAAAAAAAAAAAATCATCATGGAAGGTCTGCCAGACAGGGAATCCAGTGTCTGTCTGCTGTCAGCCACGATGAAAACACAGAACATTTTTTTTCTTAACCCAGTATACACTGCAAGTGAAAGAAACATGCAAGACAGAGTGAAAAAAAAAATGGGGATTCAATTGCATGCAGTCTGATTTCAAGTGTGTAATTATGGTCCTGTTTTCTTTGGCCAAAAAAGAAAAAAAAAAAGAAAAAAAAAGAGAGAGAGGAAAAAAAATCAACAAAAGAACACCAACTAACCTCTCCTCACCTCCACAAACCCAAACTGCATACAGCTCAAAAAGGGTTTTAAAGTACAAGAAGTGGGGAGGGAAAAGGTCTGAACAGACCTGCATGTACAAATAATTACTAAGAGTTTCAGGGCTATTCAACACACCACTAGGAAAGTGTTCAGCCTGTGTCATTACTGGAACTCACAGCTATGACAGAAAGCAATGAATCCCATCTTAAATGAGCAGCCAGCTTCTCTCTTTCTTCCCCAAAGTCAGAGAGAAATACCACTCATACCTTTATAGAAGATAAAATTGCAATCCCTATTGATATTCTGGCTCCCTCCTCCTTAGGAGAGAAAGACTGAAAGGCTCCAGTCCCCCCCAGCAAGCTGCTGCCTCTCCCATCAGCCCAGAGAGCTGTCTCACATCCCTGCTACCATTAAGGACCAGTGTACTCTACAGCTATTATTGGAAGAGGGTGTTTGCTATTTCTAAAAATGTGGCAGAGAGTATTCCTTAAGAGAAAATTTCAGGGGAATGAAAAGACCACCAAACTACTAGTAGATTTAAAACAAGACACAAATACACACCATGGGGTAGGAAAAAAGAGGGAAAAGACTCAGGTCTGCTGGGGAACTGAGGAGGTCAGAGGAGCAGGCTGCTTGGTGAAGGGCAGTAGCAAGTATTTTTGAAGTTTGAATATCAAGCCTGACATCAGCTTAATTGCCCACCCTGAATGATCTCTCTGGTAGTGGTGTTTCAGCATGTGAGCTATAGCTGTGAAAAAATCCTCAGACTGAAACCCTCCCTTGAATCTTCAGCCTTCTTTCCTCCTGTCTAGAAATACCTATTAGTTGGTGTGTGATATGCTTACATATACAAAGATCTTTTTCTGAGCCCTTTTTATTACATAGGCTTGATTACTGTGAAGGGATTTCAATGGGTTTGATGTCCTGGTTCTCAAAAGGCAATGGCTACCTTTCAACAAAACAAAGCAAACAAAGAAACCAAGAGCTGTGCTGGAGGAGAGAAGTGCTGCTTCTGCTGGAGAGGCTCAGTGAGATACAGGAGGGGGCAGACCAGGGCGTCGAGTTTGGATGATTTTTGGCTTTGGAGAATTCTTTGGGTCCTCATCTTCTTCCATGTCGCTGTCGCAGACGTGCACTACCACACTGGGAGTGGACTCTGTTCCTGCATGCAGCTCATATTTCTCCCCTAGAAGCAGAAAAATAGAGTTAGGTCAAGATGAGGAGCAGCACAGCCCATGACACTCTTGGGACTGCAGAAGACTCCTGCAGCTGGGTGGGGTAAGGCACAATAAAATAGCCTGGTGTCTACAACAGTGTTTTGTACCACTATTAGTGGCCAACAGCACTGGGAGGAAGAAGAAAAAAAAAAGTATGAAGAGTAGAGGGAGCACAGAAGTTCATGGTTAAGAAGAAGGACTGGAATCCAACCTATCAAACATTTGGCCTGAAGTCATACCACACCTGTTGGGTTGGGGCTGCTCCTTTCTTTCACTGTTTTCTTTCAGCCCAGCATGGCTCCAGGCCCACTTAAAGTTCATTAGATTCTGCAAGTAGTCATCTACAGACTTAGTCCAGTTGCTTCAGGAAAAAAAAATACATGCATCTGCTCCCAGTAGATTTTGAGATTCAAAGTTCTTTAGCCAGGGCTGTAACAAAGTCTGTCTCTACAGATGAGATTAGAGTTCAGCCTCTCAATGTTCACTAGAAGACTAAGTGCTTAAACAGCACATGAGATTTTCTAAAAATGTGTATTCCTTATTTAAGTCTCCACCCAGTGCTCCTGTGAGGAAGATGAATGTGGCTTAGGTGGCTGCCTGGAAGTCCACAAGGAAAATTAGGATCAGACAGGACTTTCAGCCCCACATTTAGTCTGCTGGCAGTACGTGTGTTTTGGATTGTACAATTAGGCATAGGTTAATAAATTGAAAAGAATTACTTTAAGACTGTAAAGAAAAAAAAAGTGACATTTCTGACAGGATGGCTTGGTATCTCAGAAGTGACAAGCACCCATTTGCAGCACTAGAAACTAGAAACCATTCCAGATCATGTGCTTCCCCACTTTGGACTGTTTGTCACCACTCCCATCTCCAAGCCCCACAAGCTGCAGTTAAATTCAAACAGGCTTAGAGTGCCCATGTGCACACCTGGTAGTTTTGGTTTTTTTTTAATCAGATTGCTCCAGAACCACTGCCTATTGCTTGCAAAATATTCTGAGATGAGGAAGGTGAGGTCCCAATATACTTAGCTGATGTGACTAGGTATTAGGAAGGAATTTTTTAGTCTGAGGGTGGTGAGACACTGACCCAGGGTGCCCAAAGGCTGTGGCTGCCCCATCCCTGGAAGTGTTCAAGGCCAGGATGGATAGGGCTTAAGCAACCTGGTCTAGTGAGAAGTGTCCCTGCTCACACAGGGAGGGTTGGAATTAGGTGATCCTTAAGGTCTTTTTCAACCCAAACCACCCTGTGATTCTATGAGCTGTATTTGTGGTGCAGCAGCTCCTGTTTTCTGCACCACAGGCAGAACCTGGCAGTGCCAGGTGTTGTACCATGCAAGTGGAATGGCAGTCCCTACCTCAAAGCACTCGGAGTTTGTGTGTGCTATATATTTTGGATTTTATTTATAAACAGCTTCGTGGCAGAAGAATTCATGTGAGAAAGGGGCCACAGGTTTGGCCCTGCATCAGCACATGCAATTCTGGGACTGTGCTCACGTGCTATTTGTCCTGACAAGCTCTTGGTCCAAATAAAACTGGGTGGCTCGTGACTAGGGGACATGCTGCATGTCCTGCTTTGCCTAAAAACTAGGAGGCAACTAGTGAATAATGGCTAGAAGTCAGGCATCTTGCTGTGAGAAATATTTAACTGCTGTAAAACCATTAATGTTGACATTTAACTGCTCTATTTTTGGCAACCTTTCCTCTGAATCCAAATCAAGCAAAGCATTACAGGTCTTGCTGATAGGCTAAAATATAAAAATGAGAAATAGCACGGATGTGCTGCACTGAGAAATTATATGGTTTTTTTCTTTGCCTATTTTCCCTGTGGGCTTCAGCTAATTTCTCAGCTCTGGGCTGACGTCAATGCTGGCAGCCAGCACTGAGGGCTGCATTGGTCACTGTCAGCTCCAAGCAGCTCTGCAGCACTCTGCACACACAGGACTGGGCCCTTTCCTCATACACCAGCACTGTGAAGGAAATCAGATTCACTGCCCTCTTCAAAGATAATAATCCCAGTTCAAATGCCACATTCTTTTACTGTTCAAATCCTTCCCAGAAGGACTCTTTCAGCTGGTAAAAGTAGAGACGCAAGGAAAAAAAAATATTCAGATGCCTCTGGCAGAAGCAACTGCAACAGCAATTAATGTCACTTTGCAAATCAAAATGTGATGCACTCACAAATTAGGTTTTTAAGGCATCCAGTTATTTCTGAGCATAAGTGAGCTGCAGACTCAGTTCTGTACTCACAATTATTCATGCCTGCAGAACTGTGTCTCAGACTGCAAAAAACCTTTTCATGGCTGAGCTAGGAACAGGACAACAGTAACTATGGGGCTTTATGCAGTTTGTTCCTGAGTATAACTGTTATTTGCAGAAAAATGCTAAGGTGATGAATACAAAACAAGAATCCAATAGATGCAGCCAATTACACCTTGCCTTCTGCTTTTTTTTTTTTTTTTTAATTTTCCTCTATCACACCTCCAAAATTAGAAACAAATAGAAAATTGAGCTAAAGCTTCAGCAGTTAAACATGTGAAGTAATGGTTAAAAATCACTGCAGTTGAGTTATGTTAACAAGACACAGGTTTTCCCAAACTAAGAGCAGCAGGTTCAGTCAGCACAGTGCAGACTCACCAACTTCTGTGGTTAACATCACTCAAGCATCTCCCAGTTATCCACCTGCCTCCTTTACCTTCTCAGGCCCTGCACTGCACTGCCTTTTGTCACCACATCACCCACAAGCAAACCCACAGCCTCAGGTGACACAAGGAAGACCACAAGAACAGCACAAACACAACTCAGGATATTTCAGAATCCCAGATGATGGTGTGTGATTCTCTACCCCTTTGTCATTCTGTATTACAGCCTTTCATTGGTGGTGCAGCTCTTGTCTAATGCTTTTGTTCAGCAAAGAGAAGGTTCATCTACTTAATTAACAATGACAAAATCATAATGATACTGCTACCTCATCCCTGATTCTGCCTCATGACCAAAGGTTAATTGGGATCAGAGCTGTCCACTCCATGTTAAACATGTCATTAGCATCATAATAAAAATACCCTCCATTTATAGTCCTTTCATCCAAGTGCTTTACAAATAATAATAAGGTGTAAATAACAAGTGGTTCTTTTTCCAGGTGCACCTTTATGCTGGAAAAGATACAGCCCAACCCATGTAACATCTCTAGTGCATGGATCTGCCATCAGCAAAATTAAGGAGTTTCACCCTGGAAAGCTGTCACTGGTGTTGCAGAGAAAGGGCATCCTCCTCTCCTGGCCAGTGGAACAAGAAAGAGGGAAAGCTTTCTACACCCTGTCCCTGGTAAGGGCAGAAGGAAACACAGAACAGAGCAGAGAGGAAGCACAGAGATGGAAAAGTTTATCTATTGCCCACCTGCATGTCCCTCCACTTCTTCTTAACCCTCTCTAGAAGCAATACGAAATATTTAGTGGTTTTTTTTTAATTATTGAGAACAAACATGAGAGTTTGAAAACATCTGGGAATAGAAAACTTGACATGCAAGACATGGTTTGAAAGCCCCATGTGTGGCATTTACTGGGCAGGATCCTACTCATCCCCATTTTCCCCCTCCCTGCACAAGGGTGAGACAAACCCAGGGTGGAGCACGGGCAGGACCTTCACATCCTCCTCAAGAAACTCTGGAGCTGGAGCATGGCAGGAGCAGCTGTCTTCATTGCTTACAAGAGAACAAAACCCTGACCCAAACCCTTCTCTGACCAGTAACCATGCACAGAGCCAGCAGCCAGGTGGCACAGACAGCTCCAGGGTCTCCTTGGTGTCCCAAAAGGTACCAGCATGGACCTAAGAGCCCTCATGTGTAACACTCAGAATGGTGCTTTTATAATATGAAAAAAATGTATTTTGCATGACTTGCTGTGTAGCCTGAAGGCATCTAGGAGGTGCAAAGCCTGCTGAAATGCTGATGAGGGACCAGGAAACATGAAGAGAAGTGAAACTGGTATAAATTTGTCTACATAGGCTACTGGAGATGGCACCCAGTCTGCACTGGTTTTCAAATAGTGCCTGATATTGTGGAGCCAGGTGCTGACAGAGGCAAAATCACACTGGGGAGCACATGGAGCAGGTGAATGCTTAGGACCCTGACATATTTTGTGTTATTTAGTAGTGCAGATCTCATCAGTGGAGCCAGCATCCATGAAATAAAACCATAGGAAAAAGGCAATTTCTGGGAAGCTGCAGCATGGGCAGCAGGCTGGGGCTGAGATCAGCAAAGAGAAGCCAGGGTGGCACTTGGGATCCTGGGGAAAGGCACTTGGGAGTGTGAAGTTAGGAAGTGAGGGAGTGCACAGCAACCTGTTGTGAAGAAATTGGGATGACAGGTTTGAACGAGAAGATGGGGAAAGGAGGGAAGAAATATGCAGCTTGGGGGGCAGATAGAGAGGGGGCAGGACGGCTTTCCAGAAAAGAAAGGAGTTATTCTAGTGCTAAAATGATGGTTTGTAAACTGCTGCAGTAATAAATGGCAAACACAGCTGCCTTTTCTTTGAGAGAAGCAGCTCTGCTGTATATACACCCCCTGGACTTGGAGATTCCCCTTCCTCCCCCTCACAAACATTTCTCACATAAAATAATTTCCTGTATTCCTCAGTGGGATGAAATTAAGACCTTGTAAAATGTTATGCAAAAGACACAAGGACCTAGACTGGACCACAACTGGGTAGGCTGCAACCATTCCTGGTAGGAGAATTAGGTCCAAGTCAGGCTGGGCAGAGACACAACCTGGGCCTGACAGTCAAACAGCCAAGCTACCACCCCTGTTCAGTGCAGTGCCTGTGTAGCTTCATCAGCATTTCAGATTACTGGAAGTTCTTTGACAGTGGAAGTGTTTTTCATCAATTAGATTAATGATCACACTTCTTTTTTTTTTTTTTTTTGCAATATATTGGAAAAATTACAGGCTGGTCATCAGAACCAGCACAGTCACAGTTCCTGGCTCTGGCTGGTCTGTGACATTCTGTTCATGCCTCATTTAAAGCTCAATTTCTGCAACTGCAGAAAGTGAGAATATACATTAATCAACTGGAAACTTAAATAAATATGCCATAAACATGCCTTAAGAAGTAAATGCACCCTCGCTGATCTCTGTAATGTCTAAGGACCAAAAGCCAGCTTCCTTTGAGCACAGCAAAAAAGAAAACTTTTCAATTATACCTCTGAGATGCCAGACAGTCACTATTGCAGCCACAAGGCTGAAATACAATAAAAATTATCCTGTCCCAAAACTGAGCTTGGAAAAAGACAGCACATAGCAAATCTGTTAACCAGCTCCTGGCCTGTTCATTTCACTGTGAAGCAAACCTCCCAACCTTTGTGCCTTGGCACAGTTTCAAGTCTCTGATTTTGTGGCTGTAATGATTATGGCAGCGTATTGTGAAGGGAGATGAACTTTGTTCTTGGAATAGGAAAGCAGTGTGAGTGTGTGTTCAAGTGGTGTGTCTTACATTCCCAGTGGATCAGCTCAGTGAAACTCATCTTGTACTGATGACATCCAAAGAAATCGTTCACTATTTACGTGTGAAAATGAGGTTTTCTGACCCTCAGACATGAACATAGCAAAGATTCCTCAGCACAAGCTGAAGACACAGAATTCAGGCTCTAACACTCAGAGTCCTGTAAACAACTGTGCCAGTGAGTATTTTTTGACAGCTGATAAGCCACAGTTACATTTTTTAATTGTGTTTTTAATTAAAAAAAACCCCCAACAACTCATCTGAGGCTAGCAGTGTTATTTGATGTACAGCAGCATGTTTTACTGACGTGAATCTGGGAGATGAGTTTTGGTGGGATTTGTTTTTCAATGAAATTCTAAACATAGCAAACGCACAACTGAGAACTGCAACACTATTTTAAAACCACCACTGCAGTTAACTAAAATTGATCTCTCTAACAAGTGCTAAAAATAGAAAGAAGAGAGCACACAATGACTTTTCATACTGCTCCCTGCAGGCTCCTTAAATACGAGTGAGTATGACCTTCACGCCAAGCTGTCCCAGAGTGTGGGACAATGAGTGATATTTCACATTCCACTGCTCCAGAACAGGAATTGATTTATTACCCAGCTAGCCAGGGAATTCGTTTACACGTTTCCATTTATAACACTGCTGCATCAAAGGAAAACAAAAGGGTTTGGGTTTTTTTTTGTTTTTCTTCTATTCAGCAGTTTAGAAGCAAAGCATTCTGTAAATGACAATATACAATATAGTACAAAACGTTGCACCTCACAGCCCTTTTTCTATGAGCTTTCCTGCTGAAGGGGAATAAAAAACAGGAGTCTCTGATCTTCTCCAGATATATGTTTCCCCCTGTGACAGATCCCATGTGAAGAAGGTATGAAATGATCCCAAAAACCTTGTGAATTATGAAACATCTCTTCCTGCACCCCATGAATTTCAGCTCTGGGTTACTCTGGTGCAGTTACACAAAAGCCCCTGTGATAAACTGTCTGCAATTGGAGCTGCTCTTACAACAACAAAGCAGCATCTTCAGTACAGCTGGGGAGAAAACAATTCTCTCATCCCACAAGTATTTTGAAAACAAACTCTGTTAAATTTTCATGAGTTGACCCCCCCCAGCTGTTATTAGATTGGATGTGAAGTATTTTATCTTGGTATGAAAAAAATTTAACAAGCTATTTTTTCCTTACAGTTTATAACTGTAAACAAGACTTAATTTCTAACTGACACTACTTGGACATGAAAACTGGAACAGTTCCCATTTTGAAAATTTCAAGAGGGTGCTTGAGCAGCTTTGAAAGAAAACTGTTTGTGAAGATGACTTGATTAAATCAAAAGTAATGCTCTCCTAGGGAAAGTTTTTGTTTCATCAGATGAGCATTTTCTAAGGAAAAGCATTGTTTTGAAAATCCCAGCTAGTGTAAATTCCTGGCTGAATTAGCTGAAGATGGGAAGAAGAATAAAGTCTCTCAGCATTATCCATTATTGACACCTATCCTACTTCGATCGAGGTGACAACTTATTTCTCCTGCAACTGAAAATGGGCAGTCCTGACAGAGCAATCCTGCCCAGGCTGGGGAGTGGCAGCTCTCTCAGCAAAGTTATTAATGTGGGAGATTCTCCAGTCTGGTGGAGATGCAGTGATGCCTGAACATTTGATGAGGTATCCTGCATCTTGGAAAGCAGCACTGAGCAGATGTGATCTAAAGCAAAAACTCCTGAAGTTCATGGACCAGCATTTGTCCAGTCCCCACATAACCCATCAGATGTTTCATCTAAGCACAAACCCAAGCACAATAAATTATGTAAACAAGATTTGATCTGCTAGTCAACCAAATAGCTGCAGACAAGATATAATTCTGTATGTACATAGAGTAAAACTCATTTGTAAGCAAAGCATCAGTTGACATGCATCAGCTCAAAGCCAAAGCTTTACTGCAACTTCCAGGCTCTACCCCAACTTGCTCTACAGTTATTCTCTATTCTGCTATTTCTCATCTGGTTTTTCTGACACATTTTCACACAAGGACCACGAGCTTACCTGGTCCTAGCTTAGAAACTGCATAAAGGAGGTCGTAGTTGATGACAGGTGTTGCATCATCTATTGGTTGCCACCCTACAGGTGGGGAGGCTGGAGGCGAGATGAGAAACTGTTTTGCAGGCTGTGGTGGTGCCAGATGAAGCTTGTCTCCATCTGTCTCAGAGGTCTGAATCTTAAAAGCACAACAAACACATTGCTTAGTACAGGATGGGTAAGTGGAACAATTACTCAAAATCATACACTTGTAATATGAAATGCCACTCAGGCAGGATTGCAGCATCAGACCTGGCAGAAAAGGCCTGGAGATGGAGCTCAGCTCAGTCTCCCAGATGGTTCCTCTACAGTAAATACATGGGGGGATGTTACACGAGCAAAGCTACAATGTCTGTGACTCTTGTGTATGTTCTCTGAGAATAAAAGCAAAGCTTTGTCATCCACAGCTGCTAGTAGCTCAGAGATTTTTAAAGCTGAAAAGACACTGCTGTGATCTACTGACCTAAACTCCTAAATAAAAACAGGCATTAGACAAGAAACCAGTAACTACTGCACCAGGGCTTTATCAGTGACTTCAGACAGATTTCTGAAGATTTTATTTCTTCAGCTAAAGTGCTATCATGTTCCTTATTGATTTGTAACTAATTGTTGTAATTTTATTCCCATCATAAATGATCTAGTTGAATTCCTGCTTTTCTTCTGATATATTAAAGAAGTCTCAACATAAATGAATTATACTACTGCTACACCTGAGCAAATTTACAACCAGCTTGGGCCCAGAAGCAATAAGCTGTATTTGCATGACAGGAAGCCAGAGAAAGCATCCTGCTATACCAGGGTGGGTTTTGCAAAGAACCAGTTTGGGTCTCCCAATTCCATGCTCCTCAGAACTTCTAGTTCTGGAAGTGCTTATTCAGTCTGGCTCAGGCCCATACAAACATCCATTGCTCCAGGCACTGTGTTCTCCAGTACATGCATTCCCTGGACACAAATAATAAGGTCTTTTAAGACAGCATGTACTGGAGAGCACAGTGCAGATACCCAAATGACTTTGCAGGAGATCAGTTTAGATATGGAGACTAACCACTACTATGCATAATTTTATTCTGTTACCCTGAATTCCTATTAACCTCTTGATTGTGCAGCTAGAGAGAAACGATTCTCAAAGCTGCTTACCAGCAGGTTTTGAAACCTTTCAGAAAAAAAAAATAAATCAGAGCCAGATCTAGGAGATTAAGGCAGATTAAATGGGATGGAGGTAGACTGTCAACACCTAAACCAAACTGAAAGATTTTCTGAAGTCATTAGCTCATGAAGCATATTGCTTTTTTCACAATTGTAACTTCCTGTCTTACTGAGGTTCTGCTTCTAACTAGGCTCAAAACAGCTTCTACTCTGACCAGGCTGCAGCCTCTTAGGTTTGATTCTTCAAACAAGCATGCTCAGACCTCTGAAGGACCAGTCTGGCAGCTCCAAGAACACTTACCTATATAAGCACTAGTGAACATCTCTTAAACCACAGTGGCCAAGGCAACTTACTAAAATAGACTGAGAAATTATGTTGGTCAGGTTCTCAACCTTCCTCACCTTCCAATAATTTTGCTGTACTCACCCAGACTATGGGGCATCTGGGTTCCCTCACCCTTGGAATTGAAACCTCCATCTGATGCTTCCAACAGATGAAAATAATCCTCTGTGCGCCCAGGCTGGGGGTATTCTCTCCCTACTTTCTCCCTTTTTCTTGAGCTTACTGAATTTCATTTTAAAATTGCACCAAAAAACATTCACAAAAAGGTAGGAGGAAGGCTGACTATGGCTCAAAGCTGCAGTCACACAAGTAATTCAGCCCTATTTTTTCATGAATTTAAGAGAGTTTAGTACTTTTTTTTAATGATTAGCTTAGAGAGTTACCCACAGAAAGTACCTGCTGTAAATCAGTTCTAAGCTATGTAACTTTTATGTGTTCAATAAGCAACTGGGGTCCTAAGTAGTTGCTTAAATTTATTGCAGAACCACTGGGCATGTACAGCTCAGGCAACACAGGGATGTCTAAGTAATCATTTAGCAGAGAGATTGAGCACAGGGAAAAAGCTTTATTACTTTTATTCAGTGTTACTGAGCAATATTTCTTACAAATGCTACTCACTAACGTAGAAGCAGATACCAGATTTCATTACCTGTGCAAAATACAACTTTAACTTCTTCCCTCTGAACTGTGTTTCATGCAGCTCTATTCTGGCACGAGCAGCTGATTTGGGACTACTAAAATTTATCCTCACACGCCTGAAGCTTTTAAACAGCTGGAATGTCACACAGTCATCATAGGCACGGAACAAGCCTTCAAATTTTTCCTGCAAACAAAAAAAGAAATAATGTTGAAGATTAACATTGTGTTGGCAGATCTGTCTGTGTCACAGGATAATTGGGGAATTGCTGACAAGTGTTCAGCCAGGAGGTTTCAGCCTGTGTCCTTTTGGGATGGGTGTCCATAGACTCTGTGAAAAGAAAGAAAGGAAAGCACTGGTCTGGAAGTGCTGAACTCTGCAAAATATTGAACTTCTTGTAAAATTTGAGCAGAATTGTGATAATGACTTAGGAAATGAAGCTGGAAAGGGAATACGACTGAACATACCAGACAACTCTGGTCTCATCTATACAAAAGCACACATGGTGCTGAGCTACAACGGAGTCAGCAGGGAACAGCAGGACCACTGTTACTGAGGGTTACATTCACATCTACACTGCAGGGTCATTTTTTATTGTCTGTTAGGTTTTTCTGGATGTTTAGTCATTTAAATACTTGGTGCAGATATACACACAGTCCTTGAGAGCTTCTGTAGAAGCAGAGAAAAAAACTGGAAAACTGAAAATAGTGCTTTGTCCCAAAAACAAATTTTAGGCTTAAAAATGTTCAGCTGTAGAACTCTGTGTTCAAAAGCACATGACACAAATGTGGATATTTCAACATTGCAAAAGAAGGGTCTAAAATGTACCCCATCTATGGACTTAGAGATTAAAAAAAAAATTCAAGGTACTTTTAGCAGCCCTTGAAGATCAGACTGAAGTTTCTCCATAAACCAAGTGCACCCAGCAGACTAATTCCACCTCATCAAAACCAACCAAGTCCTTAATGCTAACACACTTTCAAGATCTCTTCTTTCTCACAAGCACAGATTCATAAAACGTGGAGAGTGAGAGGGAACAACTGTCATTTATTCCAGCTTTTGGGTTTACTCAGATTTTAGGCTGCCATGCAGTGATTCTCACATAAAGTTCTTCATTTTAACTACTGCAACCAAGACTGGAAGTCTTAGAACATGGACAATCAGACAGGGAAAGCCTTTTCTTTTAAGACTTTCTTATCCTCAAAAACCAGTGTCTGAGATGATTTGCCACACCATTTCATAGGCTAAGGGCTATTTTGACGTGTGGAAAAGTTTGTATAACTACAATAACCTGACATTTTCTTTGACGTATCTCCAAGCAAGCACATTTTAAAATACAACTTCTTTTCTTCTCATGCAGGAAAACAATTTCTTATCCCTTGAAGTAGATAAGTGGTAAACTGCAGATGATGACACAGGGAATGCAGTTTATGTAATCTCATCAATATTTTAGTTCTCATCTGTTGATCTTACAAGCAAGACAAAGAAGTGAGAACTTCTTAGAAAAATGTACCCTGAAGCACAGTGAAACTGCATCAGGGAACACTAACAGGACTGGGGGACTGCCTACTGCCAGCACAACACGTGTGAAAGAGTTAACTAGGAAAACACACCAGTGTGGTGGCAAGGAGTCTCCAAATCTGATGTGCATCTACCACATCTCCTTTCATTCACTGCCAGCTCAGCTCTGTGGTCTTCTTCCCCGTAACTGAGATTCTATTTCTGGCACCCTTTCAAAGGAACCTCCCCGTGGTCTATTAAGCTTTCATGATTTTCATTTCATTTTGCCTGACCTCATTCACCTCTCCTTCTTACCACAGGAGATGCTTTGGAAGAGGGACAAAAAAAAAAAAAAGAAAAAAAGAAAAAGGAAAAAAAAAGAGCTCAGTGGTTTGGGTGAGGGTGAATGAAGACAAGCAGTAATCCCACAGACCACATGAAGGTGACAGGTATGCACATGCAGGTCTGGTCATATCACCTAATGTTCAAATTGTCACCATTCCACCATTCCTCACCTGAGTTATGGGTTTTATCTGCTTTGCTTACAGTTTTTCAAAATCCCATTTTCCTGAGCAGAAGTCTACATCCAGTGACATTTGGGTAAAGGTCAGCCAAAAGCACCAGTCATCTCAGTTCTGTCCTACTTGGAATTTGGATGCTATGACCTTCACAATGTCCAGCACTGTGTATACAGCAGGACCTATACAGCATCCAGAAACACACAGTACTGTGCATAATTGAACTAACAGGTAATTGTGACCAAAGCTTCTGGTTTTATAGCTATATTACCTATTACAGAATTCTTTTTTTTTTTTTTTTTAAAGCAGCCTGATATAAACAAACTTAAACACACATACATCAGAGATAAAGGTATGTTTATATATATATATTTATACATATGAGATGATCAAGATATTATAACAGAAGTCACACAAGCTAAAAAGTAAGCATCAAGGTGGATATTTCCTATTCCCTTGCAGTATCTCTCAGTTTCCTCACAAGTCACCAATGAACTCATTCATCACTAAAGAAATATTACAGCGACCATGGAAGAAACCACGCATGGACTTGTCAGGACACTGGGATGTAAGTATCTATTAAAACTGCCTGTTTATTAGGAAACAGATTCTCCCTGTATGGACACAAGTATTATCTTGCACTGGCCAGCCCTGTGTGCCTGCCCTCCCTGTGCACAGCATATGGGACAATGTGGAACGTGGCTCTTGGCTGGGGGCATAATGCAAAAAAAAAAAAAAAGGGATGAGATTTCAAATGTGAGTCCAACAAGACCAGAAAGCACAAAGAACATTCTGGGCTCATTCCTGGACAATACTGAGACACACTTTCATTAGGCACCAACAGGGACAGATGGAAATATCTCTAAATAAAGCTGATTAAGTACTGGATGCCAAATGTAATACTGGGAGAACATGACATTGCTATGGACTTTATTCTACTTACTTTTCAATTTGATGCTAGTGCAGCTTTAGAGATCCAGGTTTGATTAACACTTCTGAAAATGCCAGGGAGAAGAGGGAAATGAAGCCCTCTGCTTGATATCAATACAGAGCAGGATATCTGTATCCATAGTGGGGACACACCTAGTGCACTGACTGAAACTGCATCTCCCATTAAAAAGTTTCATACATCTGAGTTTTTCTGCCTTTTCAGCTGTTAATAATAATAATAACAATGACCTCAGCAGAGATGATTATTCATCCACTGTAGTTAATGGCCCTCAGCTGCATCTTGAGCCTTTCCAACTCCTTCCAGTTTGATGCAATTTCCCAAGAAATACCTTATGCCTTCATTCATGTTGCCTGTGACTTCTAATGCCTGCTGAATGTACTTATCTGGATAAAAGTATTTCAGAGTCATTCCAATCAATAAGAAAACATATCATATACATTTTAAAGATCTGAGCAAATGCTCTCCCCCTCACATTTTATGGATAAATTATTCACAACTCATAATCCTCTCAACTGAGAACTTTTAAAGCACTTTAATGATTTAGTATTTTTAGGATGCTTTTAGAAAATAGGTGTCTACACTTTCAGAATACTTTGAAAACTCCTTGAAAAAAAACCAAAGGAACATAAGAAGTTAAGCAGCAGTGCTGCTACTCTTGAAAAAGTTAAACTGCATTAAGGCCCGAGAGATACATTTATTTTGGGGATTTTGTCATATAGGGATGTGAGACCCAAAAGCTGCTTTGGCAAATTTGAGTAGCTTTCAGTTGACCAATACTGCAGAAGTTCTCAATGGTCCCTCATGGCTCTGTCATCTCTCTTCATCTCCCTGTTCCTTTGCACAACACTGGACACCTTTTCCCAGTCCCTTATGATCTCACCCATCTGTCACCAATTCTGGAAGTTTCTAGAGTTATGTTTGGGGTTTTTTTAGTTGAAAAAAATTAGCACAAAGGAGGAACATACCAATTCAGGCTGCTGATCAGTTAAGATTGCTTTTAACTATTTACAACATCCAATGCAAAGGACACAGAGAGCACCATCCAAGAAAGAAATGTGCTCTAGTGAAACAGACACAAGATGAAAAAAAAGCTTCAAAGTAGAAGAGCAAAACTATGCACTCTGGGACTAAAAACTATTTCTATTGCTAAATGGGATGTCACCTGGGAACCAAGATCCTATAAGCCACAATAAAAGGGATCAATGAAATGCAGCCACGAGGCAGCAAGCAACATACTGGATGTATCTGGAAAAGTATTTCCAGTAAAGCAAGGGAAGTATTAACAACTTCATACAGAGTGCTCATTAAAAATGCAGACTTTGTTGTCCATATCCCAGACAGATTAAGCCAAATGGGAATAGAGTCAGATAAAGGCTAGAGGGAATGAATAACTTACTGAAAAAGAAATAAAAATGCTTGGCTTATTTAGCAAAACAAAGCAAAGCCTGAGAAGAGATGGGACACTAACAAGAAGTTTTCCAGAACTACACAGAGTGAAGACAAAGCATAACATACAGAGTAAAGCCTAAAAGACCATGTTGGCATAAAACAAGTGGAAACAAGTGGTATAAATAGGTTTATGCTAAAAGTTAAAGAATGTTTCAAACATCAGAGTAATGATCCAGAAACATCCTTCCAATTACAGCAGCAGTGGCAAGATTTTTTTTTTTTAAGATTGAATTTGATTAGTTCATGCCAGGAACTATGACAAAGTATTAGCACAACAAGCACAGCAAAACATGACTGCCTGAATTAGCAAGTGAATTAGGTTCCAACAAAGCAAGTTCCTTCCAGTTCTGCATTCCTGTGATTTATTTCCAAACATTCCTCTCATGAATAGCTCCACTGGTATTGTGTTCATTCAGGACAAAAGCCAAAGCCTAATACAAATCAATGAAAGTTTTTCCACAGACATCAGTGAGCTCTGCATTAGAGCCCTAGAACTCAGAACATAACTTTACATTTTATTTTTCAGTGTGTTTACACTCATTATCAGCCTTGTTACATTTGATTCAGGAGATGGCTGTGATTTAAAACTTTAGCCTCATCCTTTTCCCTGGAGTTTTGTAAGCAAATAAAGCAAGCATTTTCCCATTTCAATGTTTCCTGTTCATGTATATGAAAGAATCCAAATAACTAATTGTATACAATAGGGAAGCTAAGACATCATTTACAATTATAAAATGTTTTTTCCTGAAATGAGTTCTCTACCTGATATAAATTTTCATGTAAGAAACCAACTTAAGTTTTAGATTCCAGCATCTCATGTTTCCACATCACCACACTGGTTGCAACACTGGAGGTCTCTTGTGCAGCACAAGAGGAAAGATGGGACTGGGCAGAACATAGAGAGCCAGTGCACTGAAGAACCCAGTAACAAATACATTCTATCAATAGAATAAGTTCCAATTTATAGCAAGGAGGTTGGGCACACTGGTTAATTCTAGAGGGATAAACGAGTCACTAAAATGGCACACATTTTAAAAATAATTAATGCATGAGCCTAGAAAATACCAGCTGGAAGTACTTGTGAGATTGGGATATGTCAGTGCCACAGGAAGGGTGCTGTAATAACCCAGTCTGGATGTTGCCTGTAGCTCTGCTCACCCAGGATTGAAGAAGATAAAGCTGGAAGAGCAACAGAAGACAACTGCAAGGATGACCAACTTCTCTGAGAGGTGAGACTGTCATAGGAGGCAAAGGTAGAAGATTTCACCTTGGGGAACAGAGAGTAAGGTACAATATGTTCCCTGCTACATCTAAGTATAAGGAAATCTGTAAATGATGGTGAGGGAAAGGGATTATCTGAACTAAAATAACCGACAGTGTTGGCATGAAAAAAAATACTGCCCACTGAAAGATTTAAGATTGAATTGAGGAAGGTATTTAGAAGTAGACCTGTGAAACTGCAAAATGCCATTGGCCTAAAAGTATCAAAAAGGCAAATTAGATTCATGAAAAGGATGGGAAGACTACAGGACACCCTAATCAGAACTTCAAGGAATTGTGTTCACCCCGAGTGCTGAAGTACAGCTTCTTCATGAGGCACAGAAAACAAACAAGCAACTTGATATAACTGACATGTGAAAATTACTTAAAGGGCAAGAACTCCTGCAAGTAGCCAGTGTAAACAACAGCCTAACCAATGATCATATTCTCTGCTTCTAAAAAAGTAAAAGTCACCAGGAAAGTGCTTCACTTTGGAAGCACACATGAGAGAGCACTATTGATCCAAGTTAAAATTCCATGAGTGCTAAAAAGAGACAAAATACTTTGAACAGATTATGATGATGATGATCAAAAGAAAGCTCCCATGGTCTTGTCCTCATATGTCTTTAAAGCTCAGGAGAATAAAAAACAAATTTATCATTCAGAGATCACATTAAGGAACAAGGTCTCCAGGTCCTAACTTTTGGGCCAGAGTGTGAGATCTTCCCATTCCCTCCTTACCAGTGGGACAGGGTGTTACTTAAATAAAACATTCAGACTGCATACTGCTGTCTGAATGTTGGTCTGCAGAAAGTTACCTTCTGTTACCATACAACCATACAACTTTCTTCTCATACAACCCTGCCAGTAGAAACAGCAATGAAAAATGCAATAGAAAAATGGGTCCTTCCTCTTCCCATTCCTCAGGGTACATGTGAGAAATTTTGGAAGTGGGAAAAAAACCCAGGAGCACTGGGTATTTTGTCAGGTAACCAGAACTGCAAGGTACCCTGTAATGACCACCAGGTTACTCTACTGTCTAAAAGCAAGCTTCTCACCTTGAAGCTCAGGGTAAAGTTCTGCTTATCTCTTCCTGAAGTTAGATTGGAGCACTGAGACAGGGGCAAAAAGAGCTTGGGTTTATTTATTTATCTCAACCACAGCACTCATTAGTCTTCCAAAATTGCACAGTTGTCTCAGTACCCCAACAAGCCAACTCAGGTTTGCTACCCCAGTTCATGCAGTTTCTTGTTCTGTGTTTGGCTTTCTGTTGTTTTTAAGGGAAGGAGGTCACATAACTGAGAGCCAAAGATGAAATGAAACAGTGTAAGCCAAAGCAGATGTTAAGGTTGGACTTTGAGAGGGACAGGGTAAAAAAATGCACTAAATCTTGCTCTCTCAGTTCCTTGCACTCCATTTCCTGGAGCTATTCCAATGCTGTTGGGGTTGGGGTTCTCATAACTTTAAGTTTTACTATGCAAAGAAAACACATTTTGTATTGCAGACATGATGCTATGTGACCTTGTTTCTTTGCTCTGGTCCATGGCTTACACGTGCTGCTGGGTTACCCTTACACATCAGGGCTGTTCTGGAAGCATCCGCATGGAACTTTTAGATCCTGATGGCTGCATCCAGGGTTATGCCTTCATTTTGTGCCAAAAATCATTCTGACAGCAGAAATATCTGAAATAAGGCTTAGTGCTTACAGATTCAGTGTCTTGTTCCAGAGAGAGAGACTTTGAGAAATTATCACAGACATTACAAGATGTGGTACAGGTATTTGTAATTCATCATCTCATAAAAACCAGTGATGACTAAAACAGGTAGGAAACTGAGGAAGCTGGTGGAAACACATCAGGATGGAGGCAGCAAGAGACAACCCTCACTACCAGTCCTGCATGTAGGCAGTCCCCCAAGGCATGCAAACTGCCTGGTGAACAAAACAAGGCAGACTTGCCTCTTGAAAAAAGCAGCAGAAGTAAATAAATTTATCTTCAGCTTCCAACTTACCAGCACAACAAAAGATACAGAGATAATATCTGCCCCAAAGCTTAATGGAAACGGCGTTCACTTTTCAGAAGAGGCTGACAAATGGCAGGCGCAGAGGATTTTGCTGCGTTGCCTTTTCTGTTTTTAACCAGCTCACATCCCTGTTTACCTCAATGTGACGCATGTTCCTCCTGCTCAGCTCCACTGAGCTGGAAACCAAAGGCTCCTTCAAGATGAAATAAACTGTTCCTGTGGCAATGCCAAGGGGGTGATTTAATGTAGTTTGGAGAATTCGCAATTCAATTTCACACCCGACGATTGAGCTAAAAGAAAAATCCACACTTCACATTTCTTCTTTACACAAGCACTGCTGTTCCACTGGATGACCAGCAGCAGCTTTTCTGAGCACTCCATATTTGAAATACTCCGGGTCCAGATGCCAAATTATCTCCCTGAAATGCTGGAAGCACTCTTCCAAATGGGCTGGCCAAGAGTATGTTATATGACTATATAGATCTGCTGGTTTTGCCTCCAGTGCTAGGGAGTGTTCTGCAGAGACATCATTGTTTGTTCTCTGAAAAGCTACTTTTGATTCCTGTGCTGGCTACCATTTTGTGCACCACCACTCAATACTTTCTTTTGCTTTTTTTTTTTTTTTTTTTTTTTGACAGCAGAAAATAGCAAGAACAGGGCTGTGGAAGATTTAATGCCATTCCTGCTTTCCAAATAGCAGTCTTGCATTTTGCCTCAAGAACGATAAAAATAATGCTAATAACAAAGACACAAAGATTCAGATAGTCCTGAAAAAAAAAAAAACAACAAAAACAAACCACAAGCCAACCTTTTTTCTTTATTTTAAAAACTCAAAAAACAACTGGGTAGATAAAGGATGCAGTGAGCTCCAAGGAGTTTGTCTGCATTGGATTTAAGAATGTACATAGCATAATACCAGCCATCGATTTTGTCTTGTTGCTGCAAACATTTAAGCCCAATAATTAATTGGTAGCACAAAGAACAGATTACTGTGTATATATTTAGCCTGTTTCAATAATTCCTAAAGTTCTTATTACTCTAATTTAACAAACAAAACCCAGGAAGAAAAACAACCTTAATTAGTTTTTACCAATAGCTGCTATGTTTATTGAGATAAGAGTGCTACAACAGGAGCAGATCTCTACAGCTGAAGAGCTGGTGCTGAGGACTTTCTGGTCAGGTGCCATGGACTGGATGTACATTAGCAGTTGGACAATATTAGGCACACTATTGGAGTGCATCTTCTATATTAATTTTGTCTGAAAGGTGTCCAGTTCATGAACTGCTCTGTGATGTGAATGAAAAGCACAGGTAATGAGGAGCCAGAGGAAAGTTGTCTCATTAGAATCCCCAGCTCAGACTGAAAATGCTAATGCAGACATAAGCCACTCTGATAAGAATAGTTAGCTGTCACTCCTGGAAAACCTCAAAAAAAACCTCAAAAAAACCCCCCAAGCCCCCCAAAATACCCTAATCAAGTGGTAGGAACAATAATAAAGAAGAGACAGGTGGTCAAACTTGTGGAAGAAACTGGGATCAAAGGTATGCATTATGAGAATCCACATGACAAATATAACTGTATCAATGTAGGGACAGTAATTTAGGAATCTGCTGTAAATCCAGGGGTCTTCTCATGAAACTATTTTTCACTATCTTTGACAACTAAAAGTTCCATCTCCTCAACCCTTCTGAGGTTATACTGCTCTCCTCCTCTGCGTGGTGACACTGAAGCAAGGACAGATTCACTTACAGTGTCCACTTGTGGGCAACTGTAGGAGTAGAACCTGTGTTTCTGGAACTTATTCAGGAGCATCTTATTTCTACAAGTGGATGAAAAGCCATCCAGAGCATCCAGAAAGCTCAGTCTCTTAAAAAAAAAACCTGTTACTGAGCCTGCTGAAGTGTGGGGACACCTCTGTGGCTCTTGATGATGCAGAATTAGGACTTCACTGAACAGAATGCTAAATGCAAGAATTAAATGTAATAAAGAGAACACTAAGTGCTGAGAAACTTTGTTTTATTTATACTCTTGAAGCTGTAATGTTGTAAAACAACCATGACATACATGCTCTTCATTCTCTGCCTCTGTCAACACAGTTAAACTAGCAAAATAAACTAGAAAAAGCCATGGGACAGTTTAAACAAATAAAATGCTTGCCTTGCCCGTTCCTGATTTACTGTTTCACCTACAGTGATCAACGTTTATAGGAGTTCAGCTGTTTTTCATCACAGTCATGGGGAATGTTTTTTTTTCCCTTCCCTATTCCTTAACAACACCAAACTGCACTGACACCACTGAAAACAGTTTCTGCTTGTCTGGATTGAGAAAGGACACTGTCAAATTTGAAAGTGACTGCTAGAAAAGAAACTATGCAAGAGAGTGGTAGAGAATCTAACTTGATGATCTTCCATAAAAGTTATTTAGCTGTCAAAAAAGCACAAGGGAAAAGTATTGACCCACCAACACACACCCTCAGAAGATTAGTAAAAAAAAAAAAAAATCTGCTAAAATGTAGCTTCAAATCCAAAGGAAAACATACCTGGAATAAATAATACAATATATATTACCTGGAAACTAAATTTCACTCAAGGCCTTGGTCTCCCTTTGCACCTCTGCACTAAAGCACAGAACAAAGAGCCTCTTCTCCCCTCTCTTGCCTTTCTTTCTTTGCAGCCCACAATTAGTGGGCAGAACCTGCAGCTCTGTGACCACCGTCTAACGCTCTGCTTGCAGAATTTCACTGCTGCTTCTTGCCAGTCTGCCTCAACCATCTGTCATTTGCTGTCTTGCACTTCGTTTGCAAATTACCCAAGCAGGTCTGTTTTCTGTATACATCCAAGCAGCTCCTAGATGCTACAGGCTCTAAAACTGGAGTCCTCTTTGTACCATAAAAATACATCAGGGGTAACAATATGCTATCTTCAGCCGAGTGACTAAATTGAGTGTGCAGCAAACCTACAGAAATGACATGTCAATACATTTCAAGCCTTCTGGTACACAAAAGTAGTTCAATAAAGGCACCTTCTATCAGAAAGAAATATGCAAGAAAAAGGTTAAAAAAAAAAAAAAAATAAAAAAAAAAATCACTGGGCTGGAAAAGAGCAATGGCCTAAAAAGAAGAAAACTGCTTTTAAATAGAGGGGACATGGAAATTTCTTTCTAGGATCCATTTCAGTCCTATTCTGACCTATTCTGTCTCAGATCCAGGTCAGTGTAGATGATGGAATAGGAGCCCACAGGTCACAGAGGAACACACTGTAATGGAGTGGATGACAAATACAATTTAAAGAAATTTTACATGATGGGTTAAATAAGGATTTGAGGGTCCAGGGTCAGATGAGAGATGCTTACACCACAGTTCTTGGAATTTTGCACTTGGTTAAAACAGCAAAGTCCTTCACTTCTTGATAAACAAGAGATCAATGTATTTTCCTTCCACTACATTATCTTGTTCTACTTCCTAATTTCACTGTAGAATATAGAAGGAGTCTAGGTGAGAAAAAAACAGATAATGGAAGAGGAAAATAAAGTGAAATAAACAACCTTAAAACAGAGTTCCAAAACGATGACACGTCTTTTAAATTGAGAGATCCAAAATAAATATGTAAAGTTGCTGCACTCTCTTCAGTGAAATTATTTCCAGAAAATTTTATGATTCATGAAAGTCTCCATCTGTAGCTTGCCAGTGAAAATCCATCCTTATCACCAATTCTTTATGCATATTTTCTTTTTAACCTCTTTTACTCTTTGGAGTCCTTATTTCATGAATTGTTAATTTAAAAAAAAAAAAATGCTTAATGCATTTACTTAAAAAAAAAATCAAAACACATTTTTTATTATTTACTTAGGATACAGACTTTCCTTACAAGAACTGTGCTATCAAAAATGGAAAGACATCAGCATGTGTCTGTATATATATATATATATATATATATATATATATATAAAAAGATAACTACAGGTAACAGTCTGTTCTTCTAACTTCAAATGGCAGAATTTCCATAGACTGAAATGGTTATACTTATACATGGCACGGAAAGAGATTACTAAAAAAAGACTGCAAGTATCTCCATCTCCCACACTTACTGATTTGGTGCCCTCAGAGAAGCCCCAGATGAGCTATAATCTGATGAGTATAATTGATCTTAATGCTGATGCCACTCTGAAAAGTTTAACTGTGAATTTAATTTTGCAGATCACGGCAGAAAATGGATTAAACACATCTGCATAAAGAGAGAAGATGCACTCTTCCCCCCATGCTTCTTCTATATCATCACCTATTTCAACATTGTCCTGCAACAACTGAAGATGCTTTCCAGTTTCAATAAACTTTGGTGGAAAAATCAGTGCTTGAAGAATTTTTTTCCATTCAAAGAGGCTGTTGTCTGCCCCACCAGAGGTCACAGCCTCTTTAAGAGACTCCAGGATCTCAAACTGCACAGATGCTGAAATGTCAAATAAATGCCACAGAGTGGTTTACATAGAACCACAGAATGGGAAGGGGGTGCAAGGGACCTCCAAGGATCACCTAGTCCAAGCACTCCTAGAGCTGGGTGAGATGCAATGCCTAACTAAAAAAAAAAATTTCAACAGCTTATTTTCATTTCCAGTACATACCACAATGCTAAATTAGCATCTAGAACTTTAAGGTGTTATAACACCTGAGGAAACCACAAATTTAGAAGATTTCAGAATACTGGGCAAACACCAAAAGAGGTGTTTGGGGTGGACCTGCTAAGCACCCCCACCCAAGAAGGAGTTACTGAACTGACAGCCTTGACAGCCACCTGTCCCACCTACAACCAGGCAGGATAAGGACAAGGGAATTTCAGTCTCACAGTGATCTAATTGTTTTATTAGGCAGATGGAAGAAACCCTAGGGTGAAAAAGCAAATATTCCTGACCAAACTGCTCCCATGTCATTTTTCAACCAACTGGACCCTTTCCAGTTGGCACAGACTTTGTTTAGAAACAAGAATTGGAAAGTAGACTAATCCTATCTTACAGCTAAAACCAGGGCTGCTCTTCATCAAAATAATTTTCATTTCCTGATGTGAAAAATGTACCAGTAACAGCATGATATTAAAAAGATACAGGTCTGGCATTATGGAACTAAAGCTGCTCCTCACAGAACATTGTACCCAGAGTAGTCAGTCCAAAGGCAACAAGCCCAATGACTGGCAAGTAGAGTGGTAACCAAGTGTGGATTTTATTCTAACTGGTTGGGTTTTTTTTTCATATAAAAACCCAAGTAGGACATGTAAAAATAGTTCCTTGCCCCGTGGCACTGTTTCACACTGTCTCTGTGTCAAAGGCAGGTACCCACATTGCAAATGCTGCTGTGTCAGTCCATGGTGTGTGTGTGTGAGCAGAGCTGAAGGACAAATGGGCAGACCTGAGGAATGTGAGGTCAGGGAGATTTTCCAACCCCCAAGGTGTGGGGCAACTAGATTTTAAGTAAGACAACACCAAGCTGGGAGGAAGTGTGGATCAGCTGGAAGGCAGGAGGGCTCTGCAGAGGGACCTGGACAGACTGGAGAGTTGGGCTGATTCCAACGGGATGAGGTTCAACACGGCCAAGTGCCGGGTCCTGCACTTTGGCCACAACAACCCCATGGGGAGCTCCAGGCTGGGCACAGAGTGGCTGGAGAGCAGCCAGACAGAGAGGGACCTGGGGGTTTGGATTGACAGGAAGCTGAACATGAGCCAGCAGTGTGCCCAGGTGGCCAAGAAGGCCAATGGCATCCTGGCCTGGATCAGGAACAGCGTGGCCAGCAGGTCCAAGGAAGTGATTCTGCCCCTGTACTCAGCCCTGGTGAGGCCACACCTCGAGTCCTGTGTCCAGTTCTGGGCCCCTCAGGTCAGGAAGGAGATTGAGGTGCTGGAGCAGGTCCAAAGGAGGGCAACCAGGCTGGTGAAGGGACTGGAGCACAGATCCTATGAGGAGAGGCTGAGGGAGCTGGGGCTGTTCAGCCTGGAGAAGAGGAGGCTCAGGGGAGACCTCATCACTCTCTACAACTCCCTGAAAGGAGGTTGGAGCCAGGGGGGGGTTGGTCTCTTTTCCCAGGCACCTCTCAGCAAGACAAGAGGACACGGTCTGAAGTTGTGCCAGGGGAGGTTTAGGTTGGATATTAGAAAGAATTTCTTTACAGAGAGGGTGATCAGGCATTGGAATGGGCTGCCCGGTGAGGTGGTGGATTCTCTGTCCCTGGAGACATTTAAAAAGAGACTGGATGTGGCACTCAGTGCCATGGTCTAGCAACTGCAGCTGTAGTGGGTCAAGGGTTGGACTTGATCTCTGAGGTCCCTTCCAACCCAGCCAGTTCTATGATTCTATGATAAGATGAGAAGATGTGGAACTACCAATTTCAGGGGAACTAGTCAGGCAAAATAAAAGGAAGTAACATGTTCACTGCTCAGTTACACCTTCAAAAGTCCAAAGGTCTCCCAGACCCCCCAGCCTGGTGTACAGACTGTACCTGCATCCAGCTGCAAACCACCAGTGTCACTTGTAGCCTCGGGAACAGAATTTCCTCTTTAGGGTACAACTGAAACTGAGAACTGTTTACATAATCACGATGGGATACTGGGATTTAAGAAGGCCAAATTATCAATTAAAAGTGAACACGTTCATCTTAAGAGCCCCTCAGTGTAATCCACAGATTCTTCTATGCAGTACTCACATTAGAAACACAGGAGATCTGGACTTTCTCCACCTAAACCTCAAAATTTGATGGAAAACAGGGGAGAATAAATCAAACGAGGCTGAAAGCAAGGGTACTTTCCTATTGGTAGCTGGCCTCAAAACAGAGTAGTTCAATAGATAACAATATAAAGTTATTTTTAACAACATCCTTTATTTTACACTCCTTTTAATTATAATTTCAGCATACCAATACCAAGTACTTTTTCCCAAAGTAAATTCTCCTTATCCAAGACATTTTAAACCTTTTCTTTCTAAAATTCTTAAAGTCCATCTGCTCTGCTTCTGTTTCATTACAAAACTATATAAGCTAGAAACTATATCAATTAGTTAAAGCTTAAGCAGATATTTTAGCAAACAGTGAGTTAATAACATTCAAAAATATTCTGTATTTTTATAGGACGCAGAATGGATTGAGCATAGGCTGGATGTTGGAAAGCATTTCCTCCTGGAGAGAGTGATCAGGCTTTGGAATCAACTGCTCAGGGAAGTGGTGGGATCATCATTCCTGGAAGTGTTTAAGGAAAGACTGGATGGGGCACTTAGTGCCATGGTGTGGAGGTGTTAGGTCATAGGTTGGACTTGATGACCTCAGAAGTCTTTTCAAGCCTCAATAATTCTGTGATTCTGAGCATTTCCTCTTCTGGGATTGCTACTAATGCCAAGTAAACATTTTTGTTCAGAAATACTTAGTGACACCAAGCTGTTTCCCTACCTCAAGAAATATTTCTACTTTGGGAGTTGATGTGGTGGGCAGGTAGCTTGGATCTGTACAGTTTTTCAACAGTTTTGGTCTAGTTATCTGCTATAAAAGCAAGAAATAGACATCTGTATATCCTTTGTCTTTATTTTAACAACTCAGACAGAAAAGCAGCAGCCTCCCAAAGGTCTAAAACTTTAACTATGCAAATAAATTACTTCTGTCTAACACAAGCAGCATACTTATTACTGTTATGGCCCAGCACTTGGCGTTGCTCCCAGCTGTCTTGATTAATAAGAATTCTTTTTCTTTCAGTTCAGCAGTTCTCAGATTATGGTTTAAGGACTAGCAGTAGCCTGCAGAAAGCTGGCTGGTCACAGAGTCCTGGAATTTCTCTAATAGAATCATTTGTATCTAAAGATACAAGGTACTACCTTTCACACTTTTTCTTCTTAGGATCTGTAAACAAGATCCTAGTAGAGATCCAAACAATGGATTAGCCTTTTATCCACAATGCCAAGCTCTGTAAGAACATCAAGAAGCAGAATAAAGCCCCCATACCATTTGACTCTCTTCTAACAGAATAGTGTAAAAGCAGAAACAGGGCAGTTGGAGGGGCTGCCATCCCTGCTAGTGCTCAGCTTCTAACATTCTTGCAGCTTTACCATTTTCTCCCCAGCTGTCTGCATTGACTTTAAAGCACACTGCAAACTAGCCCTGGTAGCCCAGGTACCAAAGAAAGAGAACAAGTGATATGATAGGCAGTGTCCTCTGTACCTCCAGAAATTCCATGCAGGGAATCCTATCCTAGGATTTATAAAATGAAAGGTCAGGAAAAGTGTCATAAAAGGAACTGTCAGAAAAGAAAAGCAGGGCAATGGAAGTCTCCCCCTCTAGTCCACTCTCTGAAACCCCACCTGGAATACTGTGTCCAGAGCAAGAAAAACATGGACCAGTCGGAGTGGGTCCAACTCATGCAGGGAGGTTGGGACTAGATGGGCCTTGGAGGCCCCTTCCAACCCAAACTATTCCACAGTTCTACATTTGTTTTGATTACAAAAGTGTGACAGTGCTGACTGACACATTGCAATTCACTAGAACAGAGCTTTGAATCACACAACTGCATGGACACGTTGATTTCTTTATATAGCTGGGATTTTTTCTGTTTCCCCAGGTGTACTTTGCACTGGATTTCATCCTGTTGCTTAATTAAAGATTTTTTTTGAGGTTTGACCCTGCCCCACAAGCCTGGTGTCATCCACACATTTTTTTAAGGTCTCTTTCTGTTGACTGCAGTCACTGATCTCAATCTGATTGCAGGAATAAACTACTAAAACACCTTTACCATTTGAAATGAGCCACTTCTGGTTTAGACTCTTTTTAAACATCTATGCACCCACCTTAAGGAAATTATATTTAGACTGCAGATTACTTATGAAAATACCTTGAGCAGTGTGAAAGCTTTAGTCAAAATATCTACCTTCCACATCTCCTTATCCCATTTATCCAGTTGCCCTGTCAAGCAAGGAAGGCACATTGGTTTGACATGATTTACTCTACACAACACAGCCCTAATTACTTCCAAAGTACTTACAAATTTCTTTCCAACAAGTTAGATAAAGGTATCTGCAACTATCTAGGCCTTTCTCCTCCTCCCTTTAAATACAAATCCTATTTCTTTCCATCTCCCATTCTTACTAGTCTCTCTGTAACCTCAAATTCTCCAAGATAATTTCCCACAGTAGAAAGATAATGTCAACTATATCCTAAAGCACTCTTTGGTGGATTTTATCAGGTACTGCACACTTGAATACTTGTCCTACCTCTGTATTTTTAGCAGTTTTTCTCTGCTTTGGCCACTACTACTTGGCCACAGCACACGAATGATCAAAAAATATTTTTTTTTCTATTAATTTTGCTGATCACCTGTCAAGCACTTTATATAACACACACAAAATCAGTCACATTGTAACCCTACCTGTGTTGTTTTCTATACATGTATCTTGCTGGATCCATACAGTATTTTCCCCTTTTTATGCTTCTCAAGACTCTTCTTGTTCTTATTTAAATCCTCTGCTAATTTGAATTCATTTTGTGATTTTGCACACTTGGTTTTCTCTATAAATCCTTAAACTGCTGTAAAGCAAAAGGAGTATCTCATCTAGCCATAGCAGTCTCTTCATGTATTCCCCATCTGTCCTTTGCATCAGGACAGATAATCTTCATTATGCATTCAAAAGTGTCCCCTCAACTGCTAATTTTCATGCACTTCTAAGTCTCTCAGATAATCTTCTGAGGAGACACTATTTACCAGCTCCAAGAGGTTTCTGAAAATGACTTTTAAAGAAATAAAATTTTCCCTGTTCATCTGATCTTAGATTATTTCAAAAGCTTTCTTCAAAATAATTTTCACCTCAAGTACCTGCCATTATTAATTCCTCCTTAATTGCCAAGATCCAAATTGAAAATCAAATCTAAATTACATACCTACATTTGCTGAAAGATGTATGGCCAGAAAATTCTCAGTTTGCTCTGTCATGTCCTACTGCATTGCTTGCTGTTTGGATATTTTCAACAATTTAGACAGTATTGTTATTTTTCTTATATCATCTACCACACTGGACAACAACAACAACAAAAAGGAAAACACACAATTCCTTCTTGTATTCTACAAGAAAGGAAACAGAAAAGGTAAGATTAAGATCTATCAAAAGAGTTTTTTGTATATTTCTTTTCAGAGTTTACAAAATATATTTTGTCCCAGTCATGCATATGTAGCTTAGGCTAGCCATATTCAATCATTTAATCACTTGTAAGACATTTTACAGCAAAAAGTTTTGAGGGAGTTAGTGCCAGCAGCCCAGACTAACAGTGCACAAAGGGATTTTGTTACCTGGAGGCAGAATGGAAGTCTGTGGAAGATGCTTTCAGGAAAGCAGAAAGCTGTCAAGATTAATTTGCTTATGGTTTCAATGATGCTAAGACCTTCTTGGTGAAAAAGTCAGCCTTTTTTTGACCATCACTAGGTTTTTCTGACTTCTTGTGTCAGCCTCTGCTCTTCACAGTCCTTCCATCTTTCTACTATAGCATGAGAAGTCAAAGCCCTAAAAGTCAGTATGACTTCCCTCCTCTGAAACCCCATGCTCTTCTTCCTCATTTCAGCCCTCTTTTTAAAAAAAGAACTCTTCTCCTCCTCTCTCAGACTGAAACCACAGCTCAGAGGACTTCCACCTATGACCTGCTCTTTAGGTATACTTGCTTCTCTTAAATAAATGTTCTTCTTCAGTGGAGAAAAGCGATTTTTGATGGTGGGTTGGTTTTGTTTGGTTGGTTTGGGTTTTTTTATCAGCATTAACAAGAAAAAATTACAATCCCCTAAATAAAACAGTACAGGTACAAAAAATAAACCAAACCAAACAAACAAATCAACCCAAAAAACCAAACAAAAGGACCCACACCAAAACCAAAGCTACAAAGAAGTGGTCATTAAAGAAAATTTCCCAGTATAGTTCTAATTATTTAGACAGCAAAAGAAGTTTATATTCTTATTGGTTTGGTTCTTGGTTTGCTTTGAGAAACACAAAAACCAACCAAAACCAAATGACCTTTGTCATCAGTCAAGAAAATACCCAGCAGAGGATGAGGAAACATGAGGAACTCAGCAGCAAATGAAACAATCCTCTTATCTCCTCCATAAATGGAATTTCATTCCTTGAGAGGATTAGCAGTTCTTTTTCCAGAATTTGTTCATCTGCCTGCACACCAGCACATCTGACCTACATGAATAAAAGGAAAAAAAAATGAGATTTCTGCAAGGTTACCACTTCTCTGGCCAAGGCATGGCTACAACACAGCAGAACTCACCCTGAATGATTCAGCTGTCTGAGTGCCTCCACCTCTTACAGCCAACGCACCAAGATTACTCACTGCAATACATGCAGCAGGCACAAACTTCTACAAGTGACAAATTGAGCAGAAGAAATTACAGTGTACAGCTCCACAATAGGTTCATTGTGTTTCTCAGCTGAGTGACTAGTATTCCAGCAGATAGGGCTATCTGGTGCTGCAAAACTGGAGGCTCTTCCATGCTGCAGTACATTTCTCCTGCTAAATATGAAGCCATCCTGCAAGATAAAAGTCCATCTCTCCACCCAGATGCTGCTAAATTCTCAGGCAAATTCTGAAAGGAAGTTTGGGCTAATTAAAATAAATAAATAAATAAATAATTCCAAAAACCAGCTAGTAACTAAGCAAAGTTCCTTTCTCTCTGGAAAATACCTAAAAAGCTCAAACAGCATTTGAAATTCAACATCTACAGAACTGCATTATTAAAACCCAGGATTATTAATTACACCAGATCCAGTACATTCCAAACCAGTTCCCTAATCAGAAACCTTATTTCCTGGTTCCTTTATTTTCCATCTGCAAACGTGAATACTTGGAACTTTTTAATTTAAAACACTACTTGGAAGTTTTTCAGCATCTCCAGGAGCAGAGAAGACAGACACACACTGCCATGGAGATGTAAGCAGCAGCCCCCAGCTCTGCAGAGGGCCCTCCAGCTGGCTTCCTATTGCTCAGTTTACTGTGGGACAGAGTCAAGATTCAACATTAGGGAGCCAAACAATACAGTTACCTCAAGGAGGGGTAGACAGTAGTCTCAGAAGTCTCCCATGAGGAAAATCTTAATTCTGTTGGCATTTGGAAGGAGAAGGTGCTCATGGACAGCCATATGACCAAGGGAAATTTTCAGGAAAAGCCCATGCACAGAGTCCTGGCAGAATAATAAATACATGGATGGAAAACAAAACCCTGCAGCACCCAAGCCTGGCCAGTTTTTGGACCCTGGCAGCTTGCACGTTAGCCAAGTGTTTGATAAACTCTGGTACTCTTCTTGCTCAGCATCTCTGTGCCAAGGAATAATTCACTGCTTGAGACCACATTGTCATGGTTGTTTGCTTTCTAGCATATGATTAGATAATATCTTCCAAAGCAAACATGCTGCTCAGCACATGAATGATCAAAACTCCAGAGAGGTTATTTAATGCCTTTATTAGAATCACCTCTTGGATATATTAAAGGAAGAACTCTACAACCATAAAGCATATCCATTAATCTGTGTGAGAAAAAATTATTGAAGAGATAGACACAAGGTTGGTGCAGACCTCTGCTTCAAAACCTGCAACTTCTCTCAATATAAAAGCTTCTGTCATGCCAAGAAGCAGCAAACTGACAGTAAAGCTTAAGACAAACCAGCACCTTCTGAGAAAACTGAGACTTGATCACACTAGACCTGAAAACAATGTGCCCTTGAAAAACTTCTTTGACAAAAACACAGTGAATTTGGGTACTTGGCCCCTCCAGGATCTTCTGGGAATTCTATGCAAAGACATTAGTTAATGAAAAATCAGTATCACACTTGAATCTGTATTAAAAGTACCTCAGTGTGTAGCTGTACTGATTAATTCTTCACATCTCCTAAAAGAAAATCATCATCTCTTCTTTGTTGCTGACAAAGATCAGGCCATTTATCAGTAGAAGTGCAAGGTCCATCTTACCTCATTACCTGTCTTATATTAATGCTTCTTCTTCAGTAACAAGTTCTAGCTGTTACTTTCTTTTGACCACAGATTGCCCATTGTCTAATTATCCTTATGAAAAGGAAATACTTATATGTGAAATACCTTCCAACAGAAAGGAGGATCAAAAAGAACACAAAACCCTCTGTCTCCTGCTGCTGCTCACTTTTACTATTAAAAGACTGAAGAATGACAAGCAGAAAGGATGTCATGCTCACAGATGCACAGGCACCTGCAGCTGCCACTGACCTCCAGTGTAGCAGCTTGACTTCCTGAGTCAAGCAAAAAGCAAAGACAAATAATTGGAGGTAAGCCTAAGGGGCACATCACACCCCTTAGAAATCTGTAGGAATTTTATCATTCCTACATCCCTGTTTCAAGAGGGATCATTGTAAGGTACCAGTAGCTCCTCAGTCTGCAGCAGCACCAGGTGTGTTTGCTGGCTCAGAGTCTCTGGGTGCTGACAGTGAAGCCATGAAGCAGGGGTCAATGTCTACAGCTCCTGGGACCTTCTGAAGAACACAGAGAAAAGGGCTAGCATTAAATTGAAGGTGGAAAGTCTCTCTCTGGACACATACTGGCTTTTGAAATGTTTTCATATTTACAGCATAGCTACTAGTGCTATAAAAAAGAGAGATTACGTATGTCTTGAAACAATGATGAGGTCTTGAAACAATGACAGCATTTTTCTTTCTAACTCCCTTATTTTACACCAGTTATATTAGTATTACATTTTTTTCAACACTGTTGAAAAAGAACTTGCTCTTTTCTCTCCAAGAGTCCTATTGTAAAAGCATTTATACAGATAGGGTAAATGAGAAAAACAAACAAATGTCTTCATTCTTCCTGATTGGTAATTACTCTAGCTGAAGACAGTAAACAGAGCTCTAAAGACATGTATAGCTATTTCTCAGGCAGAACTACTGGATCTTGAAGTTTTCATGGATGCAGCATAATTTGCAAATAGAAACAACTATTAGGTACAAAAAATACTAACAACAGAAGTTTTAAAGGAGCTCTTTCAAGACATCAGGTTATTTTTGGCAGCCATGCTGTTGTTTGGTTTCCTCCTTACAGCCCCAGTCTGTGGAGTCTTACGACTCTGCAAGTCTCTTCCCACAGAATAAGCTCAGGTGAAGAAGAAGACTTGGGGAAGAATCTGAAGTGAGAAACCCTGAAATTCTCCCAACAAGTCATGATTTGTAACACTGGGCAGCTGGCAGTACCCAGAGGAGCAGCAACACTCCTCTCTTTTTCTAGTTTTTGGGGTTTTTTTTACTTGACTCTAATCTTGGAGAACTTAAACTCAGAACCTCAGAGCATCTCTGAGAATGAGCAGATTTCACAAATGGAGAACTGAAGCAGCAGTAAAACCCATAAGAACCCAGCAGTATGCTTTTACCCTCTAGACCCCAGAAGTCTGGATATGATGTTAGACTGCTGAACCTCTCAAAGACAACTGCAGGGCAACGAGTGATCTCTAAACCATCCATCCCACACAGGCAGGATTAGCAGTATGTTCACTGGAGTATTTGAGCTGAATAATGAGTTTACATATCAACAGAGATCCTTCTCCAATGGGGATTAACCCCCCAAAGCAACACAGTCAAAACAGTGAAAATATGTCTACTATTTCCCTTTGCTTCCTGGCTTGTGTCCACAGTGGTTCCTCCCCCCCCACACACACACACATTAAGACAATACTCCCATCCACATTGTTCTACATTACTGTCTTCAGATAAAAATTCAGTTTGGATCACTAGTATTTATTCTGTGCCACAGCAGTGCCTCATGGTCCCACTGATACCTTGTTGCCTGGTGGAATGGTGCACATGAACATAGCTGAAGGGAGAACAAGAAGAATTAATAATATAAGAACATCTGGCTTAGAGTAGCAGTGTTTCAGTATTTCTGTATTAGAAAGAAATAAGATATCCATTAATTAATTGTTTTTGTAACAAACATCATTACATAAAATCTAGAGGCACCAGAAGAAGAATTTTAATTACCCAGGTGAACTTCAAAGCACAACTGCATTTTGGATTTCTAGGGTTGTCTAAAGTTTACCAGTTCTTGACACACAGGCACTGTGCAGTCAATAGCACTTTGAGTAACCTGAACCAGTTTTTGTGTAATAAAAGACAACTCAAAGCAGCAGCTGATCAAAAGCAAAAGGCACACTGGATGGGTTTGGGGATGGTAAGTAACCCACCAGTGTCACTGCTGTGGGCCAGCTGCCAGCTTCAGGGCATCCGTGCAAACCTCTGTTGAAAGGATGAGCCACTCCATATGCTGAACCTAAGATGCTCTGCCTTCAGTACTAAGTAATCACTCTCCTGTTCCAGAGGCCAAATAGAAAAAAAAAAATAAAAATAAAAATAGCATTTCCAAGCTTATCTGCCAGACAATAAGAGCATAATGAGAGTTCACTTCAATCCAAGCCCTGTGTCCAGTAGCAGCCTTTGCCTCTCTGTAAGAACATCCCAGCACTGAAGGGCCACTGCTCTGGAAGAGTGACAGCTTCAGGAGGCATCATTGTCACCAGAGCTCCTGCTCTGCACTCCAGCCACACACCAGCCTCTTCCACTGCAGCCTGGCAAACGGGGCAGTCAGCCTCCCAGGTGGCTCCAGCCCACTTGCTGCAAGCAGGATGACAGTGGCTCAGCCCAGCCAGCATCCTCCAAAGCCTCACTCACTTCCATACCCTAAACTGGAATAAAGTCAGCTGTGTTTCAGTCACATCCTAACACAATATTTCCTTGCTAATGTTAGAGAATTACCTCTACGGGACTACGTCTCATTTTAGGAAATCTCATCAAGCATTGTGAAACCTCTAATACAGCTCTTCCACCACTGGAGGAACATTCCCTTCACACAGTCAAAACGTTCCCTACACAAAATTTTCCCCTATGTGAAAGCCTCTGTAGCAGCAAACCAAAAGGATGGTAGCCCAGGCTTCAGTTTTCAATGCCACTTGTGCCCTCCAGCTGACATGCAGAGGGGCCTGGGCAGAGAGATGCACACAGGGGACCAGGGGAGGGAGAGAAGCAGGATTTCTGTGCTTGCTTTTGCACTTTCACTTTGACCTCTGCACACATCTCTTAGAATCAACCTCCCTCCTTTTTAACCTCAAAGCCTGATTTTCCTACCATCCTTTCAAAGACAACACAAACACTACATTCTGTCAACAACAAAAAACCTGCTTTGAAGTGCCCCCAAAAAATTATTATTTTTTTTCCCCTGCAATTCTCCTGGACCTGAGCACGGAGCTGCAAGTCCCTCCACCTTTAAGACATCAGTAGCAGTGAAACTTTCCCACGGAGGATGCCTTACACTGCAGCCTGCCCTGTAGGAAGAGGCTGGGGATGCTCTGGAGCAGGGAGGATCCATCCAGCACTGGCAGTAGCCGGGCTGCGGCAGCGCTGCACAAAGCCCCGGCCCTCACCGAGTTTGTTGATAACCGAGTGGAAATCTGTCTGCAGGGAGCTGTGGGTCACCGAGGACAAACTGCTCCTAGCATCTGAGCCAGACTTCAAAGTAGATTCCCTGTTCCTCAGCTGCGCTGCAGTCTGCACTGCAGTCTCCACTGCAAATATAACCCAAGTCTTTGTACTCCAAATTTTAATTCAGACATCGGGGAAAAAAAGAAAAAAAGAAAAAGAAAGGTGGTTTTAACCAAAGCAAACGAAGTACAAAATTTCCAAGAAAAATGGAAGGGATTACAATTCCTGTAATGTCCCTGTAACCCTTTTGTTCTCTTTTACCCCATGTTCTTGGGCCCCACTTTCCAGATGGTGCAGCTTAAATCAGGCTCATTTAAGCTTACCAAAGTCAATGGGAAGCTTTCTGCTGCTTTTATGGAAGCCATAATTTTGCTTTTTCATTGCTACTGCCATATGAATGAGGATTTAAGAACATCACTACAACTTTAATTTCTTGCATAGTCTGATGCTGAACATGGGACCAGGCACTAAGACAGGTACAAGCTGAAATCACTGCAGGCATAACTCCTTATTTCCTAAAAAATATGTTCCTATGTTAAAAAGAAAAAAGGAATAAGTAAACATTTTATCACTTCAAAGCATTACAGGAAACACGTCCCAGTGCAGGCAAGACTGTTCACCTTAACCATCCCTCTGAATTATTCCCTATTTAATCCCTAAATCCAGTATTACACTATTAAGAAAAAGCTTCTAAAATTAAGGAGAACCTCTTGCTGGCAACACAAAAACAGCTGTATGAAGTATGCATATCACCTGGTAACAAACAAGCAGAGGAAATTAAAAATCGTAATAACCTCTTGCAAATGAAAGTAGTTTTATTTCCAGATATTTCCACTGGCTTCAATATTTGACTTGGAATTAAACAGAACAGCGGTTCAAAATTTGACCTCCAATTTGTAAATCCTTTTTCCCTTGTTCCATTATTTTAATATTAAAACCAGAACAGATTACAAACTGGTGTTGTCTGTATCTCTGTATTACTGTTATCACTATATTACACCTATGAGCTCTTTCAGGTGATCTGTGGAAAGCATACTTAAAATTCTTCTTTCAAAATTAATTTGCAGTGATTTTCTTGCAGCAATATGAGAATAGATTAAAAGGATAATTGATTTCAACAGTAAGCAATTACACACAATGATTTTTCTACAGCAGTTGTCTAATTAAGAGACTATGAGCCCAGCATATCAAGCCTTTGATTTAAGCATTGTTTTTGAGGCATTTATATGATTTGCAAGATGGACAAATTCTTTCATTGTATTATAATGCAGATGCACCAAAATACTTGCTGAAAACTTTTAAACCCTCACAAAAATCATACTTGTATACCTGACTGAGACCTAAGAAACAGCTACTGCTCAACTGAGTAAACATCTGAAGATTATCAACACCGACAAACAACATTTATGGCAAGGTTGTTCTCAAAAGTGACACAGGACTAAAATATCTCAACAAAATTAACAATGAATGGTTTGTTATGAGTATGAAACATGCACAGATGCCAGTTATATAACCCATTTCTTGTATCATTAAAGAGTAAACACCAGCCTATTCTTTCACCTTACCAACACACAGTAAAAAGCAGACACATTTCTCTCCTGTATTTCTCTTCCTTAATTAGCAGATTTTTTTTTTTTTTAGCTGCACGGCTTTTACTACTGCAGCAGAATCTCATTTGCCTCCTTATTCTGAATTGCTACATACAAATGCCTATTGCTCCCAAAGGCTTTTCTAAGAAGCATCTGTAACAAAAGAATTGTAGGTGCATACCTTAACCTCTTGGTTGGCAAAAATCTCCACATCAACCCCACAGGCAACCAGAGTGGAGACATCACAGTCCATGCTACGGGCTGGCATCCCCCCCTTTTGCACACAGAGTTAGGAACCCTCAGAGTAACAAATTAGGGGGGGGAAAAAAAAATTAAAAAATAAAAAAAATTAAAAAATCTTCAGTACTGCAATTGAACAGTCCAAAATTCTGTTTCAATGCTGACAATAACTGCAAGCTTCTGACACGAGCTCTTTGCACTTAACTGAGTTGCTCCTTGCCTTTCCCTCGTACACCCACCAACTGAGCAGGCACAGCACAGTAACAGCGCTATTCCATCTCTCATGGCAATGACATCACCACAAAGACTGACATAAGCTAAATCTATTTTTTCAACCCTTTTATCTCTAGGCAGCACAGTGGATCAAATTGAACATGATTATGTGCTAAATCTGAACTCGGACTAAATCAATTCAAGCAGCGTTTGCTGGCAACTGAGTCAGAGCTGTTGTTTCAGCTGAGTGCTTATGTTGGCAAAAAGGATCTCCTGCCACCAACAGCTCCTTTCTGAGTGTAAATTAACCCAGCATTTACAGCCACTAAGCTTAGGGTAATGTTCATTGCTTTATTATACTTCAAAATCTACAGCACAGCACTAATAATAATAATAATAATAAAAGAAAACATAAAACAACCAAACGATGAGCATTCTGCTTTCAGTAGCCTCAAGCCTTCTTTTTTCACACAGCACACTATAGAATCCTGCACCTGAGATCAGAGAACATCCAGTCCTATCATCAGGACTGATAAACTTACTGCAGATTTGATCCCAGTACTTAGACATACAAGTTGCACTGTGACTCATCTTCAGAAAGATCAGAGGCACGTTGGTGTGTGATTTGGAAGTCAATACCCCTTCAAAGAACAGAACATTAAAATTTTCCTTGAAATGAGGACTTAGCAGTAGGCAGCCTTCATACTATTTGTCCTTGAGGATACCCCTTCACAAATGTAACAGTACTCAACCAAAATAAATTTTAAATGAAGATGTTTTGTACCTGCTGACTCGCTGGTCTGCTTATGCTTTGCAAATTTGTTTTTTAATAACAGAAATAAAATATGTACACGTTTGGGACTTGTAAAGTTGATCTTTATCCCAAACTTGGACTGTTATTTTTTCCTCTTTTTCATTCTTGCGATCCATAAATTGCTTTTAATTGTTGCAGACCTAGAGATGACATTTCCAAGTAAGTCAGATTAAAAGGCAGAATTAAAATATTTAAGTATTGACATAAACCTAGCAGCAGCCCATAGCTCAGTGTAGTGCTTTGCTTCACTCCACTTCACTGACAGATCCTGCAGCTTCTATCACCTTCTGGGATGCTGCACACAGTTTGCTGCTGCCATTTAACCCAGGGTTGTCTAAAACTATCCCAAACCCAAATGTTGAACCATGGTTTGAGTTGCAGACTACTATGCCCCTCATGAAATTCAAAATTAAGACACCTGGGGAAAATACATGAAATCATTTGTACCAAAACTGTGCATTCAGATACCACAAAACAGAAGCAGCTTCAGATGAGATTCAAGCCACCCAGCTTCCCTCTTACTCCTTTACCAGCACCATAAATTTGGTTACGTGCAGGGAGTTCCATGGTAGCCAATGACAGAACAAGTTCCACTGAGAAATCCACTCTTTACCCCTGCAAACTAGATGCTGTTACAGAAAGGCTGAGATATAAGAACACTCTTTTCCAACTTTTATTATTTGTCTTTTTTTTTTTTAAACTTGCATTTATGGTAGCTCCCTCAGCAGTAATCACAAAGATCCAAAACGAGGACAGAAATATACACCAGCACTAAGGATTTTACAGAGCAAGACTTTACCTATCAACAGAAATGGATGGGGTAGTGCAAGGCAGCAAATAAATCACTATTGTTATCATTACATTCAATTGCTCTGTGCACCCATCAGTCACTTAATCACCAAGGTTTTCGTAAACCATAGGAAATGACTTATTAGAAAGACTTTGAAGTTAATGCTTTGTGCATATTTAGAGGAACTTTTATTCATGTATTTGAATAGCGTATAGATGTGATATAGAAAAAAAGCCATGAAGAGGCCTGATGAATGTTCTAAGCAGGCAGCAGTGGAAAAAACATGTCATCAGAAAACTGAGAAGTTAGAAAGTGGTTATCAAAGACCTGGAAGGACACACTGAAAGCAAAGACAAGTCATGTATATCTGAGCCTAATGAAAGTTTTAGCAGTATGGACCAAAAGGACAAAAAAACCCCATAAACATTTGAAAAAGGAGCAGATCAAGAATTAGACAATGTGGAGGTCTAAGTTCTAGAAGGGCATCTGAGGTGTAAGTGATGCCTGTCCTGAGTGTGCTTGCATAGCAGTAACAGAAAAAAGATCTTACAATACAGAGATGAACTGAATTGTTCCATAATAATTTATTTCTTTTTTCTTTCTCATTTTCAAAACTCTCACCTACTAATTTCAATAGCCCATCTCCTTAATCTTCTTATGAAAACTGGTACATGGTATGCAACAGATCTGCTCCACTTCAGGATTATTCTTGCACTTCTACTATTCCTTTCTTTTTACATCTGAATCATTGCAGTTTTTCAACTCCCTCTAAGTAAGGAAACTTTACTGAGATCACAATTATTTTCATTTTTTGTATCTCCTTGCCTATTCCTACGCATAACCTATTTTTTCCCCCTAAAAACCACTCTAGCTCACTAGGGTATTTTAGTGAGCTCTTTACAAAGACAACCTATCTGCTTTTGATTGCCCAACAGAAGAACTCTACAGAGCATTTGAGTACTTAAGCTTACATCTTTCAATATGTCATATCCTATTTGTTACTACTCACTTCTTATCTGAAATCAAGACATAATCCTACATGAGATTTTTTTTTTTTCAGGGCATTCTACAATTCCTTGTAGTCTTCATTAAAAAATTTATTATGAATTTAAAATAGATTAACACTGACTGCTATCTCCAGATCAGGAGACTTGTTTTCAATCAAATTTAAAGAAAGATTCTTTCCTTTTCCTTCAAAAGAAATTCTTAACTATGGCTCTAGATGGTCTTGATAAATTCAATTAACCAAGCTACCACAAAAAATAAAGCCATATTTCACATACAAAGTATCATGCCTAATACACATAAATTGATACAGACACATACGAACTGCAGTGTACCTGAAGAACCTACTCCTGCAGTAAGTTCTCCAGATCACAAACTGCTACTGATCACAGCTTTTTTTATTAGTATGTGCTCAGGAAGGCTGCTCTCTTGTTGGAAGGGAATACTATCACAGATTTAAAGACTTTTCGAGCTCAACTGTCAAGTCATTAAAACAACTTGTGGAGAAACTTGACCCTCCTTTTGCAAACATACTGCTACAGATTTAGCCTTAGGGAAACTTCACTGGGTCTGGACCTCACAGTAACCTCCACCTCGTTGTAAACAAAAAAATAACAGCTAAATTCAGTAGCAAGTGTGACAGTTCTTGCTCACTGGATGAAGCTTGTGCTCATTATTACTGGTAATAGAATCATTACTTCTGTAGCAGCTCTGTTTTACAGGTGCAAGTCATATTGTTTAAGGTGCTGTACAAACCCAGAACAATAAAAAGAAACCCTACATCAATGGCTCTTTGATGCTTGAATGGAACCCATAAATAGATTCATGTTATGTCTGAATCAAATGTTTTAATTATGTGCATCTATATCCATCTCATTCAACCTACTATACACACCCAAAGTATTTAAATTGAGCTCCCTTATATATATATGTATATATATATACACACCTGTTGCTAGGATTATACTTTTACACACATAATCCGATTTTTAAACAGAATTTTGAAAGACAAATACATTTTCAAACCCATTAAAATTTAGTAACATAACAGACAGCCTTGGAAAAAAAAGAAGCCCAGAAAAAAAGTTACTTCAGTTTCTCTGTCTGCAGCAGAAGGCCAACCAGATAGGTTCTTCAGGAGCAAAGTTACCTCCTTCAAAGAGATCTTTCATAAAGACAATAAAAGAAAGTGGAATACTGAAGAGTGAGTTCAGCTTAGCCATAGAAGGAAGAAGAACATGCATAATTATTTTTCTTACGAAAATGAATATTGACTCACGATAAAGTAGATTAAACCCCAAAGTATGGAAGAAACAGATAAATGCAGCCAGAGGAACACAGCAGCAGCAGCAGAGACCAGGGGAACCTGGGCTAAGAACTGGGAACTGAAGGGAGGCACAATCCTTATTTCTAGCTCTGCTACAGTTTGTAGTCTCTATATATTGAAGGGTGAAATGCTGACACTTTCAGGACACAGTTCAGAGAGGGATGTCTAAAATTCAGGAAGAGGTGAAAGCAAACAGGAGAAAATACATTACCCAATGCTACGATCTAGCAGCACCATATTAAATCAATTCATTGGAATTACTTGGAAACAACATTCCCACTTCTAATTCTGAAGCAGAATGCCCATCAAACCCTCCCCCTTTTAACAACATCAGGAGGATTTCAGCTTTTGATGTGTACCTTCTGAAACACATGCAAAAGCCTGAGATTCCATTAGCTGAATTCTCTAAAAACCTGAACAACAACACCTGAAACAAATGTGTTTATCCAGAGAAGCATGTCTGCACCTACTTATTCTTTCCTAGGTTCTAGATCACTATCAAAACGTTAATTTTGAGGGGCTATGGAAAACAGCAATACCAAAGTTATAAACCAGAGCATTTTTAACCCCACCCCAAGACAACAAATAGATGAATTATACATGAAATATGTCATTTAGATAGAAAATTTAACAGGGCTTTATAATAAATAAGAAACAATGAACTACCCAACAGCTATGAACCCTATGTTTTTTTCTAAGATGAGTTAGATGCCTAAGTTTCTGCAAATTCTAAATTTGCAAGAATTGTAACCATAAAAAAAAAAAAAAAAAAAAAAAAAAGCTGGAAGAGCCCCAGCTGAAGCTTGCCTTAGCTGTCCTTGATTTCTGGGAAGGTAATTTTTCTGTATATAAAAGTGATACTTTGTTTTTCCATACTTAATAACTTTCTGTTAGTCACACTTGGATATCTCAGAATCTGAGGGTTGAAGAGCCAGAAATTTAAAAAAACAAATCATTACCACTATGAAGGATTTCTTCCTCCTTTAACAGAGATAATATCAAGAACTCAAAAGCCCCACATATGATAATGTGAGACGACTTCAGGAACTGAACAAAGGACTATGTCATTTAGACAACATAATTTTGTTACATCTAAGTTTCAACTCTGAGTCAGAATTTTCAATTACTTTCAACGTGGCAGTACCATTCATAGTCCTGAGCTTTCAAGTGTATGCAGGGAGATGTGAGGGGGTGGAAATCACTGCATGTGTCTTCTGCCTACTGAAAATGGTTACAAAGCCTTCCCTGAGCCAGATAGAGCCAGGCTGAGAACTGTTATGGTTCCAGACAACAGAACCCCCTCTTCTCATGAAATGAGCTGCTGTGGTTTGGAAGTCAGGGCATCCTTGATTCATTTGGCCACCCACAGAATGAATAACACACACACAAATCCTTGCTAACAGAAGAGGATCATAACCCTGCAGGGTAAGCTAAATTTATTTGCAGTCTGCCTACATCGTAACATAGATAAATTGCAGAGGTTTCAGTTTTAAATTAAGAGAACTAAAGATAGATCTCCAAATCCTGGTATTTACATTGCCACTATTGGTGACAGATTTGGGACTTCATTGCTTCAGCATGCAATGTGAGATGCCTTAGGGGATCCAAGACACATGAAGGAAGACACTTGTCTTCTAAACCATCAGCCAGAGGCCCCCAGACATTCTGCAAGATATTTAAATTAGCACTAAGCACCTGTAATCAGGTGATTGAATGCTTCTTGCTCAATACACTCAATGGACACTTGAGTGGGATTTTGCTGACCAGTCACTGTGTAGTTTAGGTGGGCTGAACTGCTCTCTACCCTTCACCAATTACTAAATTAGATTTCCACCAACTACAGCAGGAGCTTAACCACATAATGCAGATGTATCTCTGTATAAGCTGAATTTTAGATTTGTGTGGATCTTGAACTGAATCCTGCAGTTTACCACTGTGCCTCCATTTCTTCAACAGCAAGACAGGAATGGTGATGCCTACTGCATTGATGTATGGCATTGATAGTCAACACATATAAAACAGATTTCCCAGGCAAATTTCTAATCAATAAATTTTTTTGTGATCTTTAATTTTATAAGAGTGCAAAACAGGTGACGCTCTTACACATATTTACTCTTGCAGTACTTGGAATTGGAATTAAAAGATGGATTCTGGGGGAGAATGCATCTCATGCAGGACACAAGGCCAGTGCTCCGAGCAGATCCAAAATCTCAGGCACCTTCTCAGTTCACATTGGGAAGATGGAGGTGCTCACAGGCTGGCACAGCAGCAGGATGCAGAAGAAATGAAATCAGCTACTCACAGAACTACCTTTGTGACCTTGAACAAAGTACATGCAGGAAAACACACCCAGAAGGGCTCAGAGCCCCTGTGTTTTATTTGGATTTTAAGTGAAAGCTGAGGAGGACACATATTCTCCATTACTAGACTTTATTTTAATGGATTATGCCAATTGGGCTAGGGCTGTAATAATCCCTGCCTAGAAATGTGATTTACTGCTATCCACGAACTCTGTTAACAGCTTCAAAATGTATTTTCAAAATCATCTCCACTTACCCTTACTTGTCTCAGACTAGCAAGAGTATTTAACATGCCTGTACATTTTCGTTGTCATTTGAGACACTTCATCACAGCAAAATGCTCTTGAAGGAAGAGCCTGGAATACCAATGCTCACTGCTGTGAGAGAGCAGCCTTATCTCCCAAATGCAGCTCTGCACAGGACACGCAGGTGAGAGATTTAATGGCTGTGCTGAGAGAAAACAGTGCTTACTGCCAAGCCAGCAAAAGCAGTTCAAAGGGAAAAAAGAAAAAAAAACCAACAGTAAACCATCAAAAAGCATGCAGTCAGACAGAATAAGACATTTCTTATGTAACTGGTATTTTATGCTGATATTATAGGGTGGGTCTTTATTTGCTGCAACACCTTAAACCAGATAGGATCCTACCCTGTAAGCCCCTGTGCCAACTGCAGACAAAAAAAATGTGTTAATACTTAATATTTACCATATAAAAATGGGTTCCTGTCTTCATTACAGAGAGAAAACAGTGTCTTCCATTTTTATAATTTTTTCTCACTTTCAAAGGATGGTGTCAGCCATACCTGCAGCTGAGGTTTCTTAATCATATAGAAAAGTCCAGACAACACTGACTTTTCAAGACCTTTTTTTTCCAAGGGCAGGGGGGTGAGAACCCAATTACTGTCTCCAACTGACCTACAGCAGCTCAGCTGTTACTTTAGCTTTTGACTTTTTTCTGGTTTGCTTTGTTTTTTTCATTACTCTAAGAAATCTAGTCTTAATCAAGAGTCCCTGTAAAAATTTGATAACACAGCAACAACTGTTTCTATGAAGTTCTGTGGAGTTTCTTGTGTTCTTGGAAGCAACAAACTTTCTTAGGCTCAGATCTGTATTTATTGTAACTTCTTATGGTGTTCTGGCTGGTTTACATCCAGGCAAACACAGCTTATGAAGTTTTTTTACTTTTTAAATATGCTAGTAAATTTTTTCAAAGATTTCAGATTAAGTAGCTAGATATGTTTGGAACTAGAACAGATTCCTTAACTGTACCTGCAGTTACACCAGGAAACTAAATTTGCCCACGAAAAAAAGCTTAGTTTTGAGACCAACTAGTACACAACAGTCCACATCTGTGCTGGTACCCTTGGCATGCAAAATGAGAAACCTGTATTAAGATTTGTCTTAGCATGCCATTTTTCAGACTTTCTTCATTGCCTCCACTCCCAGACAGATTTAAACAGTCCAAGATAATTTGTAGTGCTTAGTCAACCTGTTTAATCATTATTTTTAAACAAAAGAAAAAAAAAACCTCGGTTAAAACATTCCAATTGCAAAGGTGGGAAAAAATAAATGGCAAGATCTCAGAAAAAAGCCAAGTGAAAATGCAACAGTCTTCACTTCAATCTCAAAGCTGCAACCTTTGATTTCTACGTGTCAGGAATCAAAGATGCAGGCTCATTGATCTGACATGGAATTGTTCTTTATAGTTCACTCCATCTGTAGTTTTGCCCTAGCTACATTTAAACATCCAAGTGAGGGGTCTCTCTTTAACAAAGAATGTCTTTAAATTACCTGTTAGAACAACAGGAATTTACCTGCTACTCAGTTCTGCATTTCTGATCACAACCATTTGTGCACCAGTTACTCTCCACTCTAAAGTTTGTTCACAACTTTATCACAGCTTACTTCACCCATAAGGANCTTGTAAAGTTGATCTTTATCCCAAACTTGGACTGTTATTTTTTCCTCTTTTTCATTCTTGCGATCCATAAATTGCTTTTAATTGTTGCAGACCTAGAGATGACATTTCCAAGTAAGTCAGATTAAAAGGCAGAATTAAAATATTTAAGTATTGACATAAACCTAGCAGCAGCCCATAGCTCAGTGTAGGAGATTGCTCTGCCTCACTCCACTTCACTGACAGATCCTGCAGCTTCTATCACCTTCTGGGATGCTGCACACAGTTTGCTGCTGCCATTTAACCCAGGGTTGTCTAAAACTATCCCAAACCCAAATGTTGAACCATGGTTTGAGTTGCAGACTACTATGCCCCTCATGAAATTCAAAATTAAGACACCTGGGGAAAATACATGAAATCATTTGTAACAAAACTGTGCATTCAGACACCACAAAACAGAAGCAGCTTCAGATGAGATTCAAGCCACCCAGCTTCCCTCTTACTCCTTTACCAGCACCATAAATTTGGTTAAGTGCAGGGAGTTCCATGGTAGCCAATGACAGAACAACTTCCACTGAGAAATCCACTTTTTACCCCTGCAAACTAGATGCTGTTACAGAAAGGCTGAGATATCTTATAAGAACACTCTTTTCCAAGTTTTATTATTTGTCTTCTTTTTAACTTGCATTTATGGTAGCTCCCTCAGCAGTAATTACAAAGATCCAAAACGAGGACAGAAATATACACCAGCACTAAGGATTTTACAGAGCAAGACTTTACCTATCAACAGAAATGGATGGGGTAGTGCAAGGCAGCAAATAAATCACTATTGTTATCATTACATTCAATTGCTCTGTGCACCCATCAGTCACTTAATCACCAAGGTTTTCGTAAACCATAGGAAATGACTTATTAGAAAGACTTTGAAGTTAATGCTTTGTGCATATTTAGAGGAACTTTTATTCATGTATTTGAATAGCGTATAGATGTGATATAGAAAAAAAGCCATGAAGAGGCCTGATGAATGTTCTAAGCAGGCAGCAGTGGAAAAAACATGTCATCAGAAAACTGAGAAGTTAGAAAGTGGTTATCAAAGACCTGGAAGGACACACTGAAAGCAAAGACAAGTCATGTATATCTGAGCCTAATGAAAGTTTTAGCAGTATGGACCAAAAGGACAAAAAAACCCCATAAACATTTGAAAAAGGAGCAGATCAAGAATTAGACAATGTGGAGGTCTAAGTTCTAGAAGGGCATCTGAGGTGTAAGTGATGCCTGTCCTGAGTGTGCTTGCATAGCAGTAACAGAAAAAAGATCTTACAATACAGCGATGAACTGAATTGTTCCATAATAATTTATTTCTTTTTTCTTTCTCATTTTCAAAACTCTCACCTACTAATTTCAATAGCCCATCTCCTTAATCTTCTTATGAAAACTGGTACATGGTATGCAACAGATCTGCTCCACTTCAGGATTATTCTTGCACTTCTACTATTCCTTTCTTTTTACATCTGAATCATTGCAGTTTTTCAACTCCCTCTAAGTAAGGAAACTTTACTGAGATCACAATTATTTTCATTTTTTGTATCTCCTTGCCTATTCCTACGCATAACCTATTTTTTCCCCCTAAAAACCACTCTAGCTCACTAGGGTATTTTAGTGAGCTCTTTACAAAGACAACCTATCTGCTTTTGATTGCCCAACAGAAGAACTCTACAGAGCATTTGAGTACTTAAGCTTACATCTTTCAATATGTCATATCCTATTTGTTACTACTCACTTCTTATCTGAAATCAAGACATAATCCTACATGAGATTTTTTTTTTTTCAGGGCATTCTACAATTCCTTGTAGTCTTCATTAAAAAATTTATTATGAATTTAAAATAGATTAACACTGACTGCTATCTCCAGATCAGGAGACTTGTTTTCAATCAAATTTAAAGAAAGATTCTTTCCTTTTCCTTCAAAAGAAATTCTTAACTATGGCTCTAGATGGTCTTGATAAATTCAATTAACCAAGCTACCACAAAAAATAAAGCCATATTTCACATACAAAGTATCATGCCTAATACACATAAATTGATACAGACACATACGAACTGCAGTGTACCTGAAGAACCTACTCCTGCAGTAAGTTCTCCAGATCACAAACTGCTACTGATCACAGCTTTTTTTATTAGTATGTGCTCAGGAAGGCTGCTCTCTTGTTGGAAGGGAATACTATCACAGATTTAAAGACTTTTCGAGCTCAACTGTCAAGTCATTAAAACAACTTGTGGAGAAACTTGACCCTCCTTTTGCAAACATACTGCTACAGATTTAGCCTTAGGGAAACTTCACTGGGTCTGGACCTCACAGTAACCTCCACCTCGTTGTAAACAAAAAAATAACAGCTAAATTCAGTAGCAAGTGTGACAGTTCTTGCTCACTGGATGAAGCTTGTGCTCATTATTACTGGTAATAGAATCATTACTTCTGTAGCAGCTCTGTTTTACAGGTGCAAGTCATATTGTTTAAGGTGCTGTACAAACCCAGAACAATAAAAAGAAACCCTACATCAATGGCTCTTTGATGCTTGAATGGAACCCATAAATAGATTCATGTTATGTCTGAATCAAATGTTTTAATTATGTGCATCTATATCCATCTCATTCAACCTACTATACACACCCAAAGTATTTAAATTGAGCTCCCTTATATATATATGTATATATATATACACACCTGTTGCTAGGATTATACTTTTACACACATAATCCGATTTTTAAACAGAATTTTGAAAGACAAATACATTTTCAAACCCATTAAAATTTAGTAACATAACAGACAGCCTTGGAAAAAAAAGAAGCCCAGAAAAAAAGTTACTTCAGTTTCTCTGTCTGCAGCAGAAGGCCAACCAGATAGGTTCTTCAGGAGCAAAGTTACCTCCTTCAAAGAGATCTTTCATAAAGACAATAAAAGAAAGTGGAATACTGAAGAGTGAGTTCAGCTTAGCCATAGAAGGAAGAAGAACATGCATAATTATTTTTCTTACGAAAATGAATATTGACTCACGATAAAGTAGATTAAACCCCAAAGTATGGAAGAAACAGATAAATGCAGCCAGAGGAACACAGCAGCAGCAGCAGAGACCAGGGGAACCTGGGCTAAGAACTGGGAACTGAAGGGAGGCACAATCCTTATTTCTAGCTCTGCTACAGTTTGTAGTCTCTATATATTGAAGGGTGAAATGCTGACACTTTCAGGACACAGTTCAGAGAGGGATGTCTAAAATTCAGGAAGAGGTGANGTTCTTGGAAGCAACAAACTTTCTTAGGCTCAGATCTGTATTTATTGTAACTTCTTATGGTGTTCTGGCTGGTTTACATCCAGGCAAACACACCTTATCAAGTTTTTTTACTTTTTAAATATGCTAGTAAATTTTTTCAAAGATTTCAGATTAAATAGCTAGATATGTTTGGAACTAGAACAGATTCCTTAACTGTACCTGCAGTTACACCAGGGAACTAAATTTGCCCACGAAAAAAAGCTTAGTTTTGAGACCAACTAGTACACAACAGTCCACATCTGTGCTGGTACCCTTGGCATGCAAAATGAGAAACCTGTATTAAGATTTGTCTTAGCATGCCATTTTTCAGACTTTCTTCATTGCCTCCACTCCCAGACAGATTTAAACAGTCCAAGATAATTTGTAGTGCTTAGTCAACCTGTTTAATCATTATTTTTAAACAAAAGAAAAAAAACCCAACAGTAAACCATCAAAAAGCATGCAGTCAGACAGAATAAGACATTTCTTATGTAACTGGTATTTTATGCTGATATTATAGGGTGGGTCTTTATTTGCTGCAACACCTTAAACCAGATAGGATCCTACCCTGTAAGCCCCTGTGCCAACTTCTGACAAAAAAAATGTGTTAATACTTAATATTTACCATATAAAAATGGGTTCCTGTCTTCATTACAGAGAGAAAACAGTGTCTTCCATTTTTATAATTTTTTCTCACTTTCAAAGGATGGTGTCAGCCATACCTGCAGCTGAGGTTTCTTAATCATATAGAAAAGTCCAGACAACACTGACTTTTCAAGACCTTTTTTTCCAAGGGCAGGGGGGTGAGAACCCAATTACTGTCTCCAACTGACCTACAGCAGCTCAGCTGTTACTTTAGCTTTTGACTTTTTTCTGGTTTGCTTTGTTTTTTTCATTACTCTAAGAAATCTAGTCTTAATCAAGAGTCCCTGTAAAAATTTGATAACACAGCAACAACTGTTTCTATGAAGTTCTGTGGAGTTTCTTGTGTTCTTGGAAGCAACAAACTTTCTTAGGCTCAGATCTGTATTTATTGTAACTTCTTATGGTGTTCTGGCTGGTTTACATCCAGGCAAACACAGCTTATGAAGTTTTTTTACTTTTTAAATATGCTAGTAAATTTTTTCAAAGATTTCAGATTAAGTAGCTAGATATGTTTGGAACTAGAACAGATTCCTTAACTGTACCTGCAGTTACACCAGGAAACTAAATTTGCCCACGAAAAAAAGCTTAGTTTTGAGACCAACTAGTACACAACAGTCCACATCTGTGCTGGTACCCTTGGCATGCAAAATGAGAAACCTGTATTAAGATTTGTCTTAGCATGCCATTTTTCAGACTTTCTTCATTGCCTCCACTCCCAGACAGATTTAAACAGTCCAAGATAATTTGTAGTGCTTAGTCAACCTGTTTAATCATTATTTTTAAACAAAAGAAAAAAAAAACCTCGGTTAAAACATTCCAATTGCAAAGGTGGGAAAAAATAAATGGCAAGATCTCAGAAAAAAGCCAAGTGAAAATGCAACAGTCTTCACTTCAATCTCAAAGCTGCAACCTTTGATTTCTACGTGTCAGGAATCAAAGATGCAGGCTCATTGATCTGACATGGAATTGTTCTTTATAGTTCACTCCATCTGTAGTTTTGCCCTAGCTACATTTAAACATCCAAGTGAGGGGTCTCTCTTTAACAAAGAATGTCTTTAAATTACCTGTTAGAACAACAGGAATTTACCTGCTACTCAGTTCTGCATTTCTGATCACAACCATTTGTGCACCAGTTACTCTCCACTCTAAAGTTTGTTCACAACTTTATCACAGCTTACTTCACCCATAAGGAACCAGTTGAAGAAGAGAAAGATCCTGACAGGATTAACTCCTGTAAGGAGGGGAGATGAGGCCAAGCTGTTTGTGTGAATTTACTTTATGTAGAACTAACACTTGTAATATATGTTAATGAACTGTATTCATTGTCAGTAAAATTCAGGGTTAAAACTGAGAAAGAAGTGAACACAGAACACGATGACCTAAAGGGGTTAACTTCTGCCTCGGAATTAATTAAAAGTGTAAGTCTTGTTATCAAACAAGAAACAGCCAAGGCTAGTTAGGCGCCAGCTGCGCTCCCAAGTCCGTGAACACCTACACAAGAAGAACATAAAGATGTCACTTCCAACAGATAAGGGGAGAGTTACGGCTAGAGACTGATAATGCCTTGTAACAATATAATGAGGTCACCAAGAATCAAGAAAGGTAAAAAGTTCAAGTCTGAGGAAGACTTCTTACTTCATCCAAAGACCCCCTGAAGACCCCCCAATATCTCCCCAAAAGAGGACTCCGCCCAGACTCCGCCCAGACTCCGCCTGCTATGAATATTATAATTATATGTTGTGATGATGTAACCTTTTCTTTTTTACTGTATATATACCCTAACCCTTTCCCTTAACCCTTGGAACTCTTTGTCCAGCATGAGCTGGGAGTTTCCCGGATCCGAAATAAAATACCTTTGCTGTTTAAAGGCTCAAAACTCTGTCTCTAAACAGTTTCACTGGGCCTTTTTGGGCATCACAGTGGGGACTTAGATACTTTTACATTTCCTCACAAGCAGGCTCTTCAAATTATCTGAGAATATTTGATTATTTAACTTTAATCTGCTCATTATTTTTGTAATCTTTTATCAGGAATTCAAGGTAATATTCTATTCTAATTCTATGAATCAAATCACATGCATCATATTGCTATAGGCCACTTGATTCTCTCTTTAGTCAACTAAAATAGATAAGCAGATAAGCTAGGAAGAGGGAGAATGCCAGCACTGAAGCATTCAAAAATAAAAAAATTCAAAGCATGAAGAGTTAATCCAACAGCCTCAATTTTCATATAATGCAGAGGAAAAACAAGTCTCATGAAGAAGTGGTACTCTCCAGCTTATGCCCTTTGATGCAAGGCACCGTGTACTGATGCTTACCATAAAACATGAACTTGAAATTGTGTTAGTTTGGATCTAAAGCAAATAGGACTTACTGCAAAAAAAGGCAGTTGTTTGCTTCTTGGTGAAAAGACAAATAATACAAGTATTAATTTGTTATGTAATGCATAACTTTAAAATAGTACCTATACATCTTAGCTATACATTGAGTTTTTACAGTCAGAACTTCATGCTCATCCTTTCAACTTAAGATGGAGAAGCAAAACTCTGCTTCAGTTCACTCAAGATACCATCAATTATATTACCATTTTCCCAGGCCGAGGAGATTAGGCTCATACTACAACACATACTACAATCCATAGGAAGAGGCATACTGAGTCTACCACCTGCTCTCAAAGGAATTCTTGGAATCATTTTATTTCATGGTGCTCTATCTGTCAGCTTGAACAAGAAGAAATTTATGTTCCAAAATGCACACATCAGAAGAAGATCATAACTCTTTAAATTAGCTCTTAAAAGGCTCCTAAGATGTATTCTAACATTGGATGATATCAAATGACAGCAGCCACTCCCCATGGAAAGGATATGCTCTGCAGCTAATACAGATTTATTCCCACTCTAAATTACTAAGCATATCTCAAGTATGCTCACGTGTTGAAGACACAAGGAAGTAACTGAAGACAGTCCCAAGCCAAGAAACATTCCTTGAAGATAACTGAATTAGAACTGAAAAAATAATTTCTTATCTTTTGGACAGAGCATTCTGACAATGATCTTTCAGCATCTTAAAATATTACTGTAAAGTTTGGTTGCCATTTACAAAATACTTCACACACACCAAAGAATGCAGCCATTCTTCTGAAAGGACATGTACCAGATCATATATAATAAGCATATTTTAAAAATAAAAATAAAAACTAGAAACAAAACCAAACAAAAAAAATAAAAAATAAAAAAAAAAATTGCCTGGCAAAACAATTCCTACAACAGGATGCAGCCTCTTGCAGGGCAGAGGTCTGCTCCACATTAGACTGTCCTAAGAGAAGGGCATTGAAGTCTTTAAGGTATCACATTCACTTTAGTTATGGCCACATGATAACAAAAACTTACACAGAGATGATTAAAGGAGCATCCTGCAAAGGGCAAGGTCCTGTTAACACTGTCTTACTCTGACCCCACCTTAGCATTAATAAACTACATATGCTGACACCCATATCCATGCCTTATGGAAGTCCCAGCTTGCTGCCTCTTTCCTGTAAAGCTACAAAGGAGGAGGTGGAATATACATTGAGTATATGTATACTTACATACAGAAAGGCTTCTACACTAAGATCCACTTAAACAGGAGACGAGCTACAAAAGTGATAAATAAAGGTTCCAAAGCTACTAAATATCATAGAAGTGTCAGAAGGGACCTTTAAAGTCATCTGGTCCAACCCTCCTCCAATGAGCAGGGACTCAGGTCTGAGCAGGTTGCTCTGAGCCCCATCCAAACAACATTGAATGTTTCCAGGGATGGGGCAAATCTCTCATGGTAACTTGAAAACACAGAGATAACAAAAGCTTTTGTGGAAGGCAGAATGTTTACCAAGTACAAAATAATGCCTCAAATGATCTTAAAGGAATGGACTGGTTGGAGTGATGTGACTTTTTAAAAATGTCAACTTAAGGTCTCTAAAAATTATTTATATTTTAATGGCCTGCTTGTTTGATTTTTTTCTATAATGCCTTTGAACCATTCCCCTGCTCTGACAACAGCTGTATTTCAATCTACTAAGTGAATTCTTCAGCTTAAGATAAACACAAATAATTATTTTTAGTGATTCATTAATACACAAATTTATATAAGTAAAACATTTATGCAAGCTTAAGGTACAAAATTACTTCTAATTCCTTCTATGCCTCAGATGTGTAAGGGATTACAGGTTAAAAACTATTTTAACACTACTTCTAGAGTAAAAGTTAAGCAAAGAAATAATACTAAACTAATACTGAATAATACTAAATTATAATAATACTCTAATAATACTAAAGCAAAACTGAAAACACAGAAAAAGTATGAAGAGATCTTTTCCACCATTCAAAAATCAGTAACCTCAAAAAGTGATTATACAATCCACAGGATAGTTGCATGCTGCAACTAACACAGGATAAATTCATTGTTTCAGTTTATTTTTCCAACTATATTTTTTTAATATTTATTACTTACAGCAAACTCAGGTTTACAGAATCTCTTTGCCTGTAATTTAAGTATTATTTATTTGGTGGCTTTATAAATCAGAAAAACCTGTCAAATGTAGATGCTATACTTTGTGCTGTCAGAAGACTGAGCTGGTCTTTCCCTCAAAAAGCCCAGGAGCACTTCTGGATACAGAGATATTCATATATATATATGTATATATATATAAATTATGAAGCTGGAAGCTCAGAGATGAACCACAGGGGGCAGTCATATCTTGAAGATAAATGTTAACTCTCAAGAATTTGTACAAAAGGCTACAAGAAGACTCACAAAGACAAAATGCAGAAAAAACTCTGTTACATCTTTTCCAACTTGGGAGTAGAACTCCTCTTTACACAACAGTAATTTTATTCTGTGAATTTGTATTAAAGGTAGTTGATACCCTGATTAAAAGACTGATCCATGCTTAAGTGCAAACCCATACTCCTGGGGGGACCAACAAATAAACTCAGTAAGTCCTTCAGCCTTTTGATGTAGCAGATTGAGCTGAATGAAGACTGTTACCTTTTTGGCACCTCTACTACTGGGAAACTGTTCCAAAATAAGATGTCACCAAGGCATAACACCACATGACTGGACAAAAAGAAACACAACTTTATTAAATACAGGCAGAAGAACATTAGGTAAGCAGAAGCCTACACGACTTCAAGAGATTTTGGAGGAGTTTTTTATAGAGATCATTGCAATCCATACACTCAAATGCTAAAAAAGGCAGCAAAAGTCTCCTTCTGAAGAGGATCTTTAATAGATTTTGTCTAGTGTGGTTTATGTTAGATAAATAAATGGTGGACCACACATAATAAATCATCTGATACAGTACTGGGCAGCAAATTGTTTGTTAATGCAGTGAAGACAGGATGGGTAGAGGAACTGCTGAGTGCAGAAGAAGAAATCACTACCTGCAGTGCCAGAAGAAGTATCAGACTGAGGGGAAGGCTATTAATACTTCTTCTGAAAAGGATTATTAGCACTAATTTTATCTGGCATATTAATGACAACCCACACACAACCCCTGACAATCCATGCAACAGACAGGCACCCACAGAACTGCCAATGGCTTGAAGGTGGAGATGTTCTCAAAGCACATGAAGAAGGAGATCAGGACTAGACTTTTATTGCAGACTGGCAGTGCAACAGCATCTGGGAAAAGCCACCACAATCCCAGGTTTCAGCAGAAGAATACTTCTAGGTAAAGAAAGACAAATTATCATCACCCTTCACAACACCTCAGTTCAATAATGAGTACAGTTTAAAGAAGAGCTGGTGGCCTAACAAACAAATACACATTTGTGATAAAATAAGGAGCTCCAAGACATCTGCAGGATTGCTAACAGAAGAGCAAGATTGGCACTGCTGCTGGAAAGAAACAAGAGTCATTTGAAAGAGTTTTAAGTTAAGTGTGGGAGGGAAGAAGTGCAAAGCAAGAGTGGCAATAAACTTGAAATGAGACTGCAAAATCATTAAATGAATAGATCAGAGTGCTAGTGATGCAGAGAGGAAAAAAAGAAGCAGGAACATATTCCTATTTCATACCATTTTGCATCATCAGATACATCAGAACCATAGTCACAATGATTCCCTAGGAAGGAGACTGGCAGCAGTTTTGCATAACAGAATAGGAGGGGAGAAGGTCTGGGATTCATGAAACCCAAGCACGTGGCCAGAGCAGCTAAGAGATTATTATGGCTGATAGATTCCTTTAGCTATAGAAGCAGGGGAGGGAGAGGGGAAGTACAGTTCTTACAGTTGTCATTTGCTGAGGACAGATAAAATTAGATGGATTGTCTGGGTCTGTCACCTGGAATCAGGGCAAAGATACTGCAACATGTTCAGCATTAAAAAAAAAAAAGAAAAAGGATGTCAGAAAAGGACCAGGAGTTTGGGTTCAGTCCTTCAAGTTTTTACACAGTCAGCAAAGCACACGTAATTTCCTTTAAAACAGGCCAAGTGGATTTCAGGAGCCACTCACTGTGCTGATGACTGAAGTCAAGTCAAATAAAGACATGATCCAAAGCAATGTGGAGAGGGTTCCTACCAAAAGAGACAGTGAAGTACAGAAAAGCAATAGGTTGTCTCATCAGTAAATTGGGAATACAGAATCAAATCAAAGTCTAACAGGAGCTCATTAATGACCTAAATGAAGAACATACTAGAAGCTATTCTGCTTCCACAGGGCCTGATTTTAATTTGGGTAAGAATTTCAAGAAGTACCAGTAGAGTAAGTGCCCAAATTTGTGCAATAAAATTGTTCTAATGATGGCTGAATCAGTACAAGCAGTTGATTTACACAAAGATTAAATACTTTACAAAGCCAGCAGTAAGAGGACCGTGGCACAATGAAATTGCTGTTTCACTGAATGGTCTTCAGAAGTCAAAAAGCAGAATGCTTCTAACTCTACATGTTTCTACCCATCTACTTTGCATTCTGGCAGTCTATTTTCCTAGTGCTCAGTTGCCTTCAAGAAGGAAATAAACTCTTGAACTACCTTAGAGCAGACAGTTTTAATTAAATGGTATGGCTTAACATTCATTAAAAAGTCAAAGTTGCATAAATATGAAATAATATTACCAAGATCACTATGGATATTACAGAAGGACATGAATCACAGTCATATCTACGAAAACAATGTTCCTAGAATCACCAGGGCTTTTTAACTCATTTTATTTAATTCCTCTAGGGTCAGGTGCACTGTATTGGTGCTGTACTAATAAGCATCACAGTCCTAAAATTTCTAAGATGCTGTAAGTTACAGATAAGGAAAGTAAATCATGTGAAACAATGAAATTATTAGAAAACAAAGATACTAGCTTCTCATATATAACTCTCTAACTGCTGATAAATTAGGAAAAAGTTTTTCTGTTGGTAAAACTTCTACTTAATATGCTAAGAGGACATAAACTTCTAAAAGCTTGCTTCATGCAGCAGACAACTGCTACTGGAGGAAAACTGTCATTCATTATGGATATGGGGATCCAATCTATCTCGCAGTAGAGAGCTACACAAAAGCAAAAAATATTTCTTTTCCCCCCAAGTAACTACAGTTCTCATCATATGAAGCACAAAAACCAGAATCTGGTATGAAGAACTTACACCCTTCTTTAAAAAAATGTTCTTGTGTGGGACCTAGTGCAGAGTCAATGGATTAGAGATAACCCCAAATGATTTTTTTTTAATTCTTCCCAGGCCCACATACAAAGCAGAGTAAGTTTATGAAAACAACTTCTCTACAGCACCTGTGAAGTGAATACATCCCAAAATGCATGCTGATCCAGAGGTCTTTCAAGTCACTTAGCACTAGGGTTCAATGAACACACAGAGAAAGAATTAAAAATAGCAGAACTTACCATCTCCTGATACAGATAAGTAAAATCCATAATCATATCAGCAAAGCTTTTACAAAGCTTGAAACAAATATGCTTTATGTCCAATGCATTAAAAACTACTAATGTATTCCAGTATTTCATGAAGCAAATTGTTCTTTTACTTAGCAACCGTATCCATTAGTTACTAAGTAACTTTCCTAAGTATTTCTGTGCATATCTGGAGGACATCCTCTCTTCCCCATAAAGATCAGAATATCAAAGATTTCCCCCCACCTCTCTAAACAGTCAAGTGAAGAGGACACAAGCAAGGGATTCTTAAATTAGAAGATACAAAGATAAAGTTAGAATATTTCATCAAGTTATTTTTAACAAAAAGACTCCTTACCAAGGCTGGGCTATGAACAGCACAGTACTGAATGTTCCCATTTCGTTCAAAACATACTGTAAATTTATTTAAATAATTTATTACTGCATATTTCAGCTGATCTCATTCATCTAATCGAGGCTGAAACTTTATCCATCTTACATATTTGATTTCCAAATAAACCTATATACTTCAGTAGTGCTTTGCCAAATAGGACAATAAATATGCAAGAACATGGATCACATTGAATCAACTTAATGCAATGCTATTTCCCTTCTCTCCCCTCCTTAAAAAAAAATAAAATAAAAAAAAAATCATGTTAAGTGTCTCTTAAATAATTCTCACAATACATTTTTGCTAGCAACATCCCTGCTAGAGTAGGTGAGGTAGTAATGGTGCCTTCCAGTACACATATAAAGCCACATGGTCTGGACAGAAAAATAAACATGTGAACACAATTTTTGTCCCAAATGGGTCAGAAATATTTCAGTTATGCTTCCTCACCACAGCATGGTTTGTGGAGTATTCAATAAGGGTTTTCCACTTTATATGTATCTCAGATAATCGCCTTTGTAGGTGGAGGTGCAACACTGACAGGGAATAAGTGTGACTTAGAATAAAAAGAAACCACAATTGAGAACTGGAACACAGTAATTTGAAGGCTCTTTTACCTATGTAGCCTTGGGGGTTTTTTCAGTTCATGGTAAGAATGAGTTGACAGAGGAAGTGGAATCATACACAAATACAATGTTAGGATTTGAATTACCAGCAAATATCAGGTGGAGAATTTAAAGAAGCAGAAATGTTAGGAAAAAGCTCCCATGTTTCCTTGCCATGCTTTTAAAAAGGTCCTTATCCCCACCTTCTGGTGAGGCTATTTAGACAGATAAGAGATTGAAATTTGTAAAGGAAAACATCCTAAAAGTTATCAGTCAAAGCTCAGATTTAAAGCACCAGTGCCAAGAAGCTGTTAGCTTCCCTCACAAAAACAAGCTTCTATTTTTTGTTAGCAGTAGGTTCTGTGCAGCCCAAATAGATAAGGTAAGCAGTAGACTAAATCTACTTTAACCACAGCACCATAACTGTGGCAAGAGAGCAAAAGAATCATGAAATCATCAAGCTTTGCAAAGATCATAGGGCAAACCTAGAGCCCTAACCACTAAACCATCCACTGTAGCACCTCATCTGTCTTCTGGACACCTCCAGGGATGGGGCCTCCACCACCTCCTTGGGCAGCCTGTTCCAGTGTTTAACTACTCTTTCTGTGAAGAATTTTTTTGTAATATCCAGCCTGAACCTTCCCTGACAGAGCTTGAGCCCATTTCCTTATCACTGGTCACTACAACCTCCTTTCAGGTAATTGTATAGAGCAGTGGCCTCCCCTCAGCCTCCTCTTTTCCATGTCTAAGAAACCTAAGTTTCAAGGGGGGTGAAGGGTCAACCCTTTCTTGTAAATAAGATGTCCATTAGTGACACTTTTAGGAGTACAAGATTACAGCAAAACTAAATTTCCAGGAAAAGTATTCACCTCTGTTCCAAGTGCTTTCACTGCCCATGGGCCTGGGTTCTAAACTCTTGGAACTCGTAGACATCTTTTTCCCAGGCACTGTCCCTTGCCTTTCAAAGGTATTAGCTACAAAATACCAGTCAGCCATTCATCTCCTGTTAGAATCAAAGAATGGTCTGGGTTGGAAGGGACCTAAAATTTTTGATCACCAAGTTCCAACACCCCTGCAGGGAGACCTCCCACAGAAGATCTTTTTCCAAGCACTGAAAAATTGTTATCATCATAAAATGCAACTATGTAACCCAGCATTAAGTGCCTGCCTAAAACCTCTCACATTTCTAGATTCATGTTACTGTTATCAGTACAGCGTTGAAGCTATTTCATCAAAAGTTAGCTAGCACAGTAGGAGACCCACAAAGTCTTGAACAAACACGAAAGTGGAAGTTGTATATACATATACAGAGATGAAACATGGGATATTTAAAAACACAATGGGGTCCTGAGCTCAGCAGACAATTAAGAAGTATTAAAAGCAAATTATTAATGTGAAGCTGAGAGAAGCAATCTGTTTCCTGGGGTGCTTATATCAATACTTGCTTTTTGGAAGACTGCCCTCAGCACTGCAGAGCACTTAAATTTCAGTTGCATAAAAGGTTCTGTTCAAACTTTGCAGATACTTTCTACTCAGCTTCAGATCAACTGCAAAGTACAAGCTGGCAGTGTTCCAAGTGAGAGTTTACGTGACTGTAGAAATGGTCTGAAATTTTATATAATCCACATTTTGTGTTTCCAAACATCACACCAATAATACAAGCAAGCTTTTTTAAAAAGCAGATTTTCTAGAAGCATTTTCTACTTGAAGAAAAAGTAATTTGAAAATCAGAATCTTCATCATTAAATGACAGACAGGATATGCAAGCAGCAGCACCCTCTGATTTTATCATCTGCAAAAAGCAAGACTGTGATCCCAAGGAAAAGAAACAGCAAGAAGAAAAATGCAAAACTGAAGGACCTGTATGAATTCCCATTCCAGACGTTTTCTCTAAACTTTCTGACAAAGCAGGTAGGCATCTCTATCAAGTATTTAGAAGGTCATGGTGAGCACTCCATAGATAGCTGGGTTTTGAGGGTTTGATGCTTTTGGGATTTTTGTCAGTCCAAAGGGGTTTCAGGAAAAAACCTCAGGCAAGCATTCTGTTTACAGCTATTTTGAGAGTCTTTGGAGCACATCTTGATTCATGCACGAGGGTCTCATAAAGAAGATGAACCAAGCCTTTGTTTGATCCTGCAGAACTCTAACAATTTGTTCTTTGTCTCCCACTAGAGGTTTCTAGAATTATTGTTCCAATTCCATTTCCAATGCTTCCATGAGTAACCAGCATAAACCCTGCCCACAGGTTCAATCATGTGATCCCAAGAGATCACAGAAGGAATTTCTGTTTAATCCAGCACACTCAGACTGGTAGCAGGACACTAGAACTACTTAGAATCATAGAATCATCTGGGTTGGAAGGGACCTCAGAGATCATCCAGTCCAACCACTGCAGTTACTAGACCATGGCACTGAGTGCCACATCCAGTCTCTTTTTAAATGTCTCCAAGGACGGAGAATCCATCCCCTCCCTGGGCAGCCCATTCCAATGCCTGATCACCCTCTCTGTAAAGAAATTCTTTCTAATATCAAACCTAAACCTCCCCTGGCACAACTTAAGACCGTGTCCTCTTGTCTTGCTGAGAGGTGCCTGGGAAAAGAGACCAACCCCCCCCGGCTCCAACCTCCTTTCAGGGAGTTGTAGAGAGTGATGAGGTCTCCCCTGAGCCTCCTCATATCTGTGCTCGAGTCCCTTCACCAGCCTGGTTGCCCTCCTTTGGACCTGCTCCAGGACCTCAATCTCCTTCCTGAACTGAGGGAAACTTATCAGTACTTCTACATGACAAAAATGAAGTGCTGTCAAGGCCTGTTCTCAAGTCTTGAGGCCAATTGCCAGGGAGTAGCAAGAGCAAATCTGCTCCATGAGTAAGGATCAGCTGAAAGCTGAGAGTCACCCCAGTGGTGCCCTCACAGACCAGGAGCAAACTGGAAGCACCTGAAGAGGGTGATGGGCTGAGCCCTGGCCACACAAAGTGATGGAAACAGGCCCAGGGAGTCAGGAGGAGAAAGAGATGGGACCAGAGATAAAACTAGGAAGGCTGCAATACAAGCCCAAGGCTACATTGTGGGTCCAAGGACAGGACTTCAGGCAGGCAGACCTATGTAATGGTTCAGGCCAGGAATGAAAGCCCCATCCTGAGCTTAAAATGAGGTCTGGGACCAGTGAGCTGAAGGTGAGGCTGCTCACAGTCACTGAAGCCTATTGGTGCTCCTAGAGACCTGATGCAAACCACCAGGTAGCAGCCACATCTATGCTATTAAATGATAATGAATTACTTCGAGGAAGCTGCCAGCTCTTAACTTCTGAAATGGCTACTTGGAATAGCCCCTGGGACCATGCAACCTCCCAAATTGTGTGTGGAAATTGTTACAGAAAATGCAATTTGTCCTCAGCCAAAAGCATGTCACAGACCATTTTAACAATTCAGCTGAAAACACTCTCACATTACAGGTCTGGAACCAATTAAAATTTATTTAAACAGACTACAAACTACTCTAAGGTCTAGATGAATGATACTCCTCCAGTTTGCCCCTTCTTTCAGCTTTTTTATTAAACCAGCCCCACCTGGCAGCACTGCTGCTGTGTTCACTGAGGACAACAGAAACTATTTTACCAGGTTTGCAAGCAAGCACAACAAAAAAATTCTTTTAGTCTCACTTCCTAGATAGTTACAGGATAGTATAGATGGAATAAAACAACTGGAATGAGAAAAAGAGTTCAAAAATGTAAAAAAGTTGAAAAGATAAAGTGCATGGCTAGAAGCTGAGTTCAGACAGTGAGCCCCAATACACTGCAAAAATTAAGATGTAGGTTGACTGTAAGCAAAGACATTGCAAAAGAACTCTGATAGTAACTCATACATTTTAACTGAAAGCTGTTTTTCATACTGCACAAAACCAGGAAGGATTATTTTGCATTTAATATTCAATTGGCAGGTTACTTAAAGCTACATTTCTTTCCATATGTTATCTTACCGTCTTGCCCCAGCTGATGAGTTCTGTGGTACCCGAAGGAGTCAGCAGATGGCACCCCTGGCACTCGGTACAGCCACAGCACACATTCTCATGTCCCTCATACACAGGGTATGAACCACAGCAAGTATGGGGTTTTTTATGGACCAGCCCAGATTTTCCTTCATACAGGGTAAATAATCTGAGTGGGTACAAATAAAATTCATCTTCACTATGAAGGTGACTTGCTGCATGATTATCGGGTGCAAGGGAAGATCAGAAAGAAGTGGAGAGAGTATTTCAGTTTCATAATTTTAATCTTAAATTCCACAAGATTGGTGGTTTTACCCAGTTTTTTAGAAGCAATGCATCTGTCCAAGAACCCCAGTTTCAAATACCCTCTTTCACCCCACCCTAAACACACCTAAGATACGAGTTTAGAAAACAAAAAAAAAAAAACAACACGAAAAAACAAACCACACACAAAGAGATGGGATTCAGGTGCACCATAAAACTCAAAACCACAGAAGGCATTAACAATGCTTCAAAATGAGTATCACAAAATACTGACACAAGCCATGTTGTTTTATAGCTCTGGGGCTAACAGCAGTCCACATGTAACACAAGAACATGGATAAGGGAGAGCTGAAGGTCTTTCAGAAGCAAAATAAGGGAGAGCACTAACTGTTAATACAGAAGTAGAAAAAAAAGCACAGTAGGTACCAAATATTTCAAGATCAGTCTGTTGAGACTGCATACTACATATTTGAGGTATATATACAAACATATATTGGAATAATTCTTATTCAAAGTGCAGATCTGAGCAATGAATATTAAGAGGAAAAATAAACAAAAGGGAAAGAATGTCCTACAAAAAATGCAGGACTGTACTGGGAAGGGAAGACAGGAGTTCCAGAAAAATCTTATCTTTTAATGTATTCAGTAAAGGTACTGCTAAGGCATACATCCACCTCTTTCTGGTTTAAGATTCTGAGAAACATCAGATAAGGATTTCATTATCTGAAGTAAATACATGAAATGCAGACACAATTTGGTCAAGCTATACTAAATAGTTTTTTTCATTGCCACTGATCACAATGGCAAGCAGTAGTGTTTTGAATAGATAATATGAATTACACTTCAGTAAGAGACAACTACCTCCACAAAAATTCCTTAAAATTTGAATACATAGAGAAGACAGACTCGGTTTGGTACATGTAGGTCACAAAACAGCAGGGAGGCAGAAAAACTTCAATTTCAAAACTGTAATGGTGATAAATTAAGACACAATAACAAAAAACAATTGATTTGAGAAAGATTTAATTAAAAAGTATAAGATTTACTACTTAAATAATTTGAAACTGGAATATAAAAAAGGAAGAAAAGATTATATTCCTAAGAAACACCCCTGTACCATTTGTGCTGTATGTTTCCCTCTCTAACTACAAGACAACCAAGGGCAATTGGAATGCTTGTATCAGAAGAAGCTGCATTACAAAGCACAGAGATGATAAAACAAATACTTTGTTTAAAGAAACACCTAGAAGGAAGTGGTGTAGTAAGGAGGAGGATTTGTAGTTCCAGATGAGGGGATTTACAGAAGGATGTGGGAAGGGAGGGCAGAATAACAACATTCTGTGACCTATTAATGCAGTTTCTGTTGACAGAAGCAGACTTGAAAGGAATTTGGAACTGTCCATGACCAAAAACTAAGTGAGATGGTGAGAAGCAGCCACACACTGCTTCAGCCACACAGTATTCAGGAGATCACTGGCAGATCTGCTAAAATCACTAGTACATAAGAACAGAATGGATCTAGAAGTTTGTTCACCTAAGTATTTATCATTGTGTAACCTGAATTTTCTCTTTGCCTGTTAAACAGACATTCTTGTACTAGTCCACCCAAAAGCTCTGCAATGGCAAGAACATGAAATTAACCAGTGCCAAAAGAAAAAAAAAACAACTTTCTAATATTCATTAAGCATGTTTGATATGGCATAGGATGCATTTGATATGGCATCATCTGGCTCAGGGCCTGCAGTATGTCAGTGCTCTCAGTCTGTTCATGGCCCTGTCCCAACAACTGAAGGAAAACCAAATAAAAATAGCACCAGGTACCAAACTGGCAGGAGGTTGATCTAGACAGCCTTGTGGCTTGATGCAAGTCCCAGCTATGAGAAATACCTGTTCCCATTACCTCAGCACTGGTGGTATTTCAGCCCCACTGAACTTACAGAATTTTGATTGAGGGATACCACAGACTCCAGATGTTAAATGAAAAAAGCACAAAAAACCAAACAAAAAATAGCAAAGCTTTCAAGAAGAAATATCTTGAGGAGTCAATGAAAGATAAAAACAGACCTTATTTTACCATGGCTTTTAAGAGTCAGACCCATGGTGCACACTAGTGTTAACAAGGCCTTAAAATAGTGGCCAACTCCAACTCAGCCAGGGGCTGGTACCTCATTTCCTCAGCATCTTATAAAGCTTTCAGTTTTGCTCTTCCCTTATAAGCCACTCACTCACACACTGGAAACATAGGGATGAAACCATTAGATTGCTCCCCAGTACTCATTCCAGCAAAATTAAATGCAAAAATTTCTAAATGGTTGCATGCAGCAGTCTTACAATATCTTTATGCCTTTTACACCAACTGCAAAACCCATTAAAGACAACACACACTGATTTGATTCCACCCTGCTGCTGTGTAATGGATGACTTCATTACTCCTGTGAAGGATAATGCAATTTCTTTTTCTCATCCCACTGTCATCTTAACTTCCAACTCATTAGTCCCTATCACATGAAAAAGGTTTCTTTTATCCCTCCAAGACATACACTTTGCATCTACCCTACTTGCAATGTTTCTGTATTAAGTTTCAAAGCCTAGTCAAAAAGTCATGTAGTTTAAAGAACCTATAGTTAAAAGCAACTGTATTAAAAAGACAACAATAAAAGAAGTACAAGGAACATTCTTTTTCAAACCATTCACAGATTTGTACTACACAGAAAACGAAGAATTTGAACAAACTCCTCACCTGACAGAATGTTACAGCTTGGCAGCAGATCCATTGCCTGAGGACTGGATCTGAGATCACAGCCATAGAGAAATCCTTGCACTACTGCAGCCAATGCTAAAACTTCCATCAACCAAAAAAGAAGCATGAATTTGTCTGGCACAGAAGAAAACATGTTTCAAATGCACACAAGAAACTGATAATCCATTTCACCTTGATTCAACTCCAAATATTCTCTCTCATCTTAACACTCAAATCTATTGCAGAATTTGTCTTAAGCAACATCACAGCCTCAAAGCCACTGTCTCTCTCCACTCACTGTCACCTCAGATCACCTTCCAGTATCCCTCATGTTCTAAGGTGACATTCCTTTTCAAGTGTCTCTTTTTACCTACTTCTATTAAGCATTTATATGTTAATTAAGGTCTGTTGCAGTGTTCTTAACATATATTTTGTATTAAACATGAGAAATCCCCTAAAATAACTGGTAACTACAGTTGTAAATTTACTGGTTTGCATGTGATCAAGACAAAATATAATTTCAGTAAGAACAGCAGTAATGAAGGCTGACCTTCATTCAGCAACATTTTCCTTGGGCCAGAAAGCTGATATCAGAACTTGTGGATGGATTAGGACCTCTGATGGTATTAAAATAAAGAACAGCTGCTGCCTTAACCACATTAGAATGGCTTTACTGCACTTTTTAATTACTATCAGCAGGAAAAACAGTATTTTTGTTGTCTTTAGAATGACAGTTTGATGGAAGGAGAAGGGCAAACCTATGTTCATTATTAGCAATATTAGCTGATAAAAACTACTTCAGGGGAACAAGCCAAAGATTTTTCTATAAACTACATAAAGGTAGTTTTTCCCCTTAAAAGACACAGTCCTTGGTGGTATCAGCAGATCAGATGGGTTTGGCTTCTTGCTTTAACACACACTGTGCCAATATAAGTGTCACCTATATGCAAGGAAGTTCCCACAGAAATCCCTCCTATGGTTTATTCCAAGTGTGACCTGGTCTCTCTCTCTCCTTGGCTTTATACTGCTTTACAAAAACACACACCACCTTAGGACTGCCTGACAAGAAAAAAAGAATAACACACAAGGAGTAACACTGGCCAAGAACAGCAAGCACCACAAATCAAACCCTCTCAAATTTGGTAATATGAAAACAGCATAAAATGTTAGATTGCATAAAATGGCATGGAGAGATTGCTGCTCTGCTAACAGCCCAGAAAGCAACATATCCTGCTACCACCCCAGAAAAAGAAAGCTCAGTACTCACTGTACACACAGTTAAACTCTCAAATATTTTCCAACAGCATAACCAGAAGGCAAAACAACAACAAAAACACAAACTTCTCTGTCAGCAGAAGTCCTTGGTTGCACTCCTGATCCCAGCTAATACTGGTAGCAAGTTCAGAGGAAAAGCCTCGGTGTTCCAGGGCAGATCTCAACTTCCTCAGAGATCAAAAGGCATTCGAGTCCAGGAATTTTGTTCAACCTATTACAGGATACCAACAACTGCAAAGTTGAATCTTAACCTAAATTTGTGCAGTGTTTAGAGGTATCTAGATCAGACCTACCTACAGTTTAACCTACAAAGTCTATTGTGCTAGAGAAAGGAATAATTAACAGAATTCTTTACTGACTTGTAATTCTCTCTGGCTCCCAGAGCCTGTGCTTTCCCATGCCACAACAGAAGGCCCTCAAACCTTGGTGTGCTAGTTTTGGGTGGGATAGAGTTAGTTAATCTTCCCAGTAGCTGCTATGGGGCTATGTTTGGGTTTTATGATGACAAGAGTGTTGATAATACAAAGATATTGTCCTTGTTCAACAGTGCTTAAAGAGTCAAGGCCTTTTCTGCTTCCCACACCATCAGTGAGCAGGCTGGGGGGGACAGAGCTGGGACAGCTGACCCAAACTGACCAAACAGATATCCCACACCATATAACATCATGCTCAGCATGTAAATCTGGGGGAAGAAGGAGGAAGAGATGGGCATTCAGAGTCATGGTGTCAGTCTTTCCAAATAAATGCTACATATGATGGAGCCCTGCTGTCCTGGTGATAGCTGAACACCTGCCTGCCCATGGGAGGTAGTGAATGAATTCCTTGTTTTGCTTTGCTTGTATGAATCTTGCTTTACTGATGAAACTATCTTAATATTAACACAGGAATCTTCTTACCCTTCCAATTCTCTTCCCAGTCCAGAGGGGAGTAAGCATGTGGCTGTGTGCCTAGTTGCCAGTTGGGGTTTAATCACAACATGTGTATTTACCAGCACCTTTGTTAAAATATCACCTTATTCAAAACGTTTTAAATTTTACATAACTGATAAAAAACTATTCCTGTATAAAAAAAGAAAAAAAAAAAATAAATTACTTACCCTTTCCCAGGAAAGGTTTCCCACCCACCCTGTATTTTTGAGATAACACATTCCCTCTAGACTACAGAGTTAAGCATGACCACAGAAAGCCAACACTAGAAGAATTTTTCCATAGTTGCTCTTAAGGAGAAAAGTACATTTCCAAATTTAAAAAGCAGACAGTTACTGCTGTCTTGTGTGTTCTGGAAAGAACATTAATCAGTTTATTTTTGTAATTTACAAACAACTAATATAGTTAGATGCTTTGAAGCACTACTCCAAGTTTCAGCTGCAATGAATGCAGGCCCACCTTTAACCCAGCTGGTCTTTTGCCAGGTACTTTCTCCCATCACAAGGGCATCTGTGCTACCAAGCACCCTGGGCATGGATGGGAAAATAACTCCAAGTACTGTACAAATTATTAGACAGCATCCAAGTTACAGACACTAGCATTTCAAGCCCAGAAAGACTTGTTACTTATTTGATGAGTTAAGGCTTTTTTGCTGTTTGAAAGAAAAAACCCAAACATATTCAGAGAAAGAATTGAACACTGATTGAACTGAAGAATATTTGGAGTTTCATAATTCCTACATGCCAACAGGCTAATCATGGCCAAGTATACCTTCCACTTGCATGGGATGAAGTGGGTATATGAACACAATTCAACTTGACCATATTGTTGTAGCTGCACCACCTCAGCATGGCCTTTGTGTTTCCTCAAAGGTTATCTAAGTCATAAAGATGATGCATTTTCCCAGCAAGAGAGCAGAAATGCTGAAGCCTTTCAGCAACAGCCAGAACTGCCTAAGAGGGAAGACAAAAGGAATGCTTGAACCAGACTAGCAACTCTTTACAGTTCCTTTAGAAGTTCTGCAGAACACCAGAGAGAAAATTAATGTTAGACCCTATATAAATAGATAAATACACAAGCGACCTTTAGTACTCTCAGCAAGGTGTCATGCTAACAGCAACAAGAGCTGTCTTAAATATGCCCCTTATAGATGTATTACAACTCTGAGTATGCAAACCACACTAATCAAAGCTAATTAATTTTCTTTCCCTGAACCAGAATAAAGACTCAACAGATCCCAAATGTCAGTGAAGGTTAAGTTTGCTACTGTTCCTTCTCCAGTAAAAACTCAGCACCTTAATTGTGACTTTGGTTCCACAGCCCCAGGGTGCTCTGACACTGATGTGCTTGGGGCCAGGCACCTTTAGATGGTTCAGATGAGTTTGTCTGACTTCAACAAGTGTTTGGTTTTGCTACCCGAGCTCCTCAACCTAACTCACAACTGACCCATGAGTAAAGCACAGAAATGACACTTATGCAGAGGAGCTACTACACCAGCACCCCATTCCATGTGTCAATACACAGATGATTAACAAGGTCCAAAAGCTATACCACAAGGTAAGCTAAGGCAGGCTTATGAATGAAGAGTAACAACAGCTCTTTTAGGCTGCAGAACACTCCTCTAATGGGGCTCAAAGGTTGGGATTATCACTCAAGCAGTCAGATGGGGTCTCAGGTTAAAGCATAAAAGCTCAGAGATGTTTTCAGCAGAAATACTGTCTTGCACCAACATGGTTCACAGAGAAAGTATTTGAAATGACTCACAGAATAAATGCCATGGAAAATTAATTTTTTTAGACTGCAGACTTCTCAGAGCAAGAAGAGCTGCCTACAGCTACATTTTAGTGCCTCCATGGTCATAAAAAAAAAAAAAAAAAAAAAAAAAAAAGTTGTTAGATGTCTGAAAACCACCATCCAGGGCAAGACAAGATTCCCAAAGGGCAGCTATGATTCGTGAAGTGCTACAGGACACTGCTCCTGCAGCCTTTCCTTGGAAGCCCTCTGCATCTAATAAAATAAAAATACATATAAGTAAAGATGCACTTTGATTTTTACACAGCATCAGGGAATACCATGCACCCTATTTATAAATCAGAATAAAAAGTAGGTAGAGATGCCACAGCACAAAGCACAGTCTGCTTCGAGTGGCAGTTTCTGATAATGTTCATATCAATGAAATACAACCCAAAGAAACATCAAGTGTACCAGGAAGGCAGGATGAAGCCTGCATTCCTTTCCAGCCTTGGAGCAGTGACTTCATTTTTGCTAGAGTGACCTTCCACTGAGCCCAGGCTTGAATACTAATATTAGACTAAAAAGAAGTGTGCCACCCTCTAAATATAATGATGACTCAACACCTAGAGGCTTCAGTGATGTAATATGACCAAAGAGGTTTTGACTTCACAATCTACATTTCTACAAATTAAGTCAAAAAGAACAGATCTCCCCCTGCAGAAGCAAAGCCTGCCTCCTAGAGCATCTTCTTCAATTAGCCTGTAAGAAAACATTTCACAAATGGCAGCAGACACACTGGCTCCAGTTTGTTTAAAAGGAGAACTGAGAAGACACATTTCAATTACATGCTTCAGAGTCAAAGCATCAGTAAAAAGTTTCAGTTCCAGAATTAACATTTAAAAGTTAAAGACAATACATCAGACCACTGAACAGTTCAGTGTCTTTTATTGCACCTTAAAAATAAAAATAGAAGCTTTGTTAAGAAACCTGAATGCAAGTACAAATGAAAAAAGCCTTTCCAAGAAAGACTACAGAGTTCTCTTAAAACATCATCCTTGGACAAATATTCCAGGACACACTTAAGATAGTCTTAAATCTTTTTCAAACCCAAGCTCGACAATACGCCTTAAAAAAAAAAACAAAACCAAAAACAAACCAAACCCACAAATACCAAAAAAAACCCACAACCCACAAAACCAACCAACCAAAGGTAGTAAAAGCAAGTAGTCATCCAACATGTAAAGTTGGAATATGAAAAAATCCCTCAATTTCCTAACAAAGTCTTTCCATTAGTTCAGGATTATCTTTTCCATTGTTGTGCTAATTCAAATATTTTTCTCAAATATTTCTCTTCCCTTTTCCACCCTGCCTCCATTAGCTCACAGTTCAGGGTATGCATTTTTAACCACCTTTGTTCCCCAATCTTGTATTCTCACACTGATACTTGTCACCAGAAGAATCAGGATACACTTCAGAATGGCTTTACAGAATCACATACGGCTGAGGTTGGAAGGGATCCCTGGAGGCCCTCTTGTCCTCCCTCCCTCTCTCAAGAAGGGCCACCTGGAGCCAGCTGCCCAGGATTTCTGAATATCTCCATGGAGGGAGACTCCATCACCTCCCTGAGCAACCTGTGCCAGTGCCCCATCACTCTCACAGGAAAAAATAAATATTCTCTCAGGTTCAGAGAGTACCTCCTGTGTTTGTGCCCATTGCTTCTGGTCTTGTCACCACTGAAAGGAACCTGGCTGTCTCCTCTGCACCCTCCCTTCAGGTGTTCATACACACTGATAAGATTACCCTGAGCCTTTTTTTCCCTGCTGAAGAGTTCCAGCTCCCTCTGCCTTTCTTTATAGGAGAGATGTTCCAGTCCCTTCAGCATCGTGGTGGCCCTACACTGGACTGTCTCCAGTATGTCAAGGTCTTCCTTGTACAAGGAAATCCAGAACTGGATACATTTTTGGTCACCATATTTCCTCATGCAGAAACAGTAACTCCTCTTGGTTTGAACCACACTAACGAGAAAAAGCATTTCATGCACTTTGGATATCATTTCCTAGGCAGCTCCACCATAACTAAAAATATCAGCAACTGATTAATCATTCTTTAACCAAAATACACATTTAGTAAGTGCTCCTTCCAATTTGAGCCAAAATAGTGGAAAAAAGAATAGTGTACAGCCCCTGAACTACTTGAGGAAACCCATCCTTCCTTCATATAATCTTATTCTAATAGTGGAAGGTTTGTGGTGCTAAGCATCTCCTGAGGCTGAGAGGATCTGAAGAAGCCATCTGAAGAGTCAAAGATGCTTCATTCTGACAGAATGCTTACCGGTTTCAGCCTGAAGGAAATTACTTTACAGAAGGGGGGCTTTGCAAAACTGGATACACATAACAAAAGGGTTACTATCCAGAAAGCCTGAGGGCTACCTGTAGCAATTAACTGGCTCCCCACCGAAACTGTTTTAACAGGAAAGATAAAAGAGGCAGCACCTCCCAATTCAGTCACACTCAGACAAAAATAGCAGTCTCAATTTTGCCATATTTTGCTCACATAAGCAGTTCCATCAGTTTTTCCAAGAGACATGGCAAATTCCAGGGTTTTCAGCTTCTTTACACTATGACTTCCACAACAAATCAAGCCAGTGTTGTACATCCTAAAGCCAAAAAAATCTGTCCCTACCATTAACAGTTTATATGCCAAAACAAGTAATCAGAACACAGGACACTAACGGGTCATATTCAGTAAATATGATCCCAGCTTTTTAACAGGCCTGTTGGATAACCTCCTCCACACTCTTGTTCTTCCTTAGAAACTAAAAAATTATTTAGTTTTAAAAGTATTTTTAGTTTTAAAACGATTTTCTACTCCCATTATGTAAAGAAGGTACAACTTGGTTTTCCATATGAAGGAGCAGGCTGTCCATGATGGGAGTGGAGATAAGCACAACAACCTTCCTGCTGCTGCAGCGAGCTGTTAGGGTACCCAAGCTGCTAAGCCATCCTGTGCAAATCCTTAAATGCCTGTATTACTGACCCAAAAATCTGGGGCATTCTCCAAACTTAAGCAGAGATTTCCTTCCAAGAACACCAGTCTGAAAGTTAGGGAAATATTTTTTGAACAGATGCTATGTTACTAGAGCAAATTCAAATACATGTAGCTAGTACTAATTTTATATTTTCCCTTTCTTCTGGCAGTGTCCAAGATCAGGCACACCCTCACTCCTGAGCAGCTTCCTTTAAGCCAGATGGCAACACTCATCTTCAGATCCACAACTCTTCAGACTCACTATGTTGAGACCTTATATGCTCACCAGGAAAAAAACCTCCAGCCTGGCCTGGTGGAGTTTGTCTGTAAAGGACGTGGCCTTCAGCAGCAAAAATTCCTCATCTTCAGAAAATTAAGATTTCCCATCTTCAGAAAACTCAGGCCTCCTACCAATGCTATCTTCATTTTCAGTAGGCAACACAATCCTAAGAAACACTTTACAGCAACATAATATTGATCAGAAGGTGTATCTGATACAAGACACAGTTAAGACCAAACACAGTCAATCAGCTTATCCATAGTGTAGGTGCAGCTAAGTGTTCCCTTTGGGAAGCTTCAAGCCTGTACTGAAGCACAAACTGGAACTTACCCTGCATTTGATACAAAGTAGTTAAATGCCTTAAAATTAAAACAAATATATTTAAGGCATTTGCTTTTGGAACCCATCTTCAGGAAGTATATTTTGCTTAGATATTTGTGTCTTAAAAGTTTGAACCTGACATTTCAGACCCTTAGACACTTCAGGTAACATAACTTTAAAGCTATCAGCATGAAGTCTTTAATACTGTTGCATGCCAGAGCCACTCAGAGTTAAATATTAGGTAGTATTTATGCAGCAAGCTCTCACACCAAACCAAAACTATAATTTACAATTTACAGGTTTCACTTATTTCCTTTGCTAGCTAACTTATAACTTCCAAACCAATCATACCTTCATTTTCATCTTAAAAGTTTGGATTAGGAGTAGAAGTGAAAAACACATTGCAAAAACTTCACTTTCTGTAGAATGTGTGACAAAATAAAACTACTGTAGATATGGCCATTACTGCAGTATGTTCTTGAAGAAGTTTATAGTATCACTACATGTATACAGAATCAACAGATAATTGAAGATGTGATTACTAAGCCACATTTATTGATTGTGATTCTGTGAAATTATAAACTTTATCTTATTAAATTGAGAATATTTTATATTTAGTTCATGTCCACACTTATCCTGCAGCAAAGTAACAGTTAATAATATAAAGGATTATGGGTAATAATCAACTGGAAACACAAGTACATGTTCTACAGGAATAATAAAAATCATAATCAGTTCCCCAGATCCTTGGATTTAATGAGAAATCTGAAGGTAATCCCATCTAGTTAAATATAGACTTACAGGAGTAACTTACCTGCAGAGCTGTTCAGTCCATGTCACTGACAGAGTTTACAGATGTGACCATGGAACAGAATATCCACCTGCACAACCCAGCTGCTGATCTTCAGACACATCCTTCAGTGCTGCAAGTCTTTGGGGATTGCTATCCCATGTCCTTACATAATCACCCATCCCATTTTCTAACTAAGCCATCAGCTAAATACTAGAATGCAGCTCAAAAGGGAAATCTGGGGAACAAGGGGGGGATAGAATCTCTGCAGGATGAAGAGAGATTGTCTAGTTCTAGGCAGGCTTCTGTTTTGTACCTTTAATACTGGACTCTCAAAGCCCTTCAATTTTAGAGAGTTTCATTATCAGACTGTTACAAAATCTCACAAAATGTCACAGCACTATCAAGTTGCTCACTGTTTTCCAAGACTGCAATTCAGAGTGTAGTTTTGATTATTTATGTATAAATATGAGTACTTTGTTTAATGCTGTGCTTTGAACTTTTATTTTCTTTCAATCTGTATTACTCATATACAAGACTTCATTATGGAAGACAAAGATGTCTAAAAAATTAGACCCTAACAATTCCATTTATACAGCCTCAACACGTTACCTTTAACAGGAAGTTTGTATCCTTAGATGTCTTGGTTTATTTCCCTTTCATCTATTAAGTCCCCCAAGGAAGACCCTGTCTATCCTGTCCAGCTTTGGTCTAGGCAAATCTCTAGTTTTATCTGGAGCCAGTTCCAGCCAAAACTCATTTTACCAACTCCTAGTTTGTTTCCAATTTGAATATTCCAGACAACACACTCTAATAGCCTCAGATGTGCTTATAACCATTAGCCTAGACTAATTTCATCACGCAATAAAGCCCCAAGCTATCAGTTTTATATTCCTGACACCTCCATCAGAAAGAATCATAGCATTGTTCATGTTGGAAAAGACCTTTAAAATGATTGAGTCCCACCAATAACAGAACTCTACCAAGTCCAGTGCTAAATCACATTCCTGTGCACCAGATCTACATGTGTTTGAGTCACCACCCTCTGAGGTGTTTAAACCATGGGCAGCCTGTTCCAGTGTTTCATAACCTTTTCAGTTAAGAAGTTTCTCCTACTATCCAATTTAAACCTCCCCTGGTATAATTTGAGACCCTTTCCTCTTGTCTTGTTGCTTATTACAAGGGAGAACAGACCAAGCCTCATCTAACTACAACCTCCTTTCAAGCAGTTGTAGAGAGTGGGAGGGCCTCCCCTCAGCTTCTTTATTAGGCTAAGAAAGTGACAATTCCTGCAAAAGTTGTGGGGTTTTTTATTTGTTTTATTCTAAAAGCATATTGTTTTCAACATTCTGTTCTAGACTAACCGCAGAGTTAGAAATATTCTCATCTTTGTTTTTACTAATATTCATTTTAGATTTTTCAGATAAGTAGTATTGCAGATAAATTAAAACATTTGAGACACTATCACTCTCTACAGCTACCTGAAAGGAGGTTGTAGCTTGGGGGTATCAGTCTCTTTTCTCAAGTTAACAAGTGATAGGACAAGAGGAAATACCCTCAAGTTTTGCCAGGGGTGTTTGAGACTGAATTCCAGAAGAAAGTTCCCCCCCAAAAGGGTTATCAAGCATTAGAACAGGCTGCCCAGGGAAGTGGTGGAGTCACCATCCCTAGAGGGATTTAAAAGATGTGTAGACGTGGTGCTGAGGGACAGGATTTAGTGGAGGATTTAGCAGTGTCAGGTTCATGGTTGGACCATCCTCCTAACATTTTAAGACCAATCTTAGAGGTCTTCTACAACCAAAATGATTCCATGAGAAAATACAAGAAATGTAGCCTGCCATTGGTGGGAGAAGCTTTGACATGCTTAACTTTGCTGCCTCCACTATGACTGCAACTACAGTTGCTATGAAGTCGTTTCAGGATTCCACAAATTTGAACAGAAAACAACATCCACCATAGTTGATAAAAAAGACCTTTAAGCTCTCAAACAGACATCATGGCAGAGTGCTGTTATCACCTGAAAAAGAAGTCACATTTAAAATCCAGTTTCTTTACACAAGACAGATTCAACTTTCCGTTTTACTGAAACATCAATAAACACAAACATAAGGCATATGTTTCTCTTACATCAAAAATACAGAAACTGACACTGTACCTTACTGTCCTCATCTTCAAACACAGACTGGTGAACATTACAAGCAAAGAGAGAATTCGGGAGATCATTGAAGTCAATTATTTCATGAAAATCTTCCTCTGCAAAACATCTCTTTAAATTGTTGTCTCCGTGTATAGAGTAGAGTAAGAATTGTCCTCCATCCTCTGGGATGCAGCCATAGTGACCGAGGCCTCGCATTCCAAAGAAGTATGAGTCTCCCCTCATCCCTGGCAGCGTGGAGAAGAGAGACACAGTTACACTACACATTTTAAAACATCACATACAAAAATTCTTAGTTTGGGGGCTTAATTTGTAGAAAGTATATTTCCTATCATTTGAAGGCAACAATTGACCTCTGAAACAGGGCTAAGTCACCAAGGCTTAAATAGGGACTTTGCCTTAGTTTCACTTAAAAGCACAGAAAAGATTTAACCATCACAAGCTGCCAAGCACAACCAGTACAAAGGCATCACTTCAGTGCTCTACAAGAAAATATTATGCTGTATTTGGGTTTAGAGAATCATGTTTGTTACTGGCAAGATAGGCTGGTGCTTCTGAGCTTGCAGTCAGCATAGACAGACAGAATAATGCACTAGGTAAGAAGAAAATTAAAATCACTTTGAATATTATACCCAGCATCAAGAAAAAAAGAAAAAAAGGACCCTGTTGGAAAAGAGCATCAATAGAGAATCATCAAAACAGAGTACAAGTAAGATAAAACTCTACTACAAAGAGTAAAGCCAATTTTTTTCTATGGTTTAGGGACAGCACGTACCTGGTTTGTCATGCCCATTAGCAATTTGTTTGCATCTTAATCACATGAGGAAGCAAATAAAAAAAAAAGCTAAGGCAAGAGTGGACTCAAGAGATGACTGTCACCACCTTACAGGAAAATCCAACTGACTTTGGGCCCTCTGTGGACACACAGAAGTCACCTATATATCAAACAGTATCCCTACTATTGATACAACCCAAAGGGAATAATTAAAGGTCCAATTAATTATCAGCATGGTTATTACTATAAATTCAGGTATTTATCAGCCTTTAGTACAGGTGTTTTGAACACCAACCTGTAACTTCCATAGACCTCCAGTAAGCTGACTAGAAACTATACCAAGGAATAATCAATTCCCTCATATTTGTGTTTCTTTCAGTAACAATATGCAATCATTGGCTGCTCTTTTTTCCTCATAATATAAGGATATAAGGAGCTGGAGTTACATAAGCACAGTGTGCTCATCTGTTTCAGATTTGTCCTTGCTTTACTGCGTGCTTGCTATTCTCTATAAATAGTTGTAAATAGTAGTTCAAATACACTATTTAGGACTGGCATCCAAAATTAAACCCTATGGGCTTACCACACTTAATCTCAGTAAAGCAAATCTAAATTATGGAGCTAATTTGCTCTGCCTGTGCCTTTCATATAACCTCATTTCTGCTGCTGCTCTGAAATGGCATTTGGCCGATGACAGAGCACATCATTCTGTAACCTTATGTTATGGAAATGACAGCAATTGTTACAGCTGAAGTCTCAGGGTTGACAACACAAGTCCTCAAGAAAAAAAGCTGATGTCACACTCAAAAATACCAGTTTGGAGCAAGCACTGAGCCCAAGCTTACCACACCCTCAAATCCCATGATAGAGACAAAGTTATTAGCTAGTTCTAGTGAGAACAACAAAGGTTGGAAGGGGCCTGCAGAGGTCATCTGGGCTGAAACACAACATCAGATTGGGATAATTCAGGACCTTGTCCCAAGATAAATGTTGTACAGCAATACCACTCACGTGCATAGAATGACCAGGAGAGAGAGTACATCCCTGGATCTTAGCTGTCCTCCTTTTCCAGGTACTAAAATGTTACACAGCTTCAGAGAGAATAGTTCCCTAGCCCTGTATTCTGTGCATGTAATTTATGTGAGAAGAGCTTAAAACCAAGAAGGATGTGGTGCTGCAAGGGAGCAGGTGCAGTATGAAAGCCTCAGGCCAATTACCTCTTTTTAGAAACCTGTCATCAGGTTGACACATTAGTCCATCACATACACACTAGTGTTTTCACCAACTCCTCCTGATATTAAACACAAATAACTCCAACTAATTTCAGTTTAGGAATTTAATTCTAACTGTAAAGGAAAAAAAAAAAAAAGCCTGAACAAGTGACACAGGAGATGGATACAACTTCAACAGTATACATTAGTGTAACAGGAACTCAGTATCATAGCAATACTGCCTCTGGCATTTGAACCAACTCACTTAAGCCTGTGAGTATTACTGTATATTTCAGTGGAAACACACCCAGGTAAACACTACAAAGAAATCCCCACAGCAGCCACTATTGGGGAAGAAACTTAAATCAGAATATATTGCCATGCTAGCAGAAAGTATTAATATATCACCTACTCAAAATAGAATCATCTCTGAACATTTTGCCATCATGCTTAGACTGTGCCAAGAGGAAATTAATTGCCTTTAGGTTTGTGAAAATAAACCTCAAGCCCAGTACGTTACAATCTATAATTTACATGGCAGAACAGAATTTTGCCAGCGAGTATGAAGTATTTCATTCACAAGAGGCAAACTACTTGCAGTCAGGGAAGACACTATTTTACAGACACCCTTCTGGGTTAAACCCTTCTTCCCTCTCCAGCATTAAGCCAGAGGAGTCCACTCATTAGAAGGATGTCTCAAACCAACTTTACACAGCAGACTCAGAAGTATAAAGATGACAAAAGTTGATACTCAAAAACTGTAGGCATTTGGATTATGAATTGATACTCCATAAGCATGCTAGTGAGAAAAGGGGAGATTAAATGCAACTGGGAGTAGTGAAGTTTAAGATCTACAAGAATGTCCCAGGATATTAAACAGGAATCTGCTGGGTGAATGGAACTTAGGATTTAAATTAGAGGAAGGCAATACAGTGCATTGTTTTTCATACCCATCTTTATTTATATTAGGTGATTTCTTAAGCTGTACTTCCCACAGTGAAAGTGAAGGTTATTTATTAGACTAAAGGCATAATAGTAATGTTAAAAGACAACTTCATAGCAACTGACAGATTTCATACATCCTGTTCTCCAATGCATAACAATGACATTTAGGTGGGCAGAAAAGTAAAGAATCTTAACATAATGGCAGAAAAGTCTAGATTTCCTCAAACTGTTCGTTTTCTCTTGGGAGTACCACATTATAAGTTACGAGATAGAGAAGCAACATTTTAAATTAAAAATTAAAGAAAAACACTACCACAAGGAACAAATCAGAAGAGGACTGTAAGTCACAACTATGAAGTTCAGGTTTTTAACCATCCTAGCTGGTAATAAGAAAATGAGCATACACTATAGCAGGCAATTCTACAATCTATATGCTTCAAAGCTCCATTAGAAATTAATACTTTTAACTTATGTGGCAGTAGTTCTTCAGCAAGAAAAGCTTGCTCCTTTTTTCAGTCAATTCTTGAGAGATTTGCCCAACAGGACTCTGGTGTTGGCCAAGTCTTTTTATGAAAGTCACTGTCTTATATGTTTTTTGTCTGTCTCTTTTTTAAGCTTTGTAGGTAGGTAGGCACATGCCTCTCCTACACTGAAGATATTTCCAGAATTCTGGTCAGTGTTCCCTCCACTAGGAAGTCAACTTACAATTAGTAAATCCTCTGCAATCCTCTGCTCAGCTTAAGATGGGACCTGCACAGTTAAGAACATCTCTATGGGAAAACTAATGTTTCACAAATTTTACTTTGCTATACTGCACAATATTAAGTACAGCACCACAATTAAAACAGGAATCTCACTACTAATGCCTGTGTGTTTTTCAAGAGAAATAACCTGCATATGAGCCCAGGTTGAATGATTATCAGTGCAAACAAACACACTTGCATCAACAACAGATGTTAGCACACTTCAAGCCACAGAATGGTCTGGGTTAGAACAGACCTTAAAGAGCTCAACAGGGTGCTGAGACATATCAAAATAAACAATAATATTAGAAGGATTGGACCAGATGATCCTTGAAGTCCCTTCCAACCTGACATTCTCAATATATGATATGATATAGATAGAATCATCTAGTTCCAACATCCCTGCCATGGGCAGGGACACCTCCCACAAGACTGATTGCTGAAAGCCCCATCCAACATGAATATCAACACAACTTCTCTGGACAACCTGTTTCAGGGTCTCCCTACACTCACAGTCAAAAACCTCTTCCTAATATCCAACAAAAAATTCCCCTCTTTCAGTTGGAAACCATTAGCCCTTGTAAAAAGTTCCTCCACAGCTTCTGTAGCCACTATCAGGTCACCCTGGAGCCTTTTCTTCTCCATGCTGAACAATACCAGCTCTCCCAAGCTGTCTCCATAGGAGAGGGGATCCAGCCCTCTGACAGTCTTCATGATCCTCCTCTGGGAGGGCTGAAGTACAGACACTGACTGGACAAACCAGCACTCCTGCCAAAAGATATAACGTAATCACATCACACACCTCAGGCTTATCATTTCCTTTCACCAGTCACTTCCTACACGGACAGGCCCCACGCTACCTTTGTAATGAAGAAAGCATCTCCTACTCTGATTCATGGTGCAACTGTACAAACCTGATAATTAAAAGACCAGGCCTAAGGAAATAAGTTTGGGTTTAACATTATTAAGTAAATAAGTGACCTGATTCACTTATGGTTGCATAAATATTTGTAGCAACCAGAAAAAAAAGAGGGACAAGTTTGGGAATGGACAAACATCAGTAATGCTTAGGACTGTACTTTTCAGTGACTAATCTACTTAAAGGATTCATGCAATTATTATCAGAGTATTTACAGCTCTGCTTACTTCATTGTAAGTCAGCATATTAGAAGTTATCTTTCAAACAGTCAGGATCTGGAAATATTATCCTTTTCTGCATTATAAATAAAGTTAGACACATTAAAAAAACCATATCTATATATTCTTCATTGCCTGTCAAACACCTTAAGGCTCAGGTGTTTTGTTGTTGGTAGTGTTTTATGGATTCTTTGAGTTTCCTTAGCCACTCCAGGCAGTTCTCTGTAAAAAAAAAACCAAAACAAACAAAAAAAACCAACCAAACAAACAAACAAACAAAAAAAAAAAAACAAACAAACAAAAAAACCCCAAAACAAAACAAAAAAAAACCCACAAAAAAACACCAAAAAAAAAAAAACCAAACAAACATTATCTGCTTTACAATTATTCCACTGATTTAGAACAAAAGAATTTTCCTTTCAAATCCCTTAAAACAATTAATTCTAAATCATGTATAAGCCATGAACTGGACTGACACACAAAATAAACCAAATTAAAAGTAATCCTTCATGGAACAATACCACAATGTGATCACTGGACCACATTCCCATTTATATTAAAGCTCCTTTCTACAGATTTTGACAAAAGAAGTTAACTCCCCTAACTCTTATGGTCTGTTTTATATTACCAGATACAAAGCTATCCACATAGAAGTAAACCTTACTTATCTTACTTTTAAAATGTAAGAAGGACAAACCAAGTTATGTGCTTGCTTCCCCCTTCCCAAATTAGGAAATTTTTCAAATACCAAAGATCCTAGAGGTTGTCATACAAAGTATTAAAAGAAGTGGCAATGCCATAAGAAAATAATACAGTAATACTAAGTTCTATTACGTCCAGTTCCAACACTGATGCTAAATTAATTCAAGACTTTAACTGGAACCACATTAAAGTCCAAAGCAGGATTGTTCCCTTTAGAAGGCTGAGCTACTGAGCTGCAAACAAACCTGAGCCCAAGTTTATTTAACCTCCAGCCAACAGTGTTTCTGTGTTATTTTTAAATTTGTTGTAGGGCTTTGACTCTAAACTTTCATGTCAGAAAATACATTACACAACAGAGTACAACAGCAAGCACGATCCTTCCAGATCTTACGTGTCACATCCTTGTCACTTCTTTTATGTAACTTACATGTACAATCTGCATCATTTTACACTGATATAAATTATTTCAAATTTTTCCTCCTCTGGTCAATGGGTATTAGATCTTGTAATTTGTGATAGTTCAAAACAAACTCCTTTCCCACTGGAACAGATGAGGTGATGCTAGTGTTCAACCCAGTAGGTACTGCAGCTGAAAGCTCTGTAGAGACTCCAGGTGAGAGTTGAGTAGTCATTCTGGTACCTCACTATTTTTAGACATGGAGGATCTCTAATTAAAATCCTCAGCAGAAAAAATATTCATCAGCAAATAGCCGAAATTCCTGTTTGAAAAATTGCTTGTCTTGCTACAAAAGTGACAGGGCAAAGGTGTGCATCTTGTTAGGAAATTAGAGCCCTACAGAGCAAAGAACTTCAGCTGAAGTTTTGCTGAATGAAGACAACTTGGTCACAGGATGCCTCAATGTACCCATGCTTTATACATCACCAAGCACATATAGATTTATTCACTGTTTTTTATGGAAACTAATAAGGCATTTCCATGGTGACCATTTTCCTGTCTTAAGAGTTTTTTAAAAGAGTCCCTGAGGGACATCAAGAAACAGGCACATATCTCTTGAAATTGCTAGGAAACTTTACTTTTTTTTATTAAACACTGCTTGCCATGACAAACAACATAACTAAAAATAGAATAAAGCAAACAAAATGTTACAAATAGAAGCTTTAAATATAATCACTATAAACTAAAAGTATTATTGAGTCCTGAGTACAAACCTGGAAACCAGAATCTACAGGAATTAAGAAAATTTGGGAGGGGGAGGGGAGGAAATGGAGAATAGTTGCAGTAATTTTCCTAAAGAGGTCCAGAAAAAAGGGCAAAGATTACACCTCTGCTCCTTCTGAAAATAAAATAAAATAAATATCCCAAACCACTAACCAGCAACTTTTATCATAATTCAAAAAGGGGAGGGAGGACAACACAGGGGAGGGAATCAAACACAAAACCAAATCTGGTTTTACTTAATATACTCACTGACTTCATGAAAGCAGTCACCCATTTCAGCCTAAGGATGCAGATCCTGCTGAAGTCAACTGGGCCCACACTGAAGGCTTTGGCAGAAGGCATGAGTGTAACAGGGAAGTTCAGGTAGTAGGCACCTACCAAAATTTCATTCCATTCCCCAAAATAGCAGTGGAGATTCATTTTATTTTTATGTGATACTAATTCATCACTATGGAAAGCTCCCATGGACTTAAATGGAGACGTTTTACTTAATTAGAAAAAGCAAAATGGGACCTCAAGTGACAGGATTAATGAACTGTTGCTGTCTCAAAAGAACCAGACTGTAGTTACCTCTCCCCTCAACCTTCATCTCTGCATCTCCCATCTGGGCAATTACTATTCCCCTTCCAAGAACAAAAATTGGTTGTTCAGTGAAGTTCATCCACATTTTATCTCAAATTTAGTCAGCATCACACAAAAAGAGTCTCAATCTCCACTCTTCCCTCTTAGAGAAGTGGCAGTATGAGGAAGAGGAGTTTTTTTGGTTTGTTTGATTTTTTTTAATGCTAACTGGTGCAAATCCCAAACGTTCTAATCTCTTCCATTGACATTCTAGCCGCATTAAATTCAGCTGAGACTTTGTAACTATTTTTGGATGCTTTTAACATCCAAAGGGACTATTCACTTTTATTTCTCTAAAACAGGGCTGTCCAGCTCAAGTACTTGGAGACCTGCACATTGCTCAGGAGGCTCAGCTATGCCTCCCATGCCAAGGATGTAGCCTATGACCAGTAAAGAAACTCAGCTGGCATTGGCTTCCTAAGCCATCTCCAGCCCTGCAGAAATGGAGCCAGAAGACACTGGTGCTCCACCCTACTAAGCAAAGGCTCCAGCCCCAGTACATACTGGGAAGGTGATACTCTGAGCAACCAGTGCCAGGTATAATGATTTTATGTGCTGTTCTTAAGGTCAAGAAACTGAGCTATGACTAATCAACCACTAAAGCTACCATGGTAACATTAAGACATTCAAAGAACAAAAAAAAAAACCTCCCCAAGCCCCAAAGAAACCAGAGCAAGCTTCCAGATTACCTTCACTTGGCCTCTATGCTACTCTATTTAAAGCCAGTTTTATAAGGGGCACACAGTATTACAACACTGTTGGCCTTCAGCCAGATCTGTCACCTCACACAAGGGTCAGTGAAACATTTAATAGCCCTCTAATAGCTTGTAACATAAAATTCATAACATATACACGGATTCTTACCAAGACCTACTTTACCTTTTAAGAGGAAAAAAGAAAAAGGGAAGAAACCATGCATGTCAAAACTACACTCAACAGATGTGTTTAACTCCTAGAAAATACTCAAGACACCATGCTGACTTGGAATAAAATTTCAATTGTTTCTTCCAAAAGATTTTCTGTTGGTACACACAAGTAACTTAACTTAGAAAACAGTAGGGACATCAATGCAATGAGATTTTGTGTTGACAAAAAATGTCAAATCAAGCCACTGACTCTAAACACACTATACAATATTTGGAAGAAAAACTAGATCACACAGCTGACAACTCTTCTAGTACATTTAAGGAGAATGGACAGTTCCTGTTGTTAAGAGAGGTACCAGTTACCAAAATTGATGATCTACACAAAACGTCCTTCTGTCCCTTTTTCCTATGATACATTTGTAGCTTTTCTGATTGCTTGTATTGCCGCAGTATTCAAACTTCCATCTGTTCAGGAACGATGTGTAACCATAAAATTTAGTTCTACTGCAAGAATAAATGCAGCAGAGTTTCTTTACAGCAATTATTTTCACAGAAAGGAAAAGAGTTCCTCCTTTTCTATAGAGCAACAATTCTAGCTCGGTAAACAGCAGTGAGCAAACCAATTTGCAAGTGCAAAACTTGACAGCCTAACACATAAGGTCAGGAAAAGCACAACCCCTGATTAAACGACAACTCTCACTAGTATTATTTCTTTCAGATATATAAACTTCACACAGATTTTCCTTTTAGGAAAACATATTGAACTCCAAACTGACGCCGCGAAGGGAGCAAAATATTTTCGAGAGATACAAAAGAATCCAAGAGAGGAGAGGGGGGGGAAAAAAGCCAACCAGCAGCTTTCAGAGAGCTACCTGTTATGTAAGCACCAAATAACACCGCCGTGGGATGCTGCAGCTAACTTTAAAGCAGCCCAAAAAGAGCCTCCCTCAAGGGATACGAACTTCACAGCGTTCCTGAACGCCAGCTCCAAGCTGCCCGAGAAGGAACAGCTCTGCACCCCGGCACTCACCCACCTGCCTTACCCCCACACCCAGCGCTCCCCGCAGCGCTGCAAACCCCCCTTCCCCTCTCCGCCCCACGCTGCGGGGATGCTCCCTCACCTCCCCACGCAGCTCTCCGCCCCCCGGCAGACAAACCACCTGCCCCGCGGTCCTG
>JAAWXA010000011.1:16595936-16636227 GCA_038090715.1 Florisuga fusca
TGGGATGCAAGAGGAAGGGTCAGATGATTGCCCACCAAAGTGCCAGCACACCTTATCATGGCTGTAGGGACAAACCTCCTCATGCCTCCTCTGGTGATTTTGTTGTGGGCCTAAATGGCTTTGAGGGATGGAGGTCAAACCCCACATTCCCACTGTGACCACTGGTGAGCAAACACAACCTTGAAGTGATCTCCATCTGGGCTGGATCTAGTTGTCATTCATCTCTTCTTCAGGCCAACAGGGGAATAAGTTATATCTCCCTGTTACAGACAAGACCAGAAGTTGCATTTGTAAGACTTCTTAAGGAACATCAGGGTTACAGTGGAAAAAGGCTGATGGTGGTAATGATTTTAAAAAGAAGAGAAAGCATTTGGATGCCCCTGAGGCATGCTTTATTAAAAGGAAGGGCTATTTTCTCTCTTCCAGCTGTATGTCCAAGACTGCTGAGCATCAGAAGTTAATGGTGATTTCCTGTGGTCTCTTCTCTCTGGAATGTAATATAGAGGGACTTAATCAATAGGGTGATAGAGAAATGTAAATAGGTTTTGTAAAGATAGCTTTGAAAATCTATAGAATATAATGGAGAACTGGAAGACTCCCATATAATTATAAAATACCATGCAAAAAATCCGTGGAAGGAATAATTCTCCACTGGTTAAAAATATATAAAAAGATGGATGCCATTTATAGCAGTACTTTCCAATAATAGCAGAAAAAAAAACCTGCTGTGATTAATGAGTTCAATAATGAATCCCACCTCATCTCTGCAAGTACCCAAGAGCAATGCATTGTAGCTTGTACTTGCAAGAGAAGAGTTTTTTCCTGGTACCATCTGCAAGTGCTGACTTATGTCTTGATACATATCTGGTGTAGACACCTCCCAGGCTTTCTTCTTTTGTTCTGTTCTAATTTCTAATATATAGTAGGTAACTAATAGTAGCAATTATCAATTCTTCTTTATTTTTTTTTTTATCCATGTGCTTAAAATGTGGATGCCTGGCCATGATCTCATGGGTTTAGGCACGATGCAGAAGAGAAAGCAAGCTGGGGAACAAAAGATGTCACAGTATAAACTAATCAAGGTTTGAATCAAATTAAATGCTTGTTGGTTTGGGTTTTGTTTTAAGAATTAAACCTGGTAGGCTATCTTTCTTTGTCGTCATTTAAATGTGTTCTGTTTCCATGATGTCTTATTTTAATATTCTGAGTAAGAAGGGCATCCACCACAATTTTCTGTCCCACATTTTATGTCAAACAATTTACTTGTGTCTTATTTCCATACCTCTTAACTGTGTCTTGTTCACAGCAGCCAATCCTAAGTTTTATTCTTTTTCATATTTTCATACTGGGGAAAATATTTTCATTGTGATGAAGTTGCCCTGGTGTATCTTTTCCTTGGAGGAAAATGTGAATCTCTTCAGTTATGAAAGCAAACTAATCCATGTTCAGGAAACATCAGGAACACCTAAGTCAGTACTTTGGCTTTTATATGTGCCCAAACATTATTGCTAAGATGAAGGGGAAAAAACCCAATTCCACTGTTTGCAGTAAAAACGTCCTTTAAATTAGATACTGATGAAAAAGGCAACAACTGCAGGGGTTTTTATGTCCCTCATTGTAAGCATTAAAGATTTCTCTTGGCAAAAGTAATAAAGTAATATGTTAGACATGGAAATGTGGAAAAATAAGAGTAAGAGCATCTGAGAGAATGTTCCTCTTGGAGTCACACTGTTACCTACTGAGGCCCCAGTGCTGTTCAGCCCCCCTGTGCTTCCTAAATGCAACCCAAGTAGTTGAGTGCCAAAACCTGGAGGAAGCTGAAATTCTGGAAAGGATACCAACAGAGGTGATAAAACAGCTGCTACGTGCAAGGTTTGAAAGCAGTGCTGTAGTCCTGCTCCCCCAGAACCGAGTGGGAGTTCTGTTACTGATACCTCAGCACAGGCTTAGCCCATCTCATCCAAATCCTGAGCTGTTCATTATCTTCAGCCTGCACCTGCTTCTTCTCTGCAGATTTAATCTGTAAGCAAAAGTGGCCTCTCAAATGTATTTGTAGCAACCACTGTGAATTTCAGAACAAATAGATCATTGTAACCAAAGGACTTTGCCCCCTCTCCATTATGCTAATTTCTGATCCTCAAAATACAAACACTGACTCACTCCTGCAGACTTTGCAGAAGCATTGATGACAAAGAAGAAATAAGTAAGTAATAGCTCCAAATCAGGAGGTTCTCAAAGAGCAAATGCTTATTTTACATCTCATCTCGCTCAGATAATCCCCAATTCTTTGGCCAGATATGGATTGTGATTTCTTGCAAATGGCTGAGTCTGGAGATTAGAGTGGATAAAGGGAGTGAAATTTATGTTGACTGTCAGCATTAGCATACCCTTGACTGTTTCTGTTACTTTTTTAGAATATAAAAACACAGTTGGATCCATCTAGCTCTGTATCTTCTCTCCAGCAGCCAAAATTGGATGCTCAGTGTAAAAATTGACCATGTATTCTTATATTTACCTTTTTTTTTTTTTTCCAGCAACTAGTCAGGTAGGGACTTCTGGAGCTCATGGTTGTATCCAATCTACTATGCTTAGTAGCAACCACTGGCCCTGTTCTATAGGAGTTTGTCTTGACTCTTTTTGAGCCCCTTTGTGATTTGGCTTCCCAGAATGCTCCATGCCATGATAATTTTTCAGGGTATAAAAACAATTTAAAGTTTTCTTACAGATTGTTTTATTAAGTGTTCCTTTCTTACAGAGGCAGCAAATTAAATTTCTTTTCTTCTCACTACCATTATTTTCCAGACTTTAATTGGATTTCCCCTAGCTATATCCCTCTTTCAAGCTAATGTGTTTTCTTTTATTTCCAGTGTGAAACTTTATCACCATCCTTTATATCCTTCCTGAGTTTACTAGAAAACACTAATAACTTTAAAACTGATTTTACTAAAATGACTACTTAATTTTGCTGGGTCTGAAACAGGTAAGAGCTGCATGGTTGAGGGACTCAGAACTTGGAGCATATGAGTGATCAAGGGTTCCCTCTTCATCTTAATGGGGAGTTACAGATCCTTAACATTTATTTTGTCCTTTTGGCTGCTTCCTGGCCCCACACTAAAATTTTCGTTTTCCACTTCTACCTCCAGATCTCCTGCAGCAGCAGTGGCAGCTTGAACAAGTGTCTCTGTATGCATATATAGTCAGGGTTATTTTTTCCCATGTACATTGCTTTGCACTTATCACCACTGAATTTCATCTGCTATTTTATCACCCAGTCACTCAGTACAGTGAGACAACATTGCCTTGACACCTCCTCAGTTCCATCCTGTATGTGTATGGCAACTGCAAAGCAGCTTAAATACAACATATTGCAGATGTTTAAATAAAAATGTGCAAAGGAAAGATTGTCTCCACTTTTTTTTTTTCTTCTTCTTCTTCTTTTTTTTTTTTTTTTTTTTTTTTTTTTTTTTCCTCCATTTGTCTGTAGAGCATTTTGCTCACTTCTGGATGCAAGATTAATAGTTGCACCAATGAAGAATTGCTGCAGAAACAGAGAGAATTCTTCACTTGCTGTAAGGTTCCAGTGCCTGTAATGCCCTGGTACATGATGCTTCATGAGCAGGTTGGTCATGGATCAAGGCCATTTCCTTCATTGGGGACTTGGGGATGAAGGGAAGCACATGCTCCAGTTGTGCACAGGGATGTTGGTGCTCTTGAAATCCCCCATGTGGGGGTCAGACAAGTGGGGAGAACCTGTGGCACCACGCTGGGGACCCCTGAGCTCCCAGCATTGCAGTAGGACAGTCCCAGCATTTGGTTCTCTTTTTCCCTAAACTCTTTCTCTGGTGTATCCACACTGTTTCTGAGCATCTTCAGGGTCAGACAAAGGTCAGACAGGAGGCTCGTGGGTTTTAAAGCAATGGAAACAGGAACAAATAGTCTTGACATTTTCCGTCCACTTCTGAGAGTGAGAATTGCCTGGAAAAAAACCCTCTTTTTGGTTTGACATTGCAAAAATTCCATATCTAACAAGAAGTCCCTCAATACAGAGCTTTCCTGTCTTACAGCTAACCCTTAATTTTGAAGACAACAAAAACGCCACATCCCAGTTTCTGATTAAGGAATATTGTTAACCAAGAGATTTTTTTTTTTAGTCTAGATGCATGGTAGATCAAGGGGGAAAATGGGTTTAACTGACTTTTAAAAGAACCTCAAGAAAGAAAAAAAAAAGCCTTCTGTTCTGTAACAAATACCAGCATTAAATTACGGGTTCAGTCCTCTCAAGTCCGAAAAATTATGGACAGATTTTAATTCTCCCATTTGAATGAGAAAGCTGAAAGGCAAGGAGGCCTTCGTTTTGTTGAAATACCTGAGGTATTTAAGATGATTGTTTTTACCCCAGGGCTGGTTGTTCTCAGCTGCCATCTCTATGTGAAATGATGGCAGCACTGTGGGACTTGCAGATGGTGTCTGTACCTGCTCCCAAAGTCACAAGCATCTCATGGTGGGAAGTCAAGTGATGACAAGCTGCAGAGGTAGGATGTTAAGGAAAATTATTTTCTTGTTTCTTTAACAGATTGTATTTTCCTCTCTGTTTGTTTTTTTTTTTCCCAGGCATCTCTTCAGAGTCTTAGGCTGTTTATTTCATAACTGGTTCACTAAGGTCAAGGCCTGTGCAAGCTACCATGCAAATTCAAAAGGAGTCTTGGAGGTATAGTCCCAATTCAACAGTCTGACTGACACTGTCAGCTCGAATTCCTCATGAATAAACTGTGGTTTGCTGCTGTGTGTTAACAAGCAGAAGTACTTGGTTTCTTGGATTTATTCAATAAAACCAGAGGAAACTAAAACATCTGTCTTGTCAATATAATCATAAACTTATAGAAGAAATGACAAAGATAGCAGACAAATAAAATGAGTGCAGTTTAACCAGAACATAAGTTCAGTCTCTAAACATCTTGTCTTACCTTTCTGGGGCACTGATTTCTATCTTTTTTTTAGACTAAAATTCTCTGGGAAGGAAACTTCATGTATTTGAGAGATTGCTAAGTATCTTGGTGGTAACTGGCAAATAACTATTATCACCTTTCCTGCTATTTCTTAGATTTGTGGTGGGAATTATTAGAAGTGACTTGCCCATAGTGACCCAAATGGAAATAAAAAAAAAAATGCAATGAGCCGTAGCTATGTGACCTCAAGCCAAACACTTAAAATTCATGTACCTAAATATAGACACCTAAATAAATGGCCTGATTTTCAGAAACACTGTGCACTCTAAGACTTGTAGGTGCTCTGAAAAATCAAGATGCTCATTTAGGAATCTAAATACAGGCTAGGATTCTGAATATATTATTTAATCTGCTTTAGAATATAAACAACTGATAAAACAAAGGCACATCAAATACTATTTTTACATATGCAATAAGAAGGCCACAGTGTAATCAACTGTAAGACACAATTTACTTCTATAAAGTGAATAGTCTGGTTATTATTGTTTCTTAATTGTTAAGAAAGTAGAATTTTGGAGCCCTTGGTCTGAAGAAGTGCTAGATAGGCTTGATGGAGAAGTCCATTCTACCAGATTTCTTTGCCTTTTATTAATCTTTATCCCTAATTATAGAGATTTACATAGAAAAGCTTTCAAAAATGTCAGATTAAAGAGTTTTGTTTATATTGAGGGATCATAAATGTTATTTATGTTTCATTCCCTACACGTGTGATCCATAGTCTTAAGGCTTTTTGTATTTTTCTTTTCTTTCTGATATCTTCATTCATTATTCTGACACTTTTAGGTGACTGTTGAAGGTTTAATTAGAATATCACTGGAAACAGATGAGTGTGAATGGTGAGTTATCAGTCAGCACATGACACCACGTGCACATTTCATTTAATACAAAATCAGCAGCTCAAGCAGGTAAGCAACAGCTGAGACTATTTTTGTGCCTAAAGTAAAAACTTACACACACAACCTTTTTCAACACTTCTCCTAAGACATGTTACATTTAAACACATGGTGTTAGTGTATGCTTGTATAAGTTATTATTGTGTATGGTCTGGCACTGATCTTCTAGACTCATAGAATGGTTTGGGGTGGAGGGGACCTTAAACCTCATCCAGTCCCAACCCCCCTGCATGAGCAGGGACATCTCCCACTAAACCAGGTTGCTCCAAGCCCCATCCAGCCTGGTCTGGAACATTTCCAGGGATGAGGCAGCCACAACCACCATGGCAACCTGTGTCAGTGTCTTACCACCCTCACAAGAAAGAATTTCTTCCTAGTGTCTAATCTAAATCTACCCTCTTTCAGCTTAAAACCATTAGGCCTTGTCCTGGAGCTGCATGCCCTTATAAAAAGCCCCTCCCCAGCTTTCCTGTAGGGTCCCTTTCATATCCTGGGAGGTGCTCTAAGGTATCCCAGGTGCCTTCTCCAGACTGAACAACCCCAGCTGTCTCGCTGTGTCTTCATGGCAGAGCTGCTCCATCCCTCTGATCATCATTTTATCCATCCATTTTATCCATTTTGGACTCCATCCAACAGCTCCATGTCCTCCATATGGTGAGAGGCCCTGAACTGGACACAGTACTCCATGTGTACAGTACTCACGAGGGTAGAGAGAGAGAATGACCTCCCCCAACCTGCTGGCTTTTGAAGCAGCCCAGGAAACAGTTGTCAATCCAACAGTGATTGACAGTTGTCCCCTAGATGATGCCAGTGCCTGTGTAATGTCACGAGCACTTCTGGCAGGTGTGGGAGCTCAGGGCAGATGCTTTAGTAATTGCATTTTGCACTGCATTCTGTCACTTGGATTTATTTTACCTTGGGGGTACCCAATTATCCCCTGTATGTACCTCCACGTGCAAGCTGTGCCCGTCCACAAAACCTCTGAACCAGACTGCAAGGCCAGAAAGAAAAATATTTTTCTGTAAGAAAAATATAGCAAAGCTGAACATGTTGATTAATACCCAGTTAATCTTGCTGCTTTGAGTCTTTTTATTATTTCAAGGAACAAACAGTTCATTGTGACAAGACTGTCTTTTAATAAAGTGGTGCTTGATTTCAGTTCATGGTAAGCAAAGACCAGTTGCCAGGTTTTTCAGATAGTAAAACATTCTTTGGTTTATTTTCTCTGAGGAAGGAACTTCAAACCTCAGGTTTAATGCCTGAACACACCCATGTAATTATCCTTTTTTTTTTTTTTTTTAAATCTATGTATTATTCCAGTTCAATAAAGAAGCTTAAAATAGTAAATCATAATACCAAGATCTGGACAGAAGAAGAGCATCAGAAGCAGTATCTTGAGCTGTAATGAAATTATCTTGCACTGCTCATCTATTCATTTAAACCTGGGAATCACCCTTGGGCAGCCATGTCATGATAAGGGAGAATACATCATTTTCTTCTGGTATCAAGCAAACAGAAGGACACACTTAATGCTTTTCTGAGCAATGAGAGTTTTCAGAATAAAGGCTGGATAAAAGGCCAGTGCCTTGAAATTGCCTCTGGATGTGTGTCAGCAGTAACAAAGACAAAAACTATGAACTCAGTGAAACTTTTGTGTTTAATTTGAAAGTCAAGTCTAGCTGTGATTGAGACCTTGGCCATGAGAGAGTGACAGAGCCCTGCCTTCAGGTTAGAGCAGACTTTGCCAGTGAAAGACCCCACAGGTAGAAGAGTCTGGAGATGCTGTGCTGACTGACCACATCCATAGAGCCTCACTTAGCTTTTATTTGGGTCAGATGTTTACTGAAATAATCAGTAATTGTCTCTGATCAGGGAACCAGGAAAAGGTGAATGCCAAATCTTGCCATTCTCTGATTACACTTTGAAAGAACACAATCCTTCTCCTTAGCTTTAGGCTTCTTTGGTCAGCTGGGACTACCTGAGGTCAAGACTGCCTTGTGTGGGGGTATTATCCCCTTAGAAAATATGTTTCCTCTCTTTGTAGGCTACCCCAAAGTTGCTCTCTGGAAGTGGGGTGCTTGTACAGAGAATTTAGGTCTCCAGATGTTTCTGATTTGTTTGACATTCCTGAAAAGTAATCAGATTGCCCTTCCTTTCTCTCTCCACCCCAGGTATGCACACATACAAGATCAAAAGCTTCTGTTTTAGAAAAAATATGCAATTTTTTTTTCAGAACTATCAATACAGAAATGTAATTTCAGGACTTGGTAAAACGATTTCATTTCTTTATCTGCATTTTCACTTTGTTTCAGGTGGGAATCTGTTTGTTTTCACTTTAGTCTGCTGCAGAAATGTAGAGCAAGCTCCAAAGGCCCATCCATTACTGAACAGCTCTATCCTCAGCCTGTGCCCAAATCACTTCTGAGCATTCCCTTTCTTAAGATAACCAGACTGACTCCAAGGCTTAGCAGGCCTAGCAGCATTTCCATTAACTTTCTGATTTAGCTCTCATCTCTGAAATTTATCAGCAGCCTTTTGGAGTCACAGCCAGGGTGGTGATGGTGCTATCAGTGAGTATTTCCAGCCCAGAAGTTTTCATTTTCATATCCAAAATCCACGTTCCCATCTTCAGGCACAGTATCCCACAGGAGCTTGGACTCAGTTGTTTGCCAAAACTCTTTCCTCACTTGTTTTTCTCATAGCTGCAAAAATTTAATAGTAATGGTTGCTCTGTACTTGTACATTAAGCTTTCTAAATGCTTGTTATTCCAGTACTCTGCTTGGGACTTGGGAAAGGTGATGTACCAGATTTCTAATGCAGTAAAAGCAGTACACAAGTGAAAAAGCCTGATACAATTTAGGGAATTAGAGCACAGATGTAGTTCCTGTCTCACAGGTAGCTGCTAGACAACCTTCCAGGTAACACTCCTCTAAAGTGGTTGGTTTTATTAAAAGGCATTATATTTTCACTCAACAAGAAAGTGGTCCATATCTTTAAATTCCAATCTTTGCATTAAAAAATATATATATATTTCTGAAGATGTCTGGGGTACAGCTGTTTCATCAACATGTTAAAAAGTGTGAGCTAAGGGATTTAAAGTATCTCTTCTGAATATTTTGATGGTAACTCTGTAAGTAACATAATTTACCTGTAACACAAATATGACTGTTCCAATTCAGGAAAGCAGATAGCTTATCCAAAGGCTTGCAGACATCCATTACTGCCAACACGCAGGCTTGAGTGCTCTGATGAGTGTGAGCAATACTTACAACTTTAATCCACACAGACTTTGCAGCAGTGGATAATGAGCATTATTACCCCAATACATAGATAAGGAAACTGAGTCACTGATGGAGTAAGTGATTTGCACAGGGAGTCAATAGGAGAACTGGGAATAGAATGCAGAATTCCCTGTATTATCCATTAGAGTCCTCAGATAATATCATTTTATAAATGCTCTATCTCTGTCAAGACTTCAGTGCTATAATTATCTTCCCAGGACTCTCATGGAAACAAGATATTTATAACTCCATTAAGCCCTTCTGAGTAATTTTATGATCAAAGTGAAAAAAATAAATACTGCTGTGCCAATCACTTGCCATGTCCAATGTCATTCAGAGTGTCTGTGTGATGAAAGCTTCTCCTTGGTTGCTACAGTTAGACACTCACTATCTTTTGAATGCCTCTCTTGTGTCTGATTCCTCTACTGCATGCTGGTGGAGAGGAAATATTTTTTGCCATGTGATGAGCCACACATTTAGAATGTACCAAATAACAGGGAAAGATGCTTGCTGCCATTGAAGTCTACTGGCTGAGGCTATAAATGTGACCATTTAAAAAAAAATATTTTTCCTAAAAGCCCTTAATGTTTACTGGTTTCATCTAAAATGAGCAAAGCTTCCTCAGTATTTCCTCTCACCCTTGTATATCTTCAAAATTATGGCACAGATGCCAAGGCTAACTGTAAACAACGGGTTAGCAACTGAGGCATTTGGACCTTGGTTCAGCAAAGCACTTGAGCATGTGCTTAAGCTTAAACCCATTCTTATTCTACAAACCCATTTTAAGTGTTTGCTTAAAGCAAACCACAGGCTTCAGTCAAGTTTGGCTTGGCACAGTGCTTAAGCACAGCACAGAGCTAGGGCCTTGGAATTAATTTCTTTTTTGAAAGGAAGTTGTTATTTTTAGCTTACCTCTCAAAGTCTCCAGACATATCTTTTAGTCCCCAGATATCTATTTTCAGGAGGTATACGTGCTCAGCCCAAACTTCTGTTTTCTGTGACAATCAGTGGCACAGAAATGATAACCAAATGCCCTTCCTTGCATAAAGAAAGAGACCACTTGAAATACTTGACTGCTAAGTGCAGATGAGAGGGGCCTTCAGTGAGGCTCATTAGAGGGAAGACATAAAAGAAGTGTGATTATTCTGGGAGGTGGATGCTGATAGGAAGGGTTATCTTTTCCTTATGCTGACTGAAGAAGGTTCACTTGCAGCAGGTCAACAATTTAACTCCAACTGTTTTGATGAGTTTTCTGTCTTTGTATTTCCACATTTATGATTTATTTCCAAATAAATCCGTAATTATGATTATTTCCAAATTTATGATTTCAGGGAAAATGTTTATTCCTTCCTCAAAAGTATCAAAAAGGTTTGGCTGCAATATGAGAGTTCCTGTGTTTTGTTTTTGTTTTTTCCTGAAACTCCTATTTAATATACAATTTGATTTAACATAGTCTTATTGCTCATTTCTCATAACTCTAAATTTCCTTTCCCTCACTAAGAAGCATCCTGCCATTTGTTTCCCTGGCTTACACATGGGATTTATTATCCCAGTAAAAATGTTTACCAACACATAGTTCTGACCAGGCCAAACCACAGGTTTTGCCCTGATAGATCTGGCCTGTAGCAGGTCTGGAGGAGAAATAGCTGCATTTTCTAAGAAGGTTTCTGAGGGATGCCCCACTGCATTCCTTTTAACATCCATACTTCATCCAGCAAGTAGAAATACAGAAATAGGTCAAAATACAGGATTTTTTTTGGGGGGGGTTAAAAATCTTCTGCTTGTGGAGAGGAGATACTATCCTTCTTTTGGTGTATGAATAAAAACCTCATCCTAACTTCTCCTACTGCTGCATGGCAAAACTTTCTAACCACAGGGAGAGTCAGGTTCTTACCTGACCGGGGCAAATGCCCCGTGGAAATTCAGCACTGCTGTTATCAAAAGCAGACTGGAGAAACACTTGAAGAAGAATTAGATATTGTTAAACCAGTCCTGAGTAGGGCATGGTATCTTGATGACCTTTTACTATCCATTTCAGCCTGTCCCAGTGGGAAAGTGCTGTCTTTCCCCCCCCCCTGAAGCTTCTGAATTATTTCCAGGTAGGAGCTCTGTCACTTGACCACTGCATTGCTTTACTAATCCACCTCCCTTGTTTTTTCCACTAGGAAAGTATGGCAAGTTCATGGACCTGCCACCCACCACAGGGCAGTCACACAGTGATGGGATCCCAAAGTCAAGCCCACTTTTGTTCAGCATGCCACTGGCTGCCAGGAACAGGTACTTTTTTCTTGCCAAGAGCCTACACTTCAATAACAGTATATCCTGCCTTTCAGGAAAGATATTTTTATGGCTGATTCTAGCCTCTTATGGAGCTGCTAAATCCCATAGCCAGAGAGGTGAGGCTGCTGAAGCTCCATGCCTCCGGGTCCATCCTGCAGTGAGGCTGTGCATGGATTCCCCTCAAACACACACCCACAATGTGTGGATGCTCTGACAGCCCCACTGCCCAACACAGAAACATTCAGCACTCCCACAAACAGCACCAGCAGCTTTATCCCTCTCCCCTCTCTAGTAGCTCAGAGTGTGAAGTGTATGTAAAAATCCACAGATTTACCATATGGATCCCTGAGTGGCTGGTCCTGTACCCTCACTCCCCCCAGCTGCCTCCTACCCAGACACACACACTTGCACACACACAGACTCTCCAGCATCTGGCCTGACCTCCTTGGTCCCTCTGCCTCCCCTGAGGGACACACACCAGCTAGCCTGGCTGAGTTTTCACTAGCCATGGCACACTGAGAGAACTGACCCACACAGGATGCTCACCCACCACAGACCCTCAGACTTGTGGTCCCACCCCAGTTGCTGCACTCATCCCCCATACCCACAGATGCACACACAGGAGAGAGCATCACACAGGAGAGGATTTGAAAATAGAGACAAAATAAGGAATTTGAAAATAAGACAAGTGCAGAGAGACTGCACTGATCAGGCACAGGCCACAGCCAGACAAGCATGTCTGCTTATATGCAACTAACCTCTGTTATCCCCTTGTCCCTCTTTTTTTCTTTTCCATGTCTGATCCTCACCAAACCACCTTCATCCCTCCCTTCCCCCCCCTTCCCTTCCTCCCCTAAAAATCCCATAAAAAGTCTTGTGCGACTCCAAGCTGCTCCTCACCTGCATTCTACAACATGTCCAAACTGATGCTGACCTTCAGGTTATACTTCTGTTTTGGGATATTTTAAGTTTAAAGTCAACTTTGCCACTGAACTTTTAATTATGTCTCTTGGGAAAAAAAAAAACCAAACCCCACAAAATACCAACAAACTGAACCAAAACCACACACACAATAAAAAAAGCCCCAAAACAGAAAAATAAAAAGAAATTAACATTAGGGAGAAAAAAAATCTCTTTGCAAACCTTCAAGATACCTACAAGGTATTATGAACATTTCCAAATTATTAATTTAAAATAAATATTTTTGGATAATGACACCACATGAAACCAAAGTTTTCAGTTATTGAAGAGATTCTGACACATCAGCTAAGAGTGCAAAGCTTGCAGATTTAACCTTTATGAGCTAAATTAAAGTTGGATTAATCATTTTGCAGTCATATAGATCATTAAAATTTTTAAAATTATTGTATCCATAGCTGAGGTAAGCCAACTGTTGAATGAATTATACAATGTGTTTTTTTCCTATAGACACTATTCTCATAATTTTTACTATTTTACTACTGTTGAAAGTCCATTTGTAGTTTTCTTACAAGAAATGCTAAACTGATGAATAGTCTTTACTTAAAAGGCTAAAAATACATGCCAGTTGTTATCATATATGAAATCTGACACCAGTTAAAGTGCTGATATCTGTAGTTATTTGACAGCTTCTTTGAACAACTTTTACTGGGTGTTCTTTATAGGATTAAATATTTTTAGATTTGTGCAATTTATTCTGTTAAGTAAGTAATGTTAAAGGAAAAGCCAAAGTGTTCTAGCTATTAGACAACCAATCTAATGCATAGCAACAGCTTCTCTTGCAATTGCTTGTCATTAGAAGGCAGGTATCACTACCAAACCTTCATTGCATTTTCATCCAAGGACCAGTCCTGACTGCTGTGGAGCAAATAAAGCTCAGCAGAAATTTTAGGTGCTCCAGTGGAACGAGATTTCAGTGTTTCCTATCCTTTCAATTTTCCATTTAAAATGCATTTTAACTGCAAAATGTTGGCATTGACTGTAGGCAGTGCTGGCCAGATCTTCACCTGGAGAGTTTAATGTATCAGTTTTGCAAAGTCTGTGAATCACTGGCCCACAAATCATGGGTGCAGTAGAGCTTGATTTTTAAATACTAGAAGGCAGTCATTTGGGTGAATAGCACAGATCTATACTGGTATGGCAGACCCCAACACAGACTGTTTTACAGCTTTTAAAGCTGGAATTAGGAACTGTTAAGGCACAGAACCTATCTGAAGATGGAGGACAGGGAAGCAGCTCGGTGGTCCATCCATCCAGGGGTGGCTGGCAGAGGAAGGCAAGGTAGTGCTGGGCAGCTTTCATTCCCTGCATTTGTACTGGACCCTGAATGGTGCCATGGGTTGCTGTGTCCCCACCAAATGTAAAGGGCTCTGCAAAAGGAAGAAGTTCATTAGAAACATTAAAGTTACTTCTGTTAATGAAATTATCATTGTGCTTTAGTATTAAGATAGCAACGTATTCATGGAGATTTGCTCTGGGAGAACCAAGACTAAAAATACTGAGAGTATTCCTCAGCTCTGCTTCACAATTACTTTTATTCCACTCAGTCTGACACATGAGATCTTAAAAACTGATGGGTTTTTGCCTGTGGGTGCAGACACAAGTTACAATAAACTCCAGTCAGAGATGGTGTGGCAACACACCATCAGTCAGGAAGAGGCAATCTCCCTCCATATTCCTGGTGGACTTTCTACCACTCAGCATCCCACACTCCTCAAGGAGAGGAATTCAGTTCTCCCAGCTTCCAACTTCCAGCCTAAAAGGCAATCTTTCAAAGCCCATGCCACTCCCTCTTTGTCCTTGGCCGTTTAGCTGGGTGTCACATTTAGGTTGTGACAGGTAGGCATGCTCATTCAGCAGCAATCCATGTTTGTGTGGAACAAGGATTTTTGGAAAGTAGAAGGGACATGGTGCAAATAGGGAAGGAAATTTCTACAGGGAGTGGAGGCTGTGCCACTCCTTCAGTGGTAAAAGCTTTCTGTGCCATGGCTGCTCCTTCAGCCTTACCCTAATAATTGATTTTCCACCACTGAATATGTCATAGAAGAGCACTGCAAGTACTGCATCTGATTTCATATCTTTAAAGTATTAATAATCCAGTTCCACATTAATTGTTTGTGTCAGTGGCAGAAAGCAACTGTAAAATCTCTTCTAATGTTTAGGCAATAGTAAGACAAAATACTCCTGTAGGTGCTTTCTTGTATACACTGTGCAGCCCTGATCACATTTCTGGACTTACTATGGGTTTTCTGAGTTAAAATTAAGACTGTGGTGTACAATCCATGTTTTATTAACATATCTCTCAAAATTTTCCTTCATTATACATAATCATATTTGAGCATGGCTACTCAGCTAACTCAGCTGAGCATGACAAATGAAGGATAGAAAGATGTGGAATGCTATATAAATGCACAGATCTTTTACCTCCTTTGGTACGGCGTCCAAAAGCACAAATTCATATTTATATAGGAATAACACCACAAACAACTGGATTTCCATGATTGCAAACCACCTGCAAGAAATGGGAGGAAAAGGTTGGCTGTCCAGCCTGACCATCCCACAAGTGCCCATCCCATCAGACAAGAAACAGGGGGTCTTTGACAGGTTTTATACCCCATGCTTTAGTTCTGCCTGAAAGTTTATCTTCAGGAGGCAAGTCACCTGTAGCCTTGTTTAGTTTCATTACTCAGTGAAGAACACAGAAGTAGGGGCTGCCCCTTCTTTCTGGTGAAACATTGGGCCAACAGCATCCCTCAGACCCCCCTAGGTTAAACCAGACCCTTATCATTATGGTTCTTTTTCACTGTGTAAACATTTATGTTCTTCTAAACCTTGCTGGCTTGAAATAACTTCATAAGAGTGAGAAGACAAATATAGAAAAGCTTATATGACTAATTGTACTATATAAAGTTACATAATACAGCTGGGAGCCTGATGACATCAGAGTAGCTGTGACAGCAGGGGTTACTGAATGTGTCAGCATTTGGATGCACTATGAGACTCAAGGGCATGATTTTTTTTCTGTAACACTCTCAGGAAGGTCTTTCTTAGTCACTCTGGAGAAGATTTCAGCTCACTGCAGGTGAATTTTAGGTTTTCTGCATTCAGGCCACAGTAGGGACTTATGCCAGGTCATGGGATTACTCACTTGCAGGATTTAGACAGAAGTCTTTAACACCTCATTCAAGTATTAAAACCACCTTGGTCCTCTACACAGTCATCTGAGGTATGCTGGAAAGTTAGGATAAAACAGCTTTTGGGGAAGTCACATGGGAAGGTACTTGGCACCTTCAGGTGTGAAGAGGAAACTCATAAGACCCACAAGACTCAAGCTAACTCCTGCAGGGCCATCCAGATCTGTGCTCTGAGCTGCCCTGTGCTCCAGAGGGGGAGGAAGCTTGTTTGTTTTGCTGTAGTTTCAGACCCAAATTATCTCTGTGAATTCACATTGGAATTACCTTGAGACAGGGGAGCTTTTGGTGACCTTGAACTCAGAGGAATCCAGTGCAGAGATGCTTCAATGGAAATCAGCCCAGCTCAGGCAGGGCTTGCTCACCCAAACACCATGCTGGAGGTACCATACACGACTGCAGTGTCTGCACAGGGTAGCCCTGGGCTCATGATGCTTGGAGTTCTGCCCCTGAGCCACCCTGAGTGGGTCTGGCAAGGATGCCCTATGGTGCAACTCAGTGCCAAAACGCCTGAAAGTGGAAATGCTGAATTTACAGAGGGCTGTTCTTCAAACACAGGCACGGCCAGATGTGGGCTGCCCAGCTCAGAACACCTCTGTACCTGCACTGGGGTTCAGCTGCAGCTTGTCCAAGCAGAAAGGGGATGTAACTGACAGATAGAACTGCAGCACTTCCCAAGGTTACATCTCCAAGTGTTTTTCAAGCAGGCTGCTTGAAAGTTAATAATTCTGCCCTGCAAACAGAGATGCTGAGACCTAAGGATGGTAAGCAACACCCATGTCCCCGGGTGGCCAGAGGGAGAGCCCAGGAGTGAAGGGCAGAGCTGCAAAATCCCACTGCATCCTCCTCTCCCACAGCTCATTGCATTGAGCAGAAATCATGAGGTTTCTTGCAACTAAAGGCCTCTTAGTTCTCACCTGTCTTTTGGATTCATGACTGGGTTCTAGAGTAGTTTTCCTGTAAAAACTCCGAGTCACTAATGCCTTCCTCTCTTGTTTAGTGACAAGGGGGGCTGGCAAAGATGTGCTTTCTAAAATCTTGCCCCCAAGGCACTGCTACATGTTGGTGTTGTGCTGGGACCCAGGAGCTAGCTGTAGATTGAAATCCTGCAGTAAATGAGTGAAACCATGGCCACTGTGCTGGGGGGGTTGTAAGTGTAAGACAGGACACAGCAGCCAGCCAGGCAAGCACAGTGGCTTTATTGCCATGAAAATTTTGTAGGAGTTCTTCCTAGAATATTTTACAAGTTATTTTCTAGCTTTCAGTTGGATTTAATTAGCTTTTAGTTACATTATGAGCTTCTGTAATGGAAAAACTAAATGTTTTATGCATTTCATCTATAAATCCCTGTACTGATTTTAAGAAAAATGCACCCCAAACTTGAAATATCACTGTTTCATTCAATCATGCCAAGGAAATCTACAGCCTGAAGTATAGATACATCCCTTGAGTTCATTTCCTTTCTTCCAAGACCACCACTTTATTCTTCAAGAATTATTGCTGAAAAATGTGAAGGTGTGTGTTAGCATGTGGACTGACAAAGGGATTGAAAGGACATTTGTCTAGCAGCAAGAAAAGGATTTTCCATCTATTATCTATGTGGAAATGTGGAAATTTTCTTTCTAACCACAAACTTACAGATATTATCAGAGTCCAGAGAACATCCTGAACAAATAGATGGGTCAGTATATATAAACAAGCAGCTTTCAGAAACACTGTTTTGCAGCTTGTCCTCCACCTGGGGATTCCTCTTGTGAATTCCTTGCTGGGAATGAGGCTGTTCTCATATTTATCTCAGGAAAATGGTAAAAGTCAGGGAGGTACCAGCAGCAAGTGAGTACTTTCCTCTTTCAAGCCTAAATAGTGGATGCAGTTTTATTCATTTTTTTGTGTGCCTTTAATGCCTTCACAAAGTTTATCTGACAGTCATGTCCAGCCTGCTACAGGGTGCAGATTCAAGAATCCAGATCCTCTGCAAGACCCTCTAGACTCCTTGGTCCACAGTGGACTCTTGAGTTTAACTGACTAATTATAAGGATTTTTTGTTACTTTCCCCATAGAGGAGATCAGGATTTGAAGGCTGAGAATTGAGCGTAGAGATGTTTGAACACAGAAACAAGGAGCAGCTGGCTCCTTGGGACTTGTTCCAGGAAGAGGGACAGCAGAGAAAACAGCAAAAGGAATGCAGGAAGCACTGAGGCTGGCATTGCTGGAGGAGTGGAGAGAGAGAGGATCTTAAATTTAAGTCATTGTACAACTGTGAGGGCCTTAAGACAAGATTCAAACATTTAAATAGAGATGAACTAGTTAAGATACCTGAAGATTACCAAAGATATCAATAGCTTCATAGAGGGTGGAAAGAGTCTCAGACCACAGAAATGTTCTTTAATTAGTTCAGAGATGGTTTATAGCAACCTAAATAAATGCCTGTACATGTTTGCAAGTGGAACAACTCCCCCTTGATGAGAAGGTGCCTCAGCAGCAGCAGAGCTAGGCTGACTTTCCTCCCTGGGGGATACCCCTTCATAGGCTAGTCTCAGACTCTGTTTTTACATCATGAATTAAGCTGTCTTTTCCAGGAATGAAACCACTTTCAAATCAGTTTAAACAAGGTTTAGATAATACTGAGCATTTGGGGACTGACAGAAAGCAAAGAAATGAAAACACTTTATCTCCATGTGTAAGAGGAGCCCAGTTCAAGAGAGCTGTTCTCTGCAGGGTTTGAGAATAAATAAACCCCAGCTGTTTCACTGACCTTCCTGGACACTGATGCTTCCCTCCTCCGAATGCCACAAAGCTGTCCAAGAAAGCATTCTTCTCTAAATTTGCCTCTTTCCAACGATCCTGTGGGAAGAAACTTTTTTTTTCCAAATCAGTCTTATATAAATAAAGCTTAACTTTATTTCTCTAGGCTAAAAATGACCTTGGACAGCTAATCCTCAAGATGAAGTTGCACTAATACTATTTTTTGCACTCAACCTGTTAGTGTTAAGAGTCAGCACCCACTCAAGGAAAGAAATGAGGGTCCCATTTGAAGCATACTTAGTGCTGGAGAGGTTTTCAAAATCATCCTTAAAAAGCATTCTTCCTATACCTCCCCATTTTTCTAAATCCTGTGTCTGGAGCTACTGAAATGCCCATCAAAATGCACCTCCTTTTAGATGGATGGACACTCAAAGCAAAGGTTCAACCAGTACCTTTCCTCAGCCAGAAAACTCTATCATGGCACATAAACAGCTTGTGTACACCTTGCACACAAACCATTTCTCAGACACTGTGCCCAGATAAATGCAATGAGCAGGAGAACAGCCAGGATTGCACAGCCCCATCCTCAGGTGGAAGGCGGTGTGTGAAAAAACAAACCCTTCTCAATGAAAAAAAAAGGAGCCTGTCTGTAACCCAGAGGGCTCCTTGCTCCATCCTGAGTTGCTTTAAGAGAAACAGAACAACATGAGGAGCAAAACAATATTGGGTAAAGTTTGGGTAGGTGACACTGACAGAATTAAATATGCTGAATGCTGGGTGACAAACTGTGCCAGCTTCCAGAAACTCAGCACGACTCTACCAAGGACCTAAAGTAACACCTTCTCAAGTTCATGGTGGCTAATTCCTCTGATGAAACTGTCTTCAAGATGTAAGCTTGTCCTTATTTATTTTGGATTCTTTTCAGCTTGTTTAGAGCTTTCTGAAGAGGAAACCTGTTAGCATCAAAATCCAATAAAAACACAAAAAAATAAGCTCAGTGGTGATGAAGAAATGCAATACCATCTGATTGTGCAGTGTCCATTGGGTTCTCACCTATTCCTCATGGAAGAAGGGTGAATTTCTAAAAAATAATCTAGCTTGCTTTTTAGGAATGAAGTTACTAAAGAAATTCTGTCATTCTGTGGAATAAGATGCTGCATCAAGGTTTCTGTTTAGGGTTTCACACAGATTTGTTACGAGTTTTCAAATCAGTGAAAACTTTGCTAGAAAGTAAGTTTTGTTTAAATTACTCCTTAATGTATTTCTGTAAAAAAGACAAGCTGGTCTACAGCAGATGATGATAAAAGGAGCAGTTACAAGACTGCCCACACGGCCACCTGGAGTGGAATAAGAATCAAGAAACTCTAGATGAGCTACTGAATTAGCAGAGTGGAAAAAACAATGACCCTGGGTAAATAACTGGAGATGAGCTTTATAGGCAGAGGCCAGGGAGAGGATAATACTTGGAGTTGGGTTGAACAGTGAAATCAGTGTGATCTTTCCATGCTGGGCTTTGAAACAAGCTCAAAGTGATCTAAACTAGCACCTTATTATGTGGAATACATAATTGAAATTAAACTCTTGCTTATTCCTACAGGCTCCTCCTTTTTGTGCTCATCTTCTCTGGATACAAGGCCATGCTCCAGACAGTTGGGAATACCCAACTTTAAGCCAATTTGTCCACGTGCTTCTGTTGTGAAAGAAGTGAACAGGAAATGAGATAGCAAAATACCCATGCTAAGAACAACAACTTACAGGTTTGAACATTTCTGGGTCAGGAAAATATTTCGGATTCCTGTGCATCCAATACGGTGACAACATCAGCATGTCACCTGCAGGCACGGTGAAATTCTGAAAAGGAGGAAAAACTTTGAGAAAACCATGGTTTCAACTCACAAAACAGTCCCTCCTTAGTGTTTCTCTTCCACCAGCAGAATCTCCTAACAGAGGACAAGTGAAGATGGTAAGGCCATGGTGGGCATATTACTTGTTGGAAGCTTCTTCTTGCTGTTGCCCTTTTTTTCCACAAGATAGTCCTAAACAGTGGAGAATGTGAAAAGACTGGTTTTGTTCTCATTTGGTTTCTCAGGTATAGAGATAATAGAAATGTTATTTCAGTCTTTCCCGCTTCTTGGTGTATCATGTGAACTGGTATTTTTTTTCTAAATCTTTGTTAAGTACTTCCTTCAAAACATAAAGAAATTAATGGAAAAACTTAAATGACAATAGACCTTCATGGCACTCCAGTAATTTCCTAAATGTATGTGAGTGCTGATTCCTTAAGGGAGAGTTGTTTTTCTCCTGAAATTTGTTAGACTCTTGAAGGCTCATATTTCTCCTCTATATGCCATGGGAGAGAGCAAACAAAAAAAGGAGTCTTACAGTTTACTAAATTTGGTACCTTTTACTGTATTTATTTTGTCTGATTGCTGTTTCATATGCCATCAGTACAGTACCTCCACCTCATTTCAATTTAATTTAAATTCAGTTCATAACTGAAGGTAAGACTGCGAGTAAAAGAAGGAAAACCACATTAAATTAAGGTTATTAAAATAATGGTGAATAAATCTGTTGAACTAAATGGAAGTTACATGTCAGATTGTGAAATATATCTCCTATTTTAATTTTATCTATATCTTTTGAAAAAAAAAAAAAAAGGAAAGAAAAAAAGGAAAAAAATTCTTATTTACTCACTTGAATTCTTATTGGGTTTACTACTTTCTTGGTGATTGCACCTGGAGACCTCAGGCGTATGGCTTCCAAAGTGCACCATTTAATAAAAGGAAGCTTCTTAAGGTCCTCTTCAGAGACTTCTATTTTATCTTTACCTATTGTGGCATGAGAAGGAAGACACTGGAAAGATTAGACTGCAGATTTCCTACCTGTTTTGATACATTATCTTGCTTTAGACCTTCTGATAGAATACCTCCAGACTCCAAGACCTTGCTTACACCCAAACATTTTCTTTCTATTTCAAAGTACATGGTCTAAAATCAGTATGATTTAAGAAAAGCCAGTGATGATCATTTAGTAACTCTGAGGTAGACAGGGTATTTGCCAGAAGAGGCTAAAGTGAGATTATCTTGGAAGTTAAGAGTTCTTCAGAACTTTCTGCAGGGAAATCTCAGACTGTTGGCACCAAGACCAGTAGTCAAGGCTGAGCTCTTGGGCTATGTTAACACCAGCAAATGCAACAGGGCCAGGAAAAATTTTAAGTACTGGTTCATTATTATCCTTATTTGTTAATTATTGACATGTTCCTTGATGTGGTTTTGACCCATGTCAACTAAGAGTCTTCCATGAAAGTCTAAGCATTGTTTAGGGGACTGCGTATGTGAATGACAGCTCCCAGTAGGTGACTGGTTTTAGAGGGAGAGGGTCATGTGAAGGGGAATCATGATGGATAAATTGGCCTCAGATGAGAGAAAAAAGAACAGTTCCTGGACTGTTTTTCCACAGAATAGCTGTAATTCTGGTGAATATCACACCATGAAAAGCAGCTGAATTGAAAGACCTCATCTGCCCCTATCAGAGATGCATGAAAAAAGCATGAGGGTGGTTAATAGAAATCTAGGTCTAAATGATAGGTGTGAAATGGAGAAACAAATACATATGGTTCTTTTTCCACCTTCTTTTGCTAAAAATTCTTTTTCCTTAAAAATATGTCTTGAGCATATGCTGAGTAAAGAACCCAGAGCTGAACTCAGTGATCAATAGTACCCTCAGCAGTGAAATTCATTATTCCCAGTCACTGACCATCAGCCATGTGCTGGGCCAACACAGAATAAATAAATTCTAGGTTTCAGAAGTACATTATTGGATTTATTACCTGCTTTGCCAAAAACAGAAGCCAGGTCTTCCATGATTTTCTTGTAAATGGAAGGATAGGAGAGTATGAAAACAAGGGTCCAGAATGCAATCTGAACAGAGACAAAAGCATGGAGCAGAATTACAGCATTTTTGTAGCAAGTCATAGGGGCAGGTAGACAATTATACTTCTTGGATGTGCCTGCTGCAGTTGGGATGCACAGTGAACTGTGCTTTCAGGGTAAATCTACATCTAAGGGCTCAGATCCTGAGAGATTAGGTCTAGTCATCTGCTGTGTACTTATCTTCAGTGAACATTACATAGCTTTGGCTTTAAGACACAGAATCCTTTATTTAATTTCAAATAACTAGGTGTTAAAATTAATTACTAAATCATTGTGTGTGATTAGATTTAGCTGCTTGAATGGAAGAAAAATTAAATAGTAAATTCTACTAATATTAGCAGAAATGAGGTGAAATAATTTGCAGGGCACTGTCACAGTGAGTGACACTAAGACAGGCAGGAAAAGTTTTAATTAACAGCAAAACAAGCTGTAGTATATCCCCTTTAGAAATAATTTGCTAACTGATTATGCAATGAAGTTGAAAATCAAGAAACTTAGGAAAGGAGAAAATCCTCTTAAGTAGGATGAAACCAGAAGGACTCGCAGCACTGCCAGGAGTCCTTCTCCTCTTGCTGAGCTAGCAGGAGGTGCAGTTTGCATGCAGATCTGGTCACAGGCCATCTGTGCTGGTGAGGGATGAGAACTCCTACTGTTATTTCCCAAATAGCCCCACGTGGATGCAGCCCTCCTTCTGCAAAACAAATCTGGTAGCTTAGTTTCCTTGCACAGCTCTCGGGTGCTGCAGCTTCACTCCACGGGCTGAGGAGGGATAAAAGGGTTTAATGTGTTGGTAAAAATCCTCTTGGAAGGTGAAAAGTCTTTTTTTCATCATTCCAGTCACAGGAAGAGTGGCTGTGACTATTCTGAGAAACAAAGAAGTATCTGTATGTCTATTTACAGCTGAATATTACAGAAGTAAGTAATGAGAGTGCTGTGGAAGGAATGTCAGTTATCCTGATAACAGGCAGCAGGCTATGTCTGTCACTTACACCAACACGTTAATCCACAGGAACCTCACTGAAATGGATAAAATTCCTTTGGGGTAAATTGTGGTAATATCCAGTCTACAAAAACATAGATATACCCATTAGGAGTACATATAAAAATAACCCACTATCATTCTTTTCTAAATCACATCTGTAACTGACATAACTGTGCTGGAAAGAGCTTAGTAGTCATGGTAAATACAGGATGTTTTTGCTGTTATGGATTCTTAATCTGAAAAACTCCTGTAACTGTTTTTGGTCAGCCTAAGCTGTGTTAGATACATTGGGCTTGTTAGCACACATATATCTGTATCATTAATCTGCCAAATCTGTTTCTAACACAGACAAAACTTCAGTGGCAGTAGAATCAAGCTATTGCTTTTCTTCCCCTGCAGCAACACCAGCATTTGCACAGCACATCCCCCAGAGCAAAAGAGCCAAATTTACTCAAGGATTCACACCCAGCTGAAGTCCCTCTGTATTTTGCTTTTTGATATTCTTTACAATTGATAACACAGGGCTATTTAAAATAGAGTCTCTACTACAACGGAGCCACAGTGCCTCAAAATGCTCTTCAAAGCTTAAGACTGTTATCTTAATAGCTATGTTCCCAAAATCTTATGACAGGGGACACAATAATTTAGGAAAAATACAAGAAGAGCTTTTCTTGTCATCACTTCTGTGACACTGCAGCCTGGGTATATTTGTAGTGATGTGTGTGGGTGTGATAATCCCTTCTTTGGAACACATGTGGTGTGTGTGACCTCTGGTTTGCAGCCTTTGCTTCCCAGACACAGGCTTCTGAACAGGATGGAGACAAGGTGTTTCTCTAGCTGATATACTTACAGGGACAGCATTTGCTTGGGAAGCCCAGAGCATTAGGAGACCATAATTGGGAGCTAGATGTTTTCCTTGCAAGTTATCCAGGAGATGTTGCAGTAGGGTCTGTTATAAATAAAAGATAATGTGTAGTTTAAAAATTATGTTAAAATATGCTTTAGGGTAAGGCTTAGTAGAATTCAAGGATATAATGTAAGACCAGTTTATTAAAGAGAAGTAATGTTATTTATGGGCTTTTTTGCACTCACAAAGTAGAGATGACAGCTGTTAAGAGAGTGAGACTCACTCATAGGCAGAGGGCCAGAAGAAGTCAATGCACCACATGAATCCCTACTGAATACTTGCACTGCTCTCCATTTGCTTAAAGTTTTATGGGAATTTGGTTCCCTCGATCCCCATTATTGATTTTATGTGGAAGAAAGAAAAAAAGAAATATCTTCATTTTTATTCCTGCTCTACTTTAAAAAAAAATTGAAAATAGGGTTGAACAGGTTGAATGAATGGAAATTAAGAAAATATTCTCTCTGTTCTAGCCAAAAAAGTGCTTGCTATGAAAAGATGGACTAATATATCAGCAAAGTCTCTAATTATTAGTAACCTAACTAGTGACTTCAATGGCTTGATATTCTTTGAAATCACTACAGCAGAATAATGTTCTAGGATCAGCTTATCTCCTTAAATATAGGACAATCATGCATTCAGGGCAAAGCTTCCTGTCTGTTTTCTGGAGAGGAAAAGGCTGCTGACCTTGAATAAAAAAATGAATGTTCCTTTTCTCAGATTCCCAATCTAAGACACCGAGTTTCTTCTTCTTACCTCCTGTACCTTCTTAGCTCCCACCATTTCTGTTCTAGCCCTCTCTTTCTTTCCATTATTCTGGTTTATTTTATGAAATGAATTGTGGTATGTAAAGCTTTTAAAGTCTAAATAAAACCTGGTTTGTTTAATGATAATAATTTGGTAGATCAAAATTCCCAGGCCAGTCTGCCCTCACGTTTGTCAGCCATGTAGACAGAATTCCCACCATAGCTGAGAATAACCAGGAGGACAATTTATCACAGCTTTGACACAATCAATATTTAGAGTACTTGGCTTCCAATCCAGTAATCTGCTATTTTCTACTAGTCTGGCTGCTGGAGGATCTGCTCACTCTACACCAGGGTTTAAAAATAGTACCTAGAAGGTTTTGAAATTTCACAGCATGGTGCTCTCAGAGAAACAACTGAAGAGGTCCTTGTCTCATCTCTTGCAACTGCTGACTGCAACTGCCATGCTGGAGGCTGGTGATGGGACAGAGCTCTGAACCCCTGGCTTAAAATTCCCCAGAAGATGTAAATTCTAAGAAATGTAGGAAACAAACCAGCTTGAAAAGTAGGACTCAAAATTATAGGTCTGTCCTAACAGAGGTGACAGCAATACTGGTCAATAATGGAATGGGATGGAATGGGATTATATTTGGCTTATTTCTTCCATAATGAAACAATTCTTGTTCTTCAACACTTCAGTCAGAACATGCAATGAAGTAACCTTATTTCATAGCCTCAGATGTTTACCTTGGATGTGGTCTCTGAAGGGTTGGTCCTTTCAGCATCTGCCACTACTTTCTCAAATAATTTTAGTAGCCATTTTTTGGATTTAGACCAGCTCCTGTAAAGAAAATCAACAAAGATGAAGAACTTAATTGAGGCAGCACAGACCAACATTTCCCTTTTAATGAGAAGGACTCCTTTTCTTTCCAAAAGTCCCTGGGCAGCAGTCAGGTGGTGACCAGTCAAGTGTCAATCTGACTGACTGTAGTGTTGGCTTGAGGAACAACATGTCTGAGACTTTCACCTTGGCCAGACCCAGTCTTGCAGCCAGGACCCATGACTGCAGGTCTCCTGGATTTTCATATCTATTCCCCTACACATTTTCATTGTGGCTTTTGTTAATTGCTTAGGTGAATCTTGGGACCCTGCTCTGAGAAAATAAAGGTCACACGTTTAGAGCATCCTTAGTTCTTCCTGAAAGCTGTTGTGAGGTGCTTGAGGTGCTGTCCTGGCCCTGAGAGCACTGACAAGCTGTCCTCCTTGGAGTTTGAGGTCTTGCAGCCCTGTAACCTGGGATCAGCCTGCTGGGAAAAGAGCTAAGGTGTAGGAAAGAGCAGAGAAATGAATCCCTGGGGACACCCTCAACTTATAGGTCACATTTAGGCTTGGGCCTTTGCCCAGTTCTGCTGCTTTCTGACAGGTCCAAGCTGGACTCTCCCCACCTAAGCAAGGTTGTTTCTGCTTTATGCCAGGAAAATGCATGAGACAAGGTCAGAATTTTTTTGAAGAACCTCACTGAAACGCTGCCTGACCCAAGGGTGCACCAGTAACAAACCCAGCACACCCTCCTCCATGGAAAACATCTCTTATGGCTGATATCCCAGCAAACAAAATGCCTGTAGAGGGTCCACCAGAAGCATCATCTCTGCTCTGTTACCTCAGAAAGCACTCAGGCATCTGAGAGGCATATTCGAAGTCCTCATCGTACTTCTGAAAATGTCCTTCAAACTCCTTGATTTCACTCTGGCTTGTCGGGCAGATGCCTTTCCCAAACAAAGTGTTCACCACTGCTGGATACATGACATGCCTGCAAGGACAAGATCCCCATGACTTACAGGCCACAAGGAAGCTGGTGCAGCACCTTTAGGTCAGGCTGTGGCATGTTGAGTTGTCAACACCAGATGTGTGGGACTCAAGTGTCTCATGGCTGGAAATAACCAGGTAGTGTTTGGTCACTTGAGCTCTGAAAGAAAGGCTCTGGGTGCTGAGGTCCCCTTTTCCCCATTAATCAGCACTCTTATTTCAGGTGAGCCCATGTGGACCTTCTGAGTGTTGCACAAACCCTTCTGCAACCAGACACCCTGAGTAAACCTTCCTCTGCTTGCAGCTTTCTGGAATGAACAATACCTTTTTTTTTTTTTTTTTTTTTTTTTTTTTTTTTTTTTTTTTTTTTTGGGGGTGGGGTGGGGTTTTTTTGGGTTTTGGGTTTTTTTTATCACACTCCTTCCCTATTAGCTCCTCTGTTATGCAAATCCTAAGCTGCTTTTCCAGCCCACTTCACGTGTGCTCTTTAGCTCTGAGAAACCCTCATGTGGTTTTTACTGGGTTCCTGCTACTGCTTAATGCATATTTCAGGCAGTAACTCTTCCACTTTCTTGCTGTTGAAAAGATCATAAGGAAGATGGAGCCACCTGCTGGTTCTGTGGATTTATTTTTGAGGCAGCTAAATACCAGTTAACCAGGGCACTGCATCCCAGTTCTTCTACATCCTGTGTTGTTTGGCAAAATTGTAAGAACAGATCACACCTCACTCAGAACCGATTTTCCATCGATGTCTCAAATGGATTCTGTAGTTCATCATCTAGCCTATGAGTAGAAGCAGATGTGATTTTGGTCTCAGAAGACAAGTTGGGGGAAGATCATGGGATGTGTGGGGTTGCATCTCACTACTGACACCACCGGGAGCCTTTTTTCCCCACGTTTTTCCCCAGCTAATCCAAATCTCAGTGATTGACATTACAGGTGCCCAGTGGTTTAGCTGCAGTAAAAAGCTGTACCTTAGATATTTGATGTATTGGAAATAGGTTCAAGGCAAATGCAATTGTAATCCTGAGGGACAGGCAAGATAACTCCCAGATGCTCAGGATGGAGGAGGAGTGAAAAGCTCTGATGTTGTCACATGAAACTGCTATTTGAGGGATTTTTACACAGAAAGATGAAGTTCCAGCAGCAAAGTCAGTTGCATAAGTCTCATGTAAGTTTTGGGCCAGGCTTGGTCCAAAACATCCAGAAAAAATTTTCATGAAGCATTTTGTCTGTTCACGAGTTCTTTATAAACTCAGGAAGCTTTTATCCCCTGTTTCAGGGAAAAGGGTTTGTTGGAAGATGCTGCATTTTTTTTTTTCCCAAATAGTTAATTCAGATGTTTCTTCTAGCTGGGAGAAGCACCTTCAGATGAAACTCTGCCTACTGTGTGAACCACCTTACACTGGGGCACAGTGATGAGTATCCTGACACAGCTATGTTAAACCTTTGGAGTCTGAGCTCCACCTGCTTTACAGTAACACCTCAGCTCCCATATGGGATGCCCCTGTTAGAGCTGTCCTGCAAAACTGCCTTACCTTACCAGGTCATTGAGGTCTCCTCTGCCTTCCCTGCCCAGGTGTGCCATGTGCTCCTGGAGTTCCTCACATAAAATGTCTGTGAACACGTGCAGATTAGAAGGACCCATCTTTCCCTTCATCATGCTGTAGAGGTTACCATGGTTCTGATAAAATGCTTCTGCAGGGACAGAAACTAAATACAAAAAAAAACCCCAAAACCAAACAAAAAACGAACAAACAAAAACCAAAACAAAAACACAAACATAAAACAAACAAACAAACAAACAAAATGTTTTGGAAAGCAGATGAAGTAGATTTTCACGGAGAGACAGAGTGAAAAATTGTGCACATAACTTGTGACTCTAATTGAAATGCCTTAACCCTCATTTTCCTAGAGTACAATTCCCAGAAAGCTTCCTTCTGACCCTGGAGAGGATTGCTGGGGAGCCCTCTGCTTCTGCCAGTCTCTGCAACAACCTCCTGCCTCATGAAGCTTTGGTGCCACAATCAACAGTCCAGAGACTTTCCCCCTCCTTCCCTGTGCATGAGCTCCAGAGAGCTGAATGAAACGAAAAATAAATTAATGCAAGTAAAAACAGTTTGGGTCTTCATGCTCTAGAACATTCTCTCAGTCCTACCAGGAGAGGCTGAGTGTACTGGGGCTGTTCAGCCTGGAGGAGGCTCAGGGGGATATAATTAGTGAGGATAAAAATCTGGTGATGGGAGTAAAGATGGTGCCAGGCTCTTCTCAGGAAAGGAGGGAATGGGAATACAGAAGATTCCACTGAAACATAGTGAAGTTTTTATTGTGGCAATGGTCAAACACAGGAATAGGTTTCCTGAGAAGGTTGAAGAGTGTCCATCTTTGGAAATATTCAGATCCCAACTGGACACAGCCCTGAGCCACTTGCTCTTGCTGACACTGCTCCAAGCAGGCTCCTGGACTACACAATCTCCAGTGGTGTCTCACAGCCACAGGGTTTTTATGATTCTGTGGTTTCATTTCACTGCCAACTTGCTTCTCTTTTATTTCACCATCCAAAATCAGCAAGCTACTCAAATAATTCCTGTCTGTGTGATACTATGTGGATGTAAGTACACGAGCTGATACACACCTCACCCCTTTCTGATGATTGTTGTACAACAGGGTAACACCTGGTTACTGCTACAACCTCATTTTCAAATTCAGTGACAGGACAATATAATTTAGCTCCAAATGGGGTAGATATAGATGGAGTGTCCAGCCACAGAAAAACACCTGATACAAAACTGGGGTTGTTTAATGATGAAAGTAGTAACAGTGCCTAGATCAGAAACCTTGAGACTGAATCCAAATCGATTTCCAGGTTTGCAGTGCTCCCCTCTACATGAGGGAATTTCATTTTCCCTTCATTTTGTAGCATGGTCATATTAGGAGAAGCATTCAAGGCACGATGAAAAAGCCAGTGGGTTTTGGATTGGGATTTAATCTTTCTGGGTAATTAGATTTGGTATCCATTAAAATAGAGCTAGGTCTCCTTTACCTGCATTCTCGACAGCTTGTTGTACTGCCTGTTCAAAATTTAAGTCTTTGGATTTAAAAAAAGCTTCAGCTCCTTCTTCCTCAGTCACAAAGGTAAATCTCTTTCCCAGAGCAAATATTGTAAACACAGGTCCATGCTGGAACAAACAAAACCTCATATTAATGTCCTGGTAACATCTTTGGTGGAAGCCAAGACAGAGCTGCAGAGATCACTGAGAGGTCAGGAGGGAGGATCTGGTCCTTCCAGCTGTGGTACAGCTTGATTCAGAAGTGCACAAAGATGAACATGAATCAGACAAAAATCTGTAGACTTACAGACCAAAAGGGAACAGGAGAGTGGGCTGCTTGACCTCTTGCAGAGTAGAAGAGATTCCTTTTCTGAGATGAACATTTTATATTTGAATTACATTACAGTACAAGCAATACATGAAGAACCCAAGTGATGAATTATCTACTGTATAACTTGGCTGCCATAGCAAAGTACTCATATTTTAAAACTCCAGAATCCTACCTATTTCAGTCTAGTTATTATTAAAAACCCACTATTCCTGCATATTTTTATGGTGTTTTTTTCCCATTTTCTAGTTTAAAGGTTCTGCTACTGCAAACGATTTCTTTCTTGTACAGTTTTTCTAAGATTAGTATCAAAATAGCTAACAAGCTTTGAGTAGAATAGGTAAAAGTTTGCTGAGCCCTATAATTAGAGATTTTTGATGTCATTAATCATTCATTCATCTTCCCTTAATCTACTATTCTGGAGCCTACTCAAAATTTTCAGTGATAGATATTCCGTTCTGAATTCTTACATTATGAAAGAGAACACTGATGTTGTAGATACTCTAAACTAGCAAGCAAGTGTTCAATATCTACTAGCTGTCTGATTTAGGCATAAAAAAGAAAATAAATCAAAATTAGGAAATAAAGCATCTTTAACATCTTTTCTTAATCAAGGCAATTCCTGTTCACAGGCAAAAGCCTTGGAAATCAACAGCCCAGTATTTGCATTTTGATGACTTTACCATTTCTTCTGTCTATATCTGTATTGTAAAGCCTGATTTAACAAAAGCTCTTTGAAGCCAAGGACAAGATCCCTCTTGACACAACCGATTTTTGATTGTGTTCTTCAGACTATAAATCATTAAAGAAAGAACAACTGATTAAACGCTCTGGGGGATAACAAACACTGGTTTAATAATAACTAAATTGCTAAGGTTGCTTTTCATGGATAACAGCATGTCCTCATCATCAGGCTGGCTAAAAAATCAGTGAATTTGTACTGTGTTTGTTTTTAAATTAGATTTTTTCAATTTTAAATTAACATTAAAATGTACTCAAACTAACTTCAGAATAAAATTAAATTTGAACTAACAGCAACTTGCAATAACACTTAAATATTCAATTAAGGTCACAGTCAATTAAAGATTGGAACCCTCTATTTTAGATGATGACATGTGAGCCAGATGCCGATAGAGATCAAGTCTGTGACCTGGGGAGCCTAAAAATTGATTCATTTGACCACGATGAGAAGCAAATCTGAGCCTACACATAAGTAACACTCCAGAGAAACAAAAACTTCAGAAAGATGTTCTCCAAAATCCCAAAGGAAGAAAATCAGGGAAATTACCATTTTTCCCAGGGGAACTATCAGGCAGGGAGAAACCACTTTCTCCTGCAGTCCTGTCAAGAATCATGTTGGTGCCCTGGGCTGGTTTTCTCTCCCTTGGCATGCACACACACACGAGTTCAATGCCATCATGTTCATCATGTTCATGTCCCCTACCAGTCTCAGGGACTGCTCTGCATGGGGCCATTGAGACTCAGCTGTGGACACTTAATCTTCAGAAACATTCCACCAGAAGCCCCCTCTCTAGCCTGTTCCCCTTCCACCACACTTTATGCAGGATGCATGTCCCTTGCCATGTAACCCAGGGAGCCATCCCCTCTGCAACCAGCCACAGAGAATGAGGCTGAGAGGCATTTAGCTGAGCCCTGAGACCCAGCCCCATGGGATGTATGGATCTGCAGGCCCATTCAACCCTGCAGAACAACCTCATGGGCTTACCTGAATTTTTCATGTTAGCTCAAACTGAGTAGAACCATTTGGATTTTCTTATTAATGCTCATGTTTGCCAGGCAAAATTGGGAACCACATCCTTGGAACCCCCCATTAAACAGCTGTCTGTGTTTTATGTTGCATGGTGCCTCTGGTTACCCACCCTGCCCACCCCAAAATCACCTGCAAAACTGCTTTAACTTGGCAGGCAGCTTTAGGAAAAAGAGGTGGTATCATACAGCTCTTATTTAAGTGTGTACATCATACACCTCTTCTGTAAGCTGGTGCATGGTGCTTTAATACAAGACTGACAGCTCTGGATGTTTGTACACCTTGTACTTCATCTGATTACACTTGGACCCCTGCTATCACTTAAAACAAGCTTATAACAACCACGGCTCCAAGGAAACACATGCAAATATAAATTTAATGGTTCAAAATGAAAAAGCAAAGTTTAAACATTCAGTATTTGTTAATATTTGCTTTCACAGGATGCCCCAGTGGTTGCATTTTTAGCTTTTCCAAGTGGTGGGTGGTGGGACCCTTCAGTACTGAACAGCTGAGGCTGACTATATTGCAGCATCAGGTGATACCATCACTGAATGAAAATGGGAAATTAGGTTTTATGCCAGTATTAGGTGCCTGGAAATTAAGCATCTCTTCTAAATTAATCATGTCAGCTCTCTCTATCAGACAGACACAGAGAAGGAAAGGTTAGACCAAGGGGTAAATCTTTACATCTGTCTTTGCCAAGTTTTTTAAGGTGGAAAAAGTTGCCTGCCAAGGATTGTTGTGGGAGACCATCTGCTACTCAGAAACCTCACCTAAATTTAGGCAGGCAAATAATTATATCCTGTCCCCAGCACCTGGCACAGGACTGTCCATGTTTTTTGAAAACAAGATTAACATGTAGCCAGATTGCAAAAGCAAACCAGCAGAGGTGCTGGTCCAAAGAGGATGATAATAGTACAGAGATCCTACACGGATCAAATCCACAATGGAGCAACATTCCTGGTACAGAGATAGTTCTTCACCAGCTACATGCTCCTGACTTTATAAAATCAGACAGGAAAGGGAGAAACCCAGTGCAGAAGTTTCTCCTTGCCTTTCCCTTTGCAGGCAGCCACCCAGAGCACCCAACCCCAGCCTTTACCTTCCTCCTGGCTTGCTCTATGAACTCCAGAGGAGCTCTCCCGAACTGAAACGCAGCTCCAAACCAGGGGATCCAGCTCCTGATGCAAGGAGGAGAGCTGGGATTTCTCGGCTGAAACGAAAGAGCCTTGACAATGAGAAGTCCCAGGATTGCTGCCAAGAGGAAAGCAAGAGCCATTTTGCCTCTTTGCTGCCCGATGCTGCTGCTGTTTCCCTGCCTGCCCCGGCACCCATCCCGCCTGCCCTGGCAGGGATTCACCCAGGCAGGGTACAGAGCCTCTTTTATCAGTCCTGCCAGCTGACCACTGCCATGGAGACAAGATGTCAAAGCACCAAGCAGCCCAGAGGGCAAGTCCTTGTTTTGGATGAGGCAGAGCCAATTCTCTCCCATTCTGGGATAACAATCAAGTACACTGCTTGCAAAACTTAGATGTTGCTATGACAAATCCTTGGACTATGCACCAGTTGCTGGAGGGGGAGCTCAGCAGCCAGGGACACTGTGGCAAAGCAGTGTTTTGCTTTCTTTAGTTTTAAAAAAAACCACAAATTTTTGGCAATATCAGGATTACAAAGCAGAAGAGGCTGTGGTGTGCAGGCATTTAGCTTTGCAGCAAGGCAGACTGCAAGAAACATCTGCAGGCATCACCTGAAGCAGTAAGCCTCAGGAAAGTTGTCTCTGACCTGGCTGAGATAATCTCAGCAAAGGCTAAAAGTGTATGCAGTGTCTGAGAAGCAGGGAAAGGTTTTGGAGGTTGAACTGACAATTCAAAACTTGCTGGTGGCCACTATAATTTCACTGGAATGTCAGAAGACAAGATTGCAGAGTGATCACAGTAGTTTCTTTGCTTGTGTGGAACTGGCACACCAAAATGATACACAGAATTCATTAAGTATAAAAAAAACCTAGGAAGGGCTCTCACAGCCTACCCTTACTCACCCAAATTTGAAGACAATACAAAACCAGGAGGAGTGGTTGGTAGACCAGATGAGTGGGCTGCTGTTCAGAAGAACCTCAGCAAGCTGGAGTGAATGGGCAAAGAGGGACTCCCTGAAGCTCAGCAAAGGGAACCAATAAGTCCTACCCCTTGGGTTGGAACAACTCCGTGTCCCATTACAGCCTGGGAGCCACCTGGGTGGAAAGCAGCTTCCTAGATCTGGTCTTGGTGGACACCATGTCAAACAGGAGTCAGAAATGTGCTTTTGCATTCAACCCACTCTGGGCTGCATTAGGAAGATTGTTGCCAGCAGGACAAGGCAAGTGATCCTCCTTCCAGCTCAGTGCTGTAGAGATCCAACTGGAGTGCTGGGTCCAGCTCTAGGCTCCCCAGTGCAAGAGAGTGAGGGTGAACCCAGTGAAGTACCAAGAAGTTCAGACACTGAGGGAACAAGGACAGTGCAGGCTGGGGAAGAAAAGGCTCAGGGGGATCTTTTCAGTGTGTATAATCACCCAAAGGCAGGGTGCAAAGATGATGGAGCCAGGCTCTTTTCAGTGATGCCCAGTGAAAGGGAAAGAGGCAATGGACAAAAATACAGAAAATTCCACTTAAAGGACTTTTTTTTATTTTATTATTTTATTTTTATTTTATTTTATTTTATTCTGATGGGGGTCCTACTGGAGCAGGTTGGCCAGAGAGTCTGAGGAGTCAAAAAAACCCCAACTAGACACAGTCCTGAGAGCTTGTTCCTGGCAGACCAGCTTTGAGCTGGGTGTTGAACTAGCCAGTCTCCAAGTCCCTTGCAATATAAACTGGTTTTGGGGTGGGTTTTTTTGGTGATTTTTGTTTTCTTTTGCTCTGGCTACTTGTTCAAATCTCCTGTTCAGTCCCAGGACCTGATCTGCAGGGCCCAGACTGAGGATTGAACAAACTCTGGTCAGCCTTTCCCACTATTCACCTGTTCGTTCCACAGAGAAGCTTCCAGCCACACATCACATCTTCTTCTCATCTCCCTTCACTCAAATCTTACCTTCACACATGCATTCCCTTTTCAATCAGTCTCAGCCTTTCTGGCTCTGCCCCAAAACTGCTTCCTCATGCTCTTTCTTTCAAACCCCAGATCCTACCTTGTCCTTTCCCATTCTCTTCGTATCTGCACCCCAAATCTTGTTGGAATAAAACCACACTGGTGTCTGAGTAGGAGGGCACCTGGACTGTGCTTCAACTTGTCCTCATATATATTTTTATACTATTCCAATAAAACTTTAATTGCCTTCCTGTGCAGAAATAGGTGCACAGAAATGAATCTTTGTACCTGTGCAGACAGGCAGTACAGTAAAAGCAGCACAGCAGAAATACACCTGATAGCAGGAGGTTAAGAGCTATGAAAAAGAGATCTATGACCTTCATTAAACATTTATGCTGAGATACATGGAGATGTTTCCTTGTTGGACTTAAGTGCAGAAGAACAAGCCCAAATATTTAAACAGACAAGCAGGATATGGAACTCCACTTTGCAAACAGTCTGGAAGAGAGAAATCACTTTTACCTCTGGTATTACTACAGCTCTATGTTTAGCTACCACAGGTCTTTATTTTCTGGCTTTATTCTTAAAATTAAATTCTTTATTTACCTACAAAGTAGTAAAAGAGATAAGAGAGCTAAAGGCTTTGTAATATTGGGAGTATATTTTCATTATATGCACAGCCTGAGCAGTGAGTATAAAGTGTGCTATGTACTGAGGTCAGACATGCCCTCAGCCATCTTTGAAGACATTCATTAAAGCATTTTGTGGCTTTTTTTTGTTTTGTTTTTGTTTTTGACATTTACTTGTTTGTTTTTAGCTCCTGCTCCTGGGGTGTTGTTTGGTGAAGGACACGGGATGCTACTGACAGGCCCTGTTGTGAGGAGGACTCAACCAGTATGATGGTGTGATAACCACTAAGTTTCCTCACACTGGGTCCTGGTGAACAATCTTTCCAATGTGAACTGATGAAATCATCACTGATACAAGCAAGTGAGAGGACTGGGCAGTTTGAGTGCCTGTCTCCAGCAGCACTCAGCCCTCCCAGGCCCTGCTGCTGTGTTTCCATCACCCCTCAGCTCCATGCTCCCTACGTGGATATGCAGCCTTTGACCAAACTGGGTTTGGATAGAAACCAGGCAAAGATTTCTCACTCAAAACTGAAATAAATAGGAAGGGTCCTCTCTGCTGCAGCTGTCTCCCTGAGGATTTGAGGATTTATAAAATCCAGCTCTTTGATGGACCTCCATGAGCCCTTCACTGTTCCACAGATCAGAGAGAGGACCTCTCTCCAGGTCAGACTCATTTCTACTGTCCTGTGGGAAGTGAAAATTCCCCATCAGCATCCCCAGTCAGTCTAATTTCAGAAAGAATTTACTTCCCCAAACTGAAAATGACCATGGAGACCTGCTTTCTCCATGGGATGCCATAAAACCATGGGGTTTATTTTAGGAAAGAATTGAGTTGTTGTCTTCCACCCCCTAAATCATGGTTAGAGAGGAGACAGAGTGGGGCTGTCCCCAGAGGTGCACATCTAGAGGATGAGAGGCAACGGATGTAAGGTGAGAAATTCTGACTGAATATGAGGAAAAAATGTTCACAAAGTGGTTAAGTATTGGAACAGGCTGTGGCTGTGAAATCCCCATCCTTGGAGGTTTTCAGGAGACCAAACAAGACCCTGAGCAACTGATATAACTGAAGCTATCTCTGCTCTGAGGGATATCCCTGATCTAGGCCTGCATTAGATGACCTCTGGAGGCCCTCTTCACCCTAAAATACTCTGTTAAGAGGCTGATATATAGGGGCACAAGGTCACCCAAGCCCAGAAAACATCTATGGAGGGAGGCACAAAAGCACTAATAGCAGACTGTGTAAACTGCCTTATTCTAAGGCTCAGAACTGCTCATACCCTCAGTGCAGCCAAGCACGTTTGCATTAATTTGCAGTATGTCTTCTGCCCACTGTAATCAGGGTTTTGTCAGTGGTCTGCCCCATTACTGCATGAATTCTAACAAATTCTAACCCAAGGAAGGATCCAACTTCAAGCTGGTTACTGGTGACTGATGAGCTGAATTCATCTCACTTCAGCTGAATATTTCACCTGGAGTGATTCCTTCATTTGTCTGAATTGTTGCAACCAGGACATCACACCAAAAAGTTAATTCAGTCAGGCAGGGGGGTGTGGGTTGTTCTGGGATGAGTTTCTGTGACCTAAAAGAACTCCAGATCCTCAGCATGAGGATTAGTGATTAATGGCTAATGATTAACTTAGTAATTCTGCTAAGCCTTAATGACAAATGAAAAATAACACATTCCTCAGTCCTTTTTAATTTTTTTATTTTATTTTATTTTATTTTTTTTTGTGATCAGAATCTAAATTAATCAGTAATAACCGACATTATTTTGGGAGAAATTAGGGCTGGCACACAATTAGCAGGGCTTCAGAATTCAGCTATGAAAAGCTTTAAACTTTTCACACACAGGGCCTCTGGCAGAGCTCAGTTTCTGCCTTCCCAGGTTTCTGTGCCTCTTACTCAAACTGCTCTGCCCAGTGCCTCCTTCCCCGGGAGATGGGAATTGCTACAAACACAGGGAAGTTCTCCAGCTCAGCATGCAGCTGGTTGCTAAGGATCTGGATCAATCCACCCATCTTGGGTGCCCTTTGGCACAGGGAAGCAGTTTGGAGCTCCCGAGGTGGTGCTGTCGGTACCAGTAAAGCAAACAGCACCCACAGGCTCCCATCACCTTGAGCTCTCTTTAATGATTTCTTTCCTTTTTATGCCAAAATCTCTCTGTGCCTCTACCTGAGCTGCCGGTTTCCTGGCAGAGGGTAGCACTGGTGACAAACTACATTTCCCAGGAGCCTGTTGAGCAGGATTCCCTCCTGTCCCTGCACCGGGTCCCCGCAGCTTTGCGGGAGGCACCCGGGCGGCTGCGGTTCCTGGTGCTGGCGCTGGGGAAACACGACCTTCAGCAAATTGTCTCCTAAACGGCTCAGAACAGAGCTGAGCTAGGGTCTGCTTTTTCCTCCAGACCCTCCAAGGCTGGCTGCTTGGCTTTATTTCATGTTTGACGCTAGATGTCACCTGCAGAAGAGGAGAAGAGCTTATTACCTCTAACAGAGAGATGGCCCCGAGCCAGCAAATTCGCTCTGTCAGCCTGTGCAGCGGCTGTGGCAGAACTAGGTACCATCCACCGGGATTTTCCGAGTGGGAAGGGGGACAAAATTGACTTCTGGGGGACAGGGAGGTGGGTGGGTGACCATCCCTAGATGTATTAAAAAATGAGTACATGTGGCACTTCAAGACATACTCTGCTGGGCATGGTGTGTTTATTTCTGGGTTGACAGACTCTGTGATCTCAAAGGCCTTTTCCAACCATGGCAAGTNGGGACCTTCAGTCCCTGTACGCCTCCTTCTTTGGTCTTCGCTCCGGCTTTTCCAGTCCAGCAGAGCTGTTGGTTCCACTCTTCCTGGTCCTGACTTTTCAAGGATTTCAGCCTTGCAAATGCTTTAGGCCACCTGACCATGGCCTAAAGGGAGGGAGATGTTTTTTTTCGGGTTGAAATGTTTGCCTCCAAGGGCAAAAGGTTGCGATCACAACATCTATGACTGCTTTAAGTTATGCTCTTTCTGGGTGCCTGCAAGAAAACTAAAGATGATCTGTTGCCAAAGTTAGTAGCAAGAGGCAGAGTTTTTCAGGAATTTACTTAATGCGGGTTAATAAAAGAAAAAATGAATCTTACTATTCTGGTTATGGTGGAGGTTTCTGTAAAGATGGAATACAGTAAACTGCTCACTGAAATGCAAGAAAGAAGCACTCTGACATCTGCACATCACTGTGTTGTGACCAGTCACTTGTTTGGAGATTTTCTGTAATTCCTGCAAGCTCTTACAGGCAAGTCAGTTGCATCCATCTGATGGTTTGTAACTTCTCAATCTTTGCTTCTCTTTGAACATGAATACCCAACTTAATGCACAAACAGACTAAATCTGCTGAGGGTCTGACTGCATTCCCCCTGCTCTGGAAGGACCCTGTAGCGTGCAGAGGTATCAAACCAAAGACAACTCCTGCTCCTGGGAACACAGCACCTGAGACAGGCTGGGAAGGTCTCTCACCCCATGAGACACCTCTGGCCTGGAACTGAAATTAAAGGCAACAAATAAGTATCTATACTGTTTCAGGAGCAGCCCTGGGGAGCTGAGGTGGAGGTGGACCACCTTCTCTGGCCACTACTTAACTCCAGTGAGAAAAATAATGAGCTGAATTGATTTATGTGTCTGCATCAGCATAGCAGCATGTTTAAGGGTGGTTTGCAGGCTAGATGCTCACTTTGCATGGTTGTCTTCATTGCAATGGCCACTGGGGGGTTGTTTCTAACTCTGTAATGTGTGCTACTACCATGCTGGGAAGAACTGGAGAAACCACATGCTTTATAAGAGATTTGACCAATCTTTATTCAGGGGGAGTAACTGGAACAGGATTTTTAATCCAGAGTCTCTTGCAAAGTAGGCATATTGCATGATGAATCTGCAAAAAGAACTAAGGGAGAAAGACGTGGTGTTTCACAGAAATGTCTTTTGGTTACTTATGCCCAGAGCCACTTTTATCAGATCTGGACATGAATCTCCTGTTCTCCACAAATCACCTGCACTCACGTTGGGTACAGTCCCTGCTGCCTGCTGGTGCTTGCACAGACCCTTGGCCACATGGCAGAGAGAATTGTGGTGCAGATGTCAGCATCGTGGCAGTTCTCCCTGCAGCTGCACCCAGGATCATGTTTGGTTCCCTGCTCTTTCTTTCCAGTGACTTTTCCCCTGGATCTCACAAAAACTCGACTGCAGGTCCAAGGTGAAGCTGCCGTTCATCGCCACGGAGCTGCCTGGGGCAGGAGGGTCCCTTACCGGGGCATGCTGGGCACCATGGCTGGCATCCTGCAAGAGGAGGGCTTGCAAAAGCTCTGGCAAGGAGCCACACCAGCTGTCTACCGCCAAATAGGTGATTATCTGCTCATGACAGGACAAGTTTGGGTCCTGCCTTCTGTAGGCAACAGCCTTTTGGTGTGAGCTTGCTCTGTCTTCTTGTATTTCCAATATATCTGTGAGGATTTCTCCACTCTGCCCTGCAATCCCTCCATTCTGGTTTAGACTAAGTATTAGGAAGGATTTCTTAAGGCATGGTCTTAAGTTCTGCCAGGGGAGGTTTAGGTTGGATATTAAGAATACATTCTTTACAGAGAGGGTGATCAGGCATTGGAATGGGCTGCCCAGGGAGGGGATGGATTCTCCATCGCTGGAGGTTTTTAAAAAGAGACTGGATGTGGCACTCAGTGCCATGGGC